>JAUPFT010000017.1:23573312-24035812 GCA_036936625.1 Parnassius smintheus behrii
CTACTTACCATGAGATGGATCATTTGCTCGTTTGAAATTTTTAAATTAATTATCTTCCTCACATCCCAATATCTTATTGCTTATTCCAATATTGATTTCAGCAGAAACTCTAAGCCAGGTTTATTCATGGTAGGGCCACGTATATAGAAAATAACTACACGTGGTATAGCCACGATGCAGTTTATTGAGGATAGGATAGTGTAGAGGATGTGATAGGCTCCAGCATTCATTTACCATCAAGCAAACCATGTGCTCGTTTGTAACCATTATTTCCCAATAAGGTTTCACGACTCAGTGACAGGTCCTTGTCAGCAATATCTAAAAAATAAAATCTATGACGCTTCATGATATTACATGTTCATGTTTGTAATGCGTGACGCTGCATGCCGATAATTCTCGGATGTATGAAGGATAAAATGGTTCATTATTTATCAGTTTCTATACAGTACAGTCATGTTCTAGTGTAAACATGAGAGAATCTATTGACATATCTGACAATATTACGAACACAGTACCACTTAATCATAATATAAAATCACACATCATTACAATTGAGCACGAAATAATTTATGATATGTTTAGTGACAAAGTGGCAACGTTTAAGAAAACCAATTAGTGCCATTTGAATTTACAGTCCGCATGATGGTAAATCTACTGTATCTACTGTAACCAACCTCAAGCAAAGAATGTCACAAATGTGACATGAAACCTCTGAGCACCAAGATGGAATATCGCATAACCTGTATTTAAACCGGCTGTCTATACCCTTCAGATTGGAAAACAGTAGTGCGGGAAAGTAATATTTAGGGAGAAAATATGTAGATGATGATTAAGAAGCGCACTTAACTGATGTGTGGACAACTAACATTTATTAACCAAGTTGGTCGACTGGCTTCCCTCAAGGCTGCTTACCCCACTCGAGGTGCTGACCACAATGAAAAATGAAGTATCCCAGACAGACTCCTATGGAGAAAAGTTATACCACCTACTGACATCACAAGCATGTTTTGGAATAAAGCTTATACAGTGAACCATATTTTTCTATATCTGTTGGTCTTGTAGATGAAGTGATATACACATAAATAAGGAAGAATTCAAAAGAATTAAAGGATAATAAACTTTTATTATATTTTATTTAAAAATAACAATTTAGCGTAATTCATTCGCAAAAGTCACGTGCTAAACCTTTTTTGAATTTTTGTCACCAAAATCTCTAAAATCTCATCTTTAATTAAAGAGTTAGATGAGTAGAGAGAGAGAGAGAGAGAGAGAGAGAGAGAGAGAGAGAGAGAGAGAGGAGAGAGTAAGGTGTTATAATTATTGATACCAATAAAAAGTTAACAAATGTTTGTGTATTCCTGAACGTTTCAGTCTAAGACATGAAGTTGTTATCTATACATATAATAAATCTGTAGAAAAGTTGTGTTTGTAATTTTAATATTTTCTGGAAAAAACAAGTCCAGAGGACTAAATAAAGAGCACTGAAACCAAATGAGAGGTTTTTAGAGTTTTTGTCCATCTGTCTATCTATCTGTCTGTCTATTAAATATTTACGCAAAAACTACTAAGCAGATTTCCATGACCTTTTGTGTATAGGTAATTAGGGACCCGGGGTTACTTATAGGTTACTTTTAAAAAAAACTCTAACTGGACTAAATTTCTATTTTTTATACGATTGATGTGTTTTATAAAAATAAATAAAATATTCATAAAAAAAGCCCAAAACTAGTTTTGACCGTTGTGTATTAAATAAATTGAGCTACGCCGACAAATTAAATTCATAATTGATTTGAAAATTCTAATGAACATTTTTTAATTTCATTTTATAAGATATAAATAAAATTTTAGTAACTAATTATTACTTCAATAGATAGTAGAAAATTAAGGATGTGTCTTTTTTCATAAATTGTTCGTTTAATTTCTAATCCATTAAAAGTTTTAGTAGGTATTAGTTTTTTTATCTATTAATAAACTGATAAAATGCAATTAGTATGTACAAAACTCTTACTATCCTTACAGTTTAAATAAAAAGAGTTTTATATGTGTCTTGTTCAGATCTAAGAATTTATAATATCATAAATTAATCGATTATTGAAAGTGAAAAGGCGGTATTTCTTAAAGATTAACAGTGTTTGTTGACTGTATCATGATTCATGATATAGTATAATAAAGATTGTTTGGCGATATTAACAACTAAACACGAAATTGCTGTTTCTAAATGTTATTGTTAAATCGTAAAATAATTTCAATACACACCGCTAGCGGCGCTGATTGCGTTTATTTGATAAAAGCAGAATTTATTCCAAATTTACGTATTATATAAATGTTAGCATCTTTGTTGTGCGATAGTGCCACTCCAGTCGCACCTCAACTTATTGAGTCTGAGTACTAGAGGGTAAAGTTTCCGTTGTCATAGTTTTAATATAATAATAGCGCCATCTACTTACTGATAAATAAACTAATAATAAGTAAACAACTGGCCAAATTAAATGCAATTCTATTAAATATGTACTTATTGTCTCAGAGGTACAGAACTGTGGTCACTGTCTGCATATTTTATCATAATTGTCAATTTTAGCAAAATTACTAACAAAAATGTGTACACAAAACTTTGATTAAGAGAGAAGATCTTTAGTTGAATATCTTGTATGTCTATCGGCATAGCAATATTTCACCAATTTTTGTACCAAGTCCGATATAAAATAATTGAAAATTAAATCTGAAGTTTCGATTTACCACGTTCTCGGCAGTGAAGAAAAACATCGCAGGAAATCTACATAGGTATCTGAGATGTTAAAAATATTTCGGGAATCATTTTTGGGTAAAGGTTTGTGAAGTCGGTCATCCAGCGTTTGATCAGGATCAGGTCCAGGATCCAGGATTGTATGACAAATAGACCGGGTATTAGCAGTAGTATTCACGCTTGGCAAGCGGGTTGTCAACCGCAGCTCTTAATTACTTTGTGCTGTTATCAAGAAGATGCTACCCATTTCCCGTTTCAGTTTCCCTCTGACGCCTCTTAAGACACCCACGGGATGGAATTAGGTAGTGGTTTCTTTTTCGCCACCTCTACATGGCTCATATATTATTTCTACTCCTTCATCAATTGGATTTGCAATAGTTAATAAAGTTGGATATTTGCCATAGTAGCCACGCTTGGCATGCGAGTTGCCAACTGCATACTTTTAATATTTTGATCTATGATCAGGAAGACGCTGCTGCCCATGTTTTGTAGATTTCTACTCCTGTTCATGAATTTAGTTCTTCTGACATGTTCTCCGTGAATAGAACTACATTTATGAAATTTCGAAATCTACTCGAACGTAAAAAAAAAATACTGGCGTGTGGTGCTAATCAATATTCAATGGGACCAATATTAATAAAGATCATGAAATTAAACCTTATTTTTCAAGACTATATCAACTTTCATCATCATCATCATCATTACAGCCCTTCACAAGTCCACTGCTGAACATAGGCCTCCCCCAAGTAATGCCACAAAGCACGGTCCAGAGCCACCTGCATCCATCGACTTCCTGCATATCTTACCAGGTCGTCACTCCATTTAGTGGGGGGTCGCCCTACACTACGCCTACCGGTACGAGGCTGCCACTCGAGAACCTTTCTTCCCCATCGGTTATCGGTTCTTCGAGCTATATGGCCGGCCCATTGCCACTTCAGCTTACTAATCCGTTGGGCTATGTCGGTCACTCTGGTTTTACTGCGGATATCCTCATTTCTGAGTCTATCACGCAGAGAAACTCCGAGCATAGCCCTCTCCATAGCTCGCTGAGCGACTTTGAGCGTCCTCATACGGCCAGCAGTGAAGGACCACGTCTCAGATCCGTAAGTCATCACTGGCAACACGCACTGGTTGTACAATCTAGTTTTTAGAGATTGAGGTATACCTGACGAGAAGATATGTCGTAATTTCCCGAACGCTGCCCAGCCGAGTTGAATCCGTCGATTGACCTCTCGGTCGAAGTTGGACTTACCTAGTCGGACTATTTGTCCTAGGTAAACGTACTCGTCAACAACTTCGAGCATAGTGCTCCCAACAACTACCGGCATAGGTGTGACATGGACATTAAACATGATCTTTGTTTTGTCCATGTTCATCTTAAGACCTATCCGTTGGGAGGCACTATTGAGGTCATTGAGCATAGTGCTTAAGTCCTCCAGCGATTCTGCCATAAGGACTATATCGTCGGCAAATCGAAGGTGAGTGATGTACTCGCCATTGATGTTAATACCGTATCCTTTCCAGTCCAGTAGCTTGAAAACGTCTTCCAAAGCAGCGGTGAAGAGTTTCGGGGATATAACGTCACCCTGTCTTACACCTCTCTGCAGTTGGATAGGTTTCGAGCTCTGGTTCTGTACTCGGATAGCCATCGTAGCCCTACTGTACAAACACTTCAGCACTTCGATATACCGACAGTCAACTTGGCACCGCTGAAGGTACTGCAGTACCGCCCAAATTTCGACGGAATCAAAGGCTTTCTCATAGTCCACATACGCCAGGCAAAGCGGCAAATTGTACTCTTCAGTCTTCTGTACAATCTGCCGCAGGGTATGTATGTGGTCTATGGTACTGAAGCCTTTTCGGAAACCGGCTTGTTCGGGAGGCTGGAAGTCGTCGAGTCTGCGTGCGAGACGATTCGTAATGACTCTCGAAAACAGCACGTAGACGCGGCTCAGAAGGGAAATCGGTCTGTAGTTCTTCAAGAGAGCGGTGTCGCCTTTCTTAAAGAACAAGACCACCGCACTTCGGCTCCACGCCTCTGGAGTAGTGCCACCATGGAGGACGGAATTGAAGAGCCTCTGAAGGACTTCAAGTACCGGTGTTCCACCCGCTTTCAGAAGCTCCGCTGTAATTCCATCCTCGCCTGGGGCCCTGCCGTTTTTAAGGTGCTGGAGAGCCATTCTAATCTCGCTTAGACTGACGTCCGGGATATCATCGGAATAGTGTCGGATAAGACTTGCTCTTGGATCGTTACTCACACTTATGTGTGGCTCCAACGATGATGTGTACAGCTGCCCATAGAACCTCTCAATCTCACTCAAAATCTCAGGTGTCCCGGAAACGATGCTGCCACACTCAGTCTTCAGCTTTGACAGTTGGCTCTTATATCAACTTTAACAATGAATATTCCAGGACAATTTTCCGTAAATAAAGACACATCGGAAGCCCGATATGTTGTTTGACTTGTGTAGCCTATAATATTGCCAATATAGACAGATACCGACGTGTCTCTACAATTGATCCAGTTTTGCTAATTTTAGTACGAAATAGTATTATCGATGTTTCTAAATTGCCATGCCCACGCGAGCGAAGCCGCGGGTAAAAACCTAGTTTTTAATATTAATATTCTTAGCTAATAAAATAAGTAAGGTTTATTAGCTAATAGTATATTATTTATTTAACACCTTATGTACAAAGGCAATGCTTATTCCATAGTGAAATTTCTTCCAGCAGCATTATATATATATATATATATATATATATATATATATATATATATATATATATATATATATATATATATATATATATATATATATTTATATATACATAATATAATTCAATATAATTATATTTAGTTGGGCGGCGGGCCTAAGGGATCCCGAGTTCGATTCCCAGGTTGAGCCTTGACCCTATTGTGCGAGATGTTATACTAGGTGGACTGTATACGCGTTGGCTTCTTATGCCTCAACAAGATGGCGGACGTGGCACGCGGCACCTTGGACAATGCACTCGCTCTTCCAAATCTATTGCTTGCCAAGGTTAGGATGGAATTCTACTTGAGCACATTAGGAGAAACAAAATGGGGCGGGTTAACTAACAAACAAAATGCTCAAGTAGGAACAAAATTACGGGAAAACACACCGGGGTGTGATTCTGATGCGACGGACGACGCTTCCATTGCGGTGATGCGACTTGAGGTGGGTTCTTCTGGGGCGCCCCAGAGATACGATCCAGGGCAGTGATACGAAGGAAGAGGCTGCTCGAGGGCCGCGCGCGAGCCTTTATTGCCTCGGCTTTTCCCACCAAGCACCTCGGTCGGGCGCGCTTCTCATTGGTCGAAAGAATCGCGTCACCTTCTAGACTCCCCCCTTTCCCCTTTCAATGTGCATGGAAGGGACATTAGGTCAAATCATGGATAAACACTTGGCAAATATACCCTCGAACAAAATTTAAATACACGAATCCAATATTTTTAATGTTACAATATGAATATCGACACATCACGAATTAATAATTGTGGTGTGAATGATAGTGCTCTTTAACAAGTCTTTTAAACATAGACACCGACTTAGCGTCACGAATCCTAAAGGGAAGTGAATTGCACAATCGTACTGCGTTAACAGTAAAAGAATGTGAATAGAGCATTGTATTAAAAGACGGAAATCTTAACAGTGTTCTATTATTTGATCTACATGGAACATCTGGAATATGAACAAAAGTAAAGCGATTTTTTAGATATAGCGGAGTATCAGGATTATGTAGAATATTGAAAAGAAGACAGAGGATTCGAGTATTCCGGCGAAGGTGGATAGGGAGCCACTTATGCTGCTTGCGATAAACAGAGACGTGATCGAACTTTTTTAAGCCGAAAATGTATCCAATACATACATTTTGCAAGCGCTTGAGTTTATTAATTTGCTCCTCGGTAGCATCCAAATAGCAGACATCAGCGTAATCTAAAATTGGCAAGATAAGAATCTGGACTATAGATATCTTAGCAGACAAAGGTGGAAAACTTTGAAGGTGTTTTAGAGAATGAAAGGCGTGAAATATTTTCCTGCTTACATCCGTAACATGTGCGCCCCATGTCAAATTGCAGTCGAAAATAATACCTAGGTTGTTGGCGGTATCTGAGTAGGGAATAATGGCGCCATCGATTCGTAGAGTTTGGAGAGAGGACAAATCAAGCGTGCCACGCGCATATCTTTTGCCTACTATCGAAGCTTGGGATTTAGTTGGGTTTAATGTGAGACCAAATGATCTAGACCATTTGCTAATCATATTTAAGTCGTTATTCTTGCTTCAATCCCAAGTTGGTTTCGGATGCCACAAAATTACGATATAACTGCAAATCGTCAGCATAGAGGTGGTAGTTAGCTGATATGACCTTGGTGATACAATTAATAAAAATGGCAAAAAGCAGAGGAGAGAGGACTCCACCTTGAGGTACACCCGCAGTTACATTATATCATTTGGGAGTATATTTCACCGGAATGAACACATTGTGATCGATCACGAAGATAGGATTCAAACCATAGAATAACAGATCTACTAGGCTTCACTAAAAGTATCGGGAATGGAATATTTCCACTGTTCCTGTCATATTAACCCTAGATCACTAACCTTCGTCGAAACGACGACGCGGACTCAAAAAAAAGTGGTATAAATTTTGAGTGCGTCGTCGTAAGCATTGCAGATTCCGGCTAATTTCAGTTGACCCAAGGCTCCCGCGCGCGACACACGAGTGTGTTTTTTATGTAGGGGCCCTGTGTGCGCCGTTCCAGCCACCATGAGTCGTCGAATCGACGAAGGTTAGTATTAACGTTATTCTTTCAAAGTCGTTAATTTTTTTTTGGTGTTATAATTATTTCGGTGTTTTGTAAACTTTGTACTTAATTTGCCTACTTGAAATAAGAACTTACATTATTTTTATATTTGAATATATTTTTATTTTAGATACTATTCGTCAGCTGTTATTAGAAGATAATAGTGACAAATAAAACTGCTCTAAGAGTGAGATCGAAGACCACCTTGAGGCTGATCCGGCTTATGAAACAGATGGTAGGGAAGACATTTTTTCTGTGATAGAACAACCACCTTTAACCGAAGGCATCCAGGCAAGTACATCAACAGTACATACAAGCTAAAGCCCCGAAAGACAATATTCCTATTGTTGACTTGTGATAAGGAAGGGACAATTGCTGAATTAACCAAAAAGCCCACGATGGTCGAGTTTTACAATCAAACTAAGGGCGGAGTAGCATCAAAAATTAGTCGAGCCACACATGCAAAAAATATTACAAATTCCGACACTTCAAACGGGACTACGGGACTAAATAACAGCGATTTTGAATATGCCAGGAACCAGTAGTTCTACTTCTACACATGAGACCGTTCAAAGAGAAGATGCAGTTAGTCTTCCTATTGCCAAAAAAAGAAAAATTTGTGCAATTTGCCCCTCCGCAAAGCGAATAATGACAAAGAATTTTTGCACCAAGCGCAACAAATCCTTGAGCGGCGTACACAAACTTGAAATTTGTCACAAGTGTATTTATTAATACTTTTTTCTAAACTGTTTCTTTCTTTTGTTGATTTTATTACTTAATTTTAATATTTTAATACTTTTTTAAGTGTCTGTTTCTTTAAGTTCATAAGAATTAAGCATTTAAAAAACAAAAATGTTCAAATGAGTAAAAACTCAGGTCTGGATTAAAAGAGTGTCAAAGTAATTAAAATGTGATTTTAGTAAATAAAAAACATAAACATGTTAACAAATGATTAGTGTAATAAATACGTAAAACACATATAAACATTTTATTCCATAAACCCTTAAAAGCCTCCCTTTTATACGGCGTAGTCGAAACGACGAAGGTTAGTAATAAGCGTTGTAAAATAAGGTTACTGATCTAGTGTTAAAATCTTTTAAATTGAAAACTCCTTGGTTTTAAAAATCGAATACCATTTATTTATTCAAAAAAAAGATTCTCGGTCTTGTCACAAGGTTTTGTCAAACTTGTTTAGTCGTTGAGAAAATGGAATTGACTCGAGAAAATTCAAGAGCGATATTTTATTATGACTTTCGAAGTGGTTTAACACAAAAGTAGTGTGTTGACCGGATGATTTCTGCATTTGGTGATAAAGCCCCATCCAAAACCACAATTTATCGCTGGTTCGCTCAATTTCAACGTGGACGTGTCAAGCTCAGTGATGATCCCCGTCAAGGTCGTCCAAAAACTGCAGTCACCCAAGAAAGCTGATTGAGGAAGATTGACATGTGACATACCGCGAAATTTAGGCAACTTTAGACATTGGCATGAGTCAAATACAAATAATCTTGCATAAATAATTAGGTGTAAAAAAGTTATTCTCCCGATGGATACCGCATTCGCTCTGTAAAGAGCAAAAAGCGGCTCGCGTTACTTGGTGCATCAGAACTCTCGAAAGATTCCACGCAGGATCCTCCAATGCTATATACAACATCGTATCAGGTGACGAATCCTGGATATACGCGTACGAACCCGAAACAAAAAACCAGTCACGAGTTTGGGTGTTCGAAAATGAGTTAAAGCCAACAAAAATTGTTCGTTCACGGAATGTTGCAAAAAAAAAATGGTGGCTACGTTTGTCTCCAAAACCAGCCATGTTACAACTATTCCTCTTGAGGGACAAAGAACGGTTAATGCAGAATGGTATGCTAGCATTTGTTTTCCACAGGTCGTTTCTGAACTCCGTAAAGGGAACTGCAACCGACGCATTATTTTTCATCACGTCAATGCGAGTTTTCACACCGCACACGGAACAAAAGAGTTTTTAGAGCAAGAAAACATAGAATTATTAGACCATCCGCCGTACAGCCCCGACCTAAGCCCTAATGATTTCTATACTTTCCCTAAAATAAAGAATAAATTGCGTGGATAGAGATTGTCATCACATGAAGAAGCTGTGGACGCCTACAAAACGGCCATTTTGGAGACCCCAACTTCCGAATTGAATGGTTGCTTCAATGATTGTTTTCATCTTATGGAAAAATGTGTCAAATTTCGCGGAGAATACTTCGAAAAGCAATAAATACATTTTTATATAGTAATTGTTGTGTCACTTCCTTGATTCCCGAAATTTTCAGTGCCGCCCTCGTAGACACATTAATCGTGTTAAGGGTACTTATAAGGATATCAAAATCAACAGAATTGAACGCACTGCCGAAATCTAGTAAAACCAGAACTGTTAACTATCCATGGTCCATACTCCAACGAATATCGTCAGTAACTTTAAGAAGGGCTGTTGTAGTACTATGACCGGGTCAGAAACCAGATTGATATGGACATAAAATATTATTTCTGTTGAGAAACGCTTAAAATTACTTGTGGACAATGTGTTCAAGAACTTTAGAAAGAAATGGCAAGATTAAAATAGGACGAAAATGAGAGGGAGATGAAGGATTGGATATCTTAGGGATATGAATAATGTGTGCTAATTTCCATGACGATGGAAAACAACAAGAAGATAAAGAGAAATTAAAAATGTGTGTAAGAACAGGAAGAAGAAAAGAGAGGATAGGCATTATCATATTGGAGCGTATGCCGTCATTTCCAGTGGCTGTTGATGATATAGTTAAAATTGATCGGTTGATATCGTCTTCAGTGACTAAAGCAAAACCAAATGTGTCACATTGCAGAACTGGATGCTTAGCCAATTCTAAAATTGACCCAGCTTTATCACGCGTAGAGATAGAGATAGGAGGGCAAGAAAAATGTAGGTTGAGAATATTTAAGTCTATATCTCCACTTAAAAGTGTTCGTGACTTACCAACACCAACAGTTTTAAGAAGTATCCAGACCTTTGCGGGATCACATTTAGTTAGAGAATCATACTCGTAAAAATAACGTTTTCTTGCATCTCTGCACAAACGGTTGCACCGATTGCGTAGAATCTTAAAATTTGTTAAATTACTCTCCAGTGGAAATCGTTTGTATATACTTTTAGCTTTGTCTCTACGTGCCATGAGCGCCTTTAAAGCCGAAGTTATCCAAGAGGCAGGATTATGTTTTATTTTAACACGCTTAACCGGTGCATGAATATCATATAAGTTAAGAATGATATTGTTAAAGCTGCTTACTTTGTCATCTACTGTTTGACTAACAAATTTATCAAACTAGCGTCACGTCTTAAGGTCGTCAAGTTAATGCCTCTGTAACTTCGAAGGAGTCGAAATTTTGACTTACGGTCTAAGGTATAAGGTCATTATGAACTTGGAAATGATGATGCCAGAAATTTTCAGATTGGTTTCATTATCCCAAACGAGTTGTCGATGCTCAATTTCATAAAACCGAACTCAGACAGGCCGAGTTTTCCCATGTGCAGTTCCAAGTCTATGACAGACTTTTAAACTGTCCTTGTTCAAGCCTGTCAACTTTAACTGGTTGGATATTATAGAGGAAAGGACATTGTTTAAGATCTTAAACAAACATGCTATAATTGTATCTTGTAGTCAGCTATCTAGATGTCGCTACACATTTTTATATCACGATATGGTTCGACTATTGAAAATGCATATAGGGTTTAATAATTATATTGAATAAATTGTCTATACGTTCCGGGACATTGAGTTTTCATTGCTCCCTGGCTTTGTTTACCTAACAGAATAGGTCCTTCAGAGTCGGAGCGTTTTTTGAAATATAATATTACACTGCGATAAGTGATTAACACGTACAGGTGACGGCTTTTATATTAGTCAAACTGTCAAACAGTTCACGTTGTTGCCGCAAGGAACATACAAGTGGCGTCGCGCCCTCTCGTGAAGCGCTTTTAAAACTACATTGACGACATCTTGTGGTGGAAATATTGCAGCCCGCTTGGAGGAGGACACAATATAACAGAACTTGGGAAATTATGAAGAAAAGTGCAAAAATAAACCGTAAGTACTCTTTCACCTTATAGAAGCGAAGATTAACTTAGAAAAATTAATGAATGATCTTGGACTTGTGAAATTTGTAAAGTAGCTTGGGACTTAGAATAATTTTCCAAAAAACGACGAGACGGGGAACCTACGCTCAAATTCGGTTTGGTGTATTTAGTCCCAAACACTTGTAAAATTTTGCTCAAATTGGACTTGGAAAATCTTTAAATAAAACCTGTAACGGATTTACGAAAACCAACCAATATGGAGGCTGATTTAAGACTAATGGATGAATTAAAAGAACAAATTTTGAAAGGAAGAAATAACTTCAAGAAAAGTCCTAAAGAAAGAGTAACGAAGTCATACGTTGTTGCAAGATTGGAAGGATTAGAAAAAATTGCTGATCGTTTTTGTATGAAGCATGAGAACATTATTTGCAAATACGAAAAGAAAGACTTACTAGAAAGCAATTACATAAAAAATGATGTGTTCAATGAGGGTTATGAAACATACTTAATCTACAAGAGTGAGCTAAAAGAGGCTATAAGCTCCATGGAAAGCCCTTCACCTACGCATTGTGATCATGCTTCGACGTCAAACGAACACAAAGAATCTCTTCTTAAATTGCCTAAAATATCTATTCCTGTGTTTAGTGGGCATTATTCCGAGTGGTTATCTTTTAAAGATTTGTTTATCTCTTTAGTGCATAACAACTCTACATTAGATGATGTTCAACGATTACATTATTTAAAAACTCAAGTCAAAGGGGAAGCAGAACAATTAATTAAGCACATTCCTACGACTCAGGCTAATTATCAAAAATGTTGGAATTTATTGCAAAATAGATATAATAATAAAAGGTTCATGTCAAATTGTATCTTAAAACGTTTATTTGCGCAACGTACACTCACTGTTGAATCATCTAGTGGTCTTAAAGACCTTCTAGACACTACTTCTGATTGTATGCATGAGTTAGCCAATTTAGGTATAAACGTTGAGTCTTGGGACCTTATAATTATCTATATAATCAGTTTGAAGTTGGACGCTGAGACCCGTAAACAGTGGGAATTATACGTAAATAGTGTATGCAAAGATTTACCTACCTTTTTGCAATTCAAACAGTTTTTAGAATGTCGTTTTTGAGCTTTAGAATTCATAGAGCCTACTAAAACTAAACCTAAGGCCACGCTAAGCACTAACCAACCCAAGTCCTTGCATGTCTCTTCAGATATAACTTGTCCTCACTGCAATGAACATCATAAGCTATTCTCTTGTAGTAAGTTCGCAAAAGAAGACCTTAATGTTCGCCAGGATATAGTAAATTCTTTAGGACTTTGCTATAATTGCCTTGGCAGTAATCACACAGGAAAAATGTGCCGTGTACCAACAACTTGTCGCATATGTAAAAGAAAGCATCATACGCTCCTTCATGGTAAAGCTAATTCATATACAGTCGCAATCGCTAGGGAAGCAACTGAAACTGATGAGGTAGATGATATTCACCCGGAATCGTCTTTTAAGACGAATGAGACCACCAGCAATATTGTTAACAATTTTGTGACAGACCAAACACATAGCCAAGCCTTATTGGCCACAGCTTTAATAAAGGTTGAATCTAAAGATGGTAATCATCAGATATTGAGAGCTCTGCTTGACCAAGGATCACAAGCATCTTTCATATCTGAAGCTGCTGTGCAACTATTACGTCTTGATAAAATTAAGGCAAGAAGTTGCATATCAGGTTTGGGTGGAGGTCGACACGGCTTGATTTCGAAGTACGTGGTTAAAGTAAACATGCTGTCGCTTAGTGACCCATCATTTAAAATGCAGATAGATGCTCACGTTTTAAATAAGGTGACTTCTGTCTTGCCAGAAAGAAAATTTTCCCTAGCGTATTGGGAAGATTTAAGGCGGATCACTCTGGCAGATCCACAATACAATTCACCTAATAGGATAGACATCTTATTAGGCACTGAGGTTTATTGTAAGATCCTGAAAAGGGGTTTAATGAAACACCCCTATGGTTGTACGATTGCGCAGGAAACTCACCTCGGATGGGTATTGTCGGGTCAGGTAAGCAGTAATAATACAGAAATTGGATGTCACAATACAATTTTCAATATGCATGTAAAAGTAGATGAAGATAACGAAATGCTTAAACGATTTTGGATGCTTGAATCAGAGCCTAATTTAGAACACAGGAAAATATTGACTCCTGAAGAGCAACAATGTGAGGAACATTTTGCCGCTACAACAAGTAGAGATCAATATGGTCGCTACATTGTAGAGTTACCTTTCCGTCCTAATGTTAGTATTAAAGATACATATGGAGATACGAGAAAAATTGCAGTCAGAAGATTGTTAAGTTTAGAGAAAAGATTATTGAAATGTCCAGAACAAGGAAAGAATTATGCAGAAACGCTGAAGGAATATGTGACACTTGGGCACATGGAAGAAATAGGAATGGATTTACATCAGTCAGGGGAAAAAGTATGGTTGCCACACCACGCTGTAATTAGACTGGACAAAAGAACAACAAAAACCAGAGTTGTGTTTAATGCATCGGACCGTAGCGCCAATGGTGTGTCTCTAAATGATACTCTTATGGTCGGACCGACTTTGCAACCAAAATTGCGACATATCATTATGCGATGGCGGTTACACCCGATATGTCTCACTGCCGACATTGTTAAAATGTACCGACAAGTCAAGGTCGCTGCAAAGCACGTTGATTATCAAAGAATAGTTTGGCGCGACAATCCCATTTCAGAAATAAAAGATTATAGACTTTTGAGAGTAACTTTTGGTATGTCTTGCGCACCGTACTTAGCGGTTAAAGCTTTGCAGCAAGTCGCTATAGACGAAGGGCATAATTATCCATTAGCAGCAGGTAAAGTCAAAACAGACTTTTACGTCGATGACCTTATGACAGGTTGTCAATCTGAAACAGAAGCAATTACAGTGTTTGAGCAGATGAGTTCATTAATGGAGAAAGGTGGTTTCAAATTACAGAAATGGTCTAGCAATAAAGAGGAGTTGTTTACACCATTTAAGGAAGATGAAGGAGAAGGAAATGGTAAGGAAATTAAAGAAGATGATATAACCAAAATACTTGGACTTGCATGGAATCGTCAAAATGATGAATTTAATTTTGCAGTACGGCTGTCATCTGAATCCTCCTTACCTGACACTAAAAGAAAAATCATCGCTGAAATCTGCCGCTTATATGACCCTCTTGGTTTATTATCACCATGTATCATTACTGCAAAGGTGTTTATTCAGAAATTGTGGCTAACTGGACTGGAATGGGATGAGAAATTACCAAATGAGCTATTGTGTGAATGGCAGACTTATAGAAACGAATTGCGTGAAGTAGCTAGGTTTCATGTACCGCGATGGGTTCAAAGTTCTAAAAGTGACAAATTGGTGGAATTACATGGATTCAGCGATGCATCTAGTGTAGCATATTCCGCAGTTGTGTATATCAGATGCATTACTGCAGATGGTAGAATTGAGACTCATTTGATAACTGCCAAAACTAAAGTAGCTCCTATTAAACAGGTGTCCATTCCTCGACTTGAATTGTGCGGAGCTGTATTGGTGGCTAAGCTTCTTGTTGAAGTGGCTGGAGTCCTTGATATTAATAAGTCAAATTTACATGCCTGGACTGACTCAACGATAGTTTTGGCATGGCTGAGCGATCATCCAAGCCGATGGAAAACTTTTGTGGCCAATCGCACTTCGGAAATACTTACACTTTTAGATTCATCCCAATGGTCATATGTTAATTCAAGGTACAATCCTGCAGACTACGCCTCACGAGGAGTAAAACCGGCAGAGTTTATAGACGACAAGTTGTGGAGACGCGGTCCAAGCTGGTTGCTTAATGAAACAATAGATTATGCAAAACCAATTTCGATATGTACTAAATTGGAAACAAAAACCATAAAAACACATGTCACTTCCGTTATCAATGAAAATGATGATAATTTATTCGTTAAATTTTCATCATTACGGAAGCTAGTGAGGGTTGTAGCGTTTTGTCGTAGATTTCTTCGATTGAGGGATCGTAACACGCCAAGGGAAAAACCTTTGCCATATCTGTCAGCTAAAGAAATACAAGATTCGCTTACTTGTTGTATACGGCAGCATCAACTTTGTTCGTTCCCCGAGGATATGAAAGAAGTCTTTAAATCCCAAAACGTTCACAAGAAAAGCAAACTCGTTTCACTTAACCCATTTATCGACAAATATGGTATATTGAGAGTTGGAGGACGAATTGAAAATTCAAACTTACCAGATGATAGCAAACATCCCATCATAATTGCAGGAGAATCACATTTTGCAAAACTTATAGTTGCCGATGCACATGGGAAAACTATGCATGGAGGACAGCAATTGACTTGTAATTACGTAAGAACTAAGTATTGGGTGACTAGATTAAAGAATTTGGTCAGAAATCACATTCACCACTGTGTTCCATGCATTAGATATGCAGCTACTTTTCGGACTCAGTTGATGGGACAGTTGCCAGCTTGTCGAGTAACACCCGGCAAGCCATTTATGAGTGCCGGTGTAGATTACGCTGGCCCGATAAACATTCGTGTCTCCAAAGGAAGGGGCCACAAGTCCTATAAAGGATATATCTGTCTCTTCATTTGTATGGCCACAAGAGCAGTTCATATCGAAGCCGTTTCAGATCTTACTGCGGAAGGATTTTTGGCTGCCTTTAAACGTTTTGTTGCTCGAAGAGGTCGCTGTAACCACATATGGAGCGATAACGGAACTAATTTTATTGGGGCATCACGAGAAATCAAGCGGTTATTTACAAAAGAACGGTCTTCAATTTTGAATGAAATTTCTTCTTCATTAGCTAATAACGGAACCGAATGGCATTTTATTCCCCCTCATGCACCCAATTTCGGAGGGTTGTGGGAAGCAGGGATTAAAAGTATAAAACATCATCTCCGCAGAGTAATAGGGGATTCCACTCTCACTTACGAGGAATTGGCTACGGTGCTAGCTCAAATCGAGGCCTGCCTCAACTCCCGGCCGTTAACAGTGGTAAGTTCAAGCCCAGACGACAGTGTTCCATTAACACCAGGCCATTTTTTAATAGGTGAACCATTGCTAACTGCTCCTGATAATAACTTTGAACATCTTTCGATAGGCAACTTACGCCGTTGGCAATTGACACAACGAATGCTCCAAACCTTTTGGAAGAGGTGGTCCACTGAATATCTCACCCATTTCTTCCAAAGGCATAAATGGAACACCACAACTTCAGGGTTGAAAGTAGGTGATATTGTTCTGGTACGGGAGGACAATTTACCACCCGCTAAATGGCTTTATGGCAAGATAGTGGAAGTTCATCCTGGTAGGGACAATCTTACGCGGGTAGTAACATTACGTTGCAAGGATTCTTTAATACAACGTCCAACTTCGAAGCTTTGTCTTTTACCAGTAACAGATAATGTTGAATAACATAAATTAAATTGTTTAGTTCAATTTTATATTGTTCAATTAAAATATATGTAACTTCTCATGTTATACATTATATTCTTCTTTTATCAGTAAATTTTCATGTTAGAAATAATTCTTGAATATGGGAATTCGGCATCTCTTTGTTTTGTGAAGTTTTAGTTTGTGCATAATAATATTTTGTTTGTTTTTAAATAGTAATGTAATGTTTGAAGCATATAGGTATTTCTTTCATATTTTATTTGTATTAATTTAATTCAAAGTTAATTCAGTTTAATTGCCTAAATAGTGTAAATATGCGATTTTTATACAAATTGAAGGACTATTTAGTCCTTGGTGGGCGGTATGTTTAAGATCTTAAACAAACATGCTATAATTGTATCTTGTAGTCAGCTATCTAGATGTCGCTACACATTTTTATATCACGATATGGTTCGACTATTGAAAATGCATATAGGGTTTAATAATTATATTGAATAAATTGTCTATACGTTCCGGGACATTGAGTTTTCATTGCTCCCTGGCTTTGTTTACCTAACAGACATCATGAAAATTTTCATTAGGCTTTTCGGGTATCCCGTGGAATAACAACACTTTGTGTCGCATAGCGGTTTCGTGTCTATCTAAGCCGAGGCACAGCAATTCAATTTGGCTTTTCAGCCTCGATAATGTCTGCCAAACAAAACATTTAAATTCGGAGAACTCACGCAAAAGAGACGAAAGATCAGGATCTGAAGAATTAGTCTCCGTGCTGGCTTTCTTCAGTTTCTCTTTATAATCAAGCATCCGGGACCCGAACATATTCTCAAGTTCTTTCAAGTTGTTAGTTAGCTGAACATCCATTATTAGCGCGTGAAGAAAGTCTTCCTTAATTCAAACTTTTGGAGAAGTAATCACCAATAAGTAAAGTGAGTTTAGTTAGTACTTATCGCATTTAAACAGTATTAAATATATAACAGTACAGAAAGTATAGTGTAAAAAATGATATAAACATATAAATGATTAGCACACACCGAATATGCGTGTAGACGTCACGACTACCCGCGCGAAATTAAAAAAAAATTAAGTTACTGATATTTTTAGAAGTTTTGAAAAATATTGTAAGTAAGTAATTGACAAAAGCTTTACTCGTGACCACAGATTACCCCCTAATAGATACCGCATCATAAAATATTTGTGCTGTTTCGATTTGACCAAATTTCTCGGCATACATGAGTTGCGTGGGCCGTGTCATAGTGATGGGACAGGGTTGGGAGGTTAATTGGTAAAATTGGAATTTATTGATTATTGATAAGTAAGTAATTGATCAATTTTTATTTGAAATTTATTAAAAAATAAAACAATGTATATTAATAAAACAACATATATTTGTACATATAATCTTATGATATCTTAAATTTACGCGAACACTACACATTGAATAAAACTATATATTCGGATTTTATCACGTTTAATTAATTTATGGTCACGGGGGGGGGGGCTACTGAGATGTTTGACGTCTTAATGTCATAGTTAGCCCGGCTACCTTCAGTTTTTGAATATTGATTTTTGGTCCGATCTACATTGAACGAGCTTACAGTATCTTGAAGTCTTGCAGTGGTATGCTTGGGTTTAGGTAGATTTAGTTAATTATATGATCCCAAGCAGATGGCAGCACCCATCCATCGACTGTGGTCAGCTTCACTCTGTCGCTATGACGTAGGCGTTGGACCCGAAGGTTGTTGTCTTGCAATACTTGCTTGACGTGGCTCGTCGGCCAGATGTTTTCTGTCACAGATCCCTTGTGATCTCTGAATTAAAGCTTCACCCACGGTAGCTAACTGTGAAGAATGATCGTTAGATTCATCGTTTAAATATCGGTTGATATGGGCCTTTTTCCTATACATAATGTGACCAATAGTGTTATCAGGATGTCGGATGACTAAAACATTTTTAGTGAAGCTAAAGAATTATTTGCCTCTTACTCTATTGTAAATTGTATTTTAGAGTTTATGGAGTTAAGGTGGTCTAAAAATGCAGTTGTTTTGTCAGATGGTAAAATTGTGAAAGTATCGTCTACGTACCGCTTGTATAATCTTAGATTTACAAGAGCAGTAATAAGGGCTTTCTCCTCAAAGTTCTCGATAAATATGTCGGCGACTATAGGAGATACAGATGAACCCATCGCCACACCATCAACTTGCCTATAGAACTCTTCCTTCCACAATAGATAAACAGATGTGAAGCAGTGTTTGAGTAATACTACATATTCTGGAGGCATGTTGTTATCTTCTAGCTTCCTAGTTACAATTGAGATGCAGTCTTCAATAGGTGGGCATGTGAATAGTGACTGAACACCAAAACTAACCATAGTTTCATTGTCAGCGAGACGTAGGTCTTTTATCTCACTAACAAAATAGTGTGAATCCTTTGTGTGCCCTGGTATGTCCTCTCGGTGGTGACAATAATTTTGCCAAGTGTTCTACCTAAAAGTAGTATTATTAATTAATAAACCAAACAGTACGTGTTTCAAATTTAGATGTGCTTAATAATAATAATATATTACTGAAGTTCATGTAACACTAGAATAACAATAATCACATTATAACTTTCACTTGTTTTATGATTTATAAATCCATTAAAAATAGTTTAATTTCGACGTGTAACATTCGCCTAAATATTAGAATATCATAAATATATATTAAACAACTTAATGCTTGCTAAATATACTTTAAAAAAATGTAAAAGTCTATACTAAAACTGTCAAGTATAGAGATGGTATAGCGGAATCCAACAGCCTTACGGTTTTTCATAGTATCAAGAATGTCTTCTGTGAAGTGACTTGAGCATAGCACACTATTTTTGGTGGGATACCTTTGATGGGATTGGTCCCCTCGACAAGTAGCGTCGATCCACATCTTTTTCCTTTCGGGCATTTAGAAAACCTATAACATATATGTACCACAATGATACACCACATTTTTTTAATAAAATAATGACTTTATAAAAATGTAAACGATGACCAAACAAATATCTACTTATAAATCAATCATAATCGTTAAGCCTATCAATATTTCACTGTTGAACATAGCTGATCCCTTAGGAAAGAATATTTTGTCATATTTGCCACGCGCGAAGTTTTGGCAAAATTTATTTATAGAAAATGAGTTTAAAGAAATATTTATTTCTAGTTTTGCAGTGGGCAGTGAAGGCGCAGCATACGAAGGTCGAGGCTGGGACATACAAGGAGTACACGCATTACATTTTAATAGTGTTAGCATCGGAATATGCTTGATAGGTGACTGGACAAGTGAGTAATTTACCTAAGATATGTACATTTAGTGCTCGATCTCCACTAATGGAATTTACCTCTGCTATCTATGATATAGTATAATATCCTAGATAGCAGAGGTAACATATAGTATTATAGTCTTTCACTTTCATGCGTCAGATAACGAATATCCTGAAAGTTTTGTTCACACAAAAGCCATAAAAAGTTTGTGTGCACAGAACCAATATTATATTATCTATGGCCAATCAGGAGGATACCCCCCTCCCTCCCCGCACAGTTAACGGTTAAGTAATTTAACATTAAGAAATGATATTGTTTGACCATGTTTAAAAATAATTTCGGACTAAAGAGCGTGGAACTAACTAATAGAACAAACTAATAGTTTGCTCTACCATTCAAATAAAATTGTGCTTATGCGTTATTTACTTACTTACTTACTTCCGTTGGTGCTACAACCCTTTTTGGGTTTGGTGGTTTGGTGTCACGCTGCCTGACTACCTTCTTCCAGCTGGTAAACTTTCCCATCTTCCTGAGATCTTCTTCCACACAGTCACTCCAACGCTTTTTAGGCCTGCCTCTCGGTCTCTTTTGTTGCGGCGTCCACTTTGTCATTATTTTTACGGCTCTAGTATCCGGCATTCTTTCAAGGTGACCCGCCCACCTCAGTCGCTGCGACTTACAGAATCTGACGATGTTCTCGTGCCCAATATGCGTTACCGTTTACCAGCCTTTTTTCTATCTGAATAATTTATTGAGAAAGGATCTGTATATATTTTTTTTCAGATTCGTTGCCACCGAAGAGGCAAATCAAAACAGCCAAGTCACTTATTGCGCAGGGCGTTGAACTTGGCTACATCAAACCCGATTACAAATTAATAGGACATAGGTGAGAAAAAATTCAATTTTCTAATCAGATAAGACCGCCTTGTTATTAAAATGTGCGAGATATCTACACAGTGTAAGAGGGCGAAATAATCTTGAACTCACGAAGTGTGAAACTTACACCACCAAAATAATTATGTCCTTCTTTACTTAAGATTTGTTTTCTGGAACAGGCAAGTACGCAACACGAAATGTCCTGGAGACGCATTATACGAAAACATGAAGACTTGGGAACACTACGCATCTTTTCCCGCTACACTAAAAGACCTTCTTCATGTAGAAGAACTGCCTGAATATGTTAAAGCATTTTTGAGAACAAACACCACTTTACTAGAGGAATAACAAACAGAGTTGTGTAATTAGCACTGTTATAATTTATTTAGCATAAAACTGTAAACATAAATAAAGTTTACAAATGTGTAAGGCGAAACATACTTATTTCGTATAGCTGTGCCCGCCTTCGTTCGCATAGAATCTTTGTTAGCAATGTGTTTATTTTATATGTGATATTTTTTAAAACGATACTACGAATTGCTTAAACATCGAGGGTGGCGTATCCGTTCTGTATTATACTTAAAACAAAACTAAGTAATGTTGAATATGCACTAAGAAAATATGAAAAATAAATAATTATCGTATTTTATGAACACAACATAAAATAAGGTTCCTTGGATTCCAAACTTAAATGATAAGGAGGTAACGATAATTCGTTTGCCGTGTAGTGGCTATATTACATCGTTACGTCCTGAGGATGTTGTAAGACGTGACTTTGGGAAACGCTAGAAAACCTAATGGGCGCAGTTATTTTTATGCCATTAAAACATAACTTGTAAAAAAAAACAAGTCTCCGTAAAAAGTTGTAAAATCCATGTCGGTTAATTTATTCAGTCCATACTTAAGGGTCCTTCTGTTTTAAGTTATTACGTAATTAGCTAACCTAACAACGTTTTATAGTAACCATATCAATGTTAAAAATCTTTTATGTTTTAAATAAATAGATTGACTTGGCCATCGCATGAAAACACAATGTATCTCACAAATAATACATATTATATTAAATTAGATTGCTTAGTGCGATTGCAGATTATACACTAAACACTAATTTCATTCTAAATTTGAAGCTTCTATGTTTGCTAGAAGTGCCTTAGAGTTTTGATGTACGGTCAGTCAGTGAGTGACAAAATTAAGAAACTTTGACTAGTCATAATTCTTAAACTACTGGCTCAAATTTAATGAAATTTGAAATATACCACGTTTATACAATGCCTACTAGGTTATTTTTATCCACTACGAAGTTATAAGGGATCGAAAATGGCCTGAATTGCTTCGAGAAAATTATGGTACGGCCGTGCCGCTTTTTTGCTCGACTTGGCGGCATTTTGAATTAGAAGATAGGAAGTTGGTAATGTTGTGTTATTATTATTATTATCCGGGGTATTCACAGCGTATTCTGATCTGGTTAGGCTGAATAAATATATTAATGAAAATGAGAAATATACATAAATATACATTTGATATACTAACATAAATAAATAAATAATACATAAATAAGCCCAACCAGATGGACGCCCTCGGCAGGGGAGACCAGACAGTTGAAGGTTAGGGACAAAGGGAAAGAAACCGACGAACGATGAGGTGGTATCTAGGAGTCTGCCTTCTGCATTTGAGGCCGGAGCGGTCCGTCACGGAATCCCAGCCGCTTCCCTTAGGATGTATCTCCGATAGTATCCCCCGATATGTATAAGTAAGAATACGAGCAGGTATATAAGCAAGTATCTAAGCGAGTATATAAGTATGTATATAATCAAGTACATAAGAGAGTATATAAGCAAGTGTATAAGTAAGTAAATAAGCTAATATATAGGAAAGTATATAAGTAAGTAAAATAGCAAGTATATAAGCAAGTATAGAAGTAAATATATAAGTAAGTTATTAAGCGAGTATATAGTAAGTATATAAGTAAGTATACGAGCAGCATATGAGTAAGTATATAAGCCAGTATATAAGCAAGTACATAAGTATATAAATAAGCAAGTATATAGGAAAGTATAAAAGTAAGGATATAAGCAAGTATATAAACAAGTATATAAGAAAGTATATGAGCAAGTATATAAGTAAGTATGTAAGTAAGTTTATAAGCAAGTATATATGTAAGTATATAAGTAAGTATATAAGTAAATATACGAGCAGGTATATAAGCAAGTATATAAGCAAGTATATAGGCGAGTATATAAGCAAGTAATAAGTAAGTATACAAGCATGTATATAAGCGAGTATATAAGCAAGTATATAAACAAGCAAATAAGCAAGTATATAAGGAGGTATATAAGCGAGTATATAAAATGGTGGAGCCACGAGCCTAAGGCTACCGAAGTCTAGTTCCCCGGTCGAACCTTAAGCCTATTACGCGAGCTATTAACTAAAGTGGACTGTATATGCGAATTGCTTCTACGCTTACGTAAAAGCGACTACTATAGCATGCGGTACAATGCACTTGCTCTTCCCTAAAACTAAAACTATTATTTTGCCAAATCGATGAAAGGGAATCCTGCCTGATTAGGAGAAAACAAAATTGGAGCGGGTTAAAACAATTATATCAGGCAGGAAGTATTATTAGGAATATTGACTCACCGGGGTTTCTTCTATTCTGTTGAGCACTATAGCTGCGACTTCTGGAACTTCTTCTGGAACACTCCGGAGAGAGGCGGTGCGCGACTATATCTCACACGAGGTGAGGCGGGTTTCCTGGAGCTCGATTGCTTCCAGGCTAAAGCGGTTCTACTAGTGGTGTGATTCCAACAACGAGCGCGGCGGGAAGAGAGGTGTGGTTTCAATGACGAGTGCGGCGGGAAGAGGCTGTGCGGTTTCAACGACGAGTGCGGCGGGAAGAGGCTGTGTGGTTTCAACGACGAGTGCGGCGGGGAGAGACTGCGCGTCGGTCGCGCGTGCCTTATATATCTTCGGTTCCGATGACATTCTAGAATCATCTTCTTTCCCCTCCCACGCCACCAACCCGATGTGTCGATAGGAGGGTATGAGTGATATCGTTTTGGAAAGGAATAAACGACTTGGCACCTACCGTCAAAATATAATAATACGAATGGTTTTCCGCGCAACCATCTCCCCCGCCCTTGAAGGATTTCCTTCAAAATTAACTAAAACAACTAGAGCTAAGATCAACTAACAAAATAACTAACTAACGCTAAGATTACCTAAATTCAACTACAATTTTAATCTAGAAAGCTAATTTAAATTATGGAAGAGGCAAGGGGCACAAACGGACAACAGGACGCAGGTAAGACCCAACCGTGGTCTTAACGCGAGCTATCCTAATTACTCCGTCGGAACCGGGAAAGACCTCTTCGACAATTCCTAACGGCCAGTGGAGAGGCGGCGTATTCTCTTTGGTGAGCACAACTACAGTTCCTACAGCTAAAGGCTCAGTTGCTGTGTTCCATTTTTGCCGAGACTGCAAAGTATGCAAGTATTCCATCCTCCATCGTTTCCAAAACGATTGCACTAACCGATCTAATAATTTGTGGCGTGCGGAAATGCTAAGTCTGTTCTCATCCATATCTGCGGCGGGCAAATACTTTAAAGGCGTTAAATTCAAAAAATGTGCTGGAGTTAGAGCCAGCGGTTCCGAGGGGTCACTAGACAACGTACGACAAAGTGGGCGGCTATTCATTACGCATTCAATTTGAGCGAGCACCGTACTTAGCTCTTCGAAGGACAAAATTTGATCTCCTATTACTCGGTATAAGTGACTCTTTAGACTCTTAATATTAGTCTCCCAATTGCCCCCAAAATAACTCGCGGCTGTGACGTTCAGAGACCACTCAATGCGGTTCTCGGCTAGAATGTGAGCGAACTCCGAATTATAATACTTGCTAGCTAAGAGCTCATGTAGTTCCGATAGAATACGTTTTGCACCGACGTAGTTCGTACCGTTATCCGAATATAATTTACTTACAGGGCCTCTGCGGGATAGAAATCTTTTAAATGCACCCATAAAGCCTGCTGTGCTTAGATCACCAACGAGTTCTATATGCACCGCTCGAGTAGTTAGACATACGAAAATGCAGACGTAAGCCTTTGTGGATCTTATACCACGCCCGCGAGTGAGCGTGACCTTAAACGGACCAGCGAAATCAGACCCGGTGTGCGTGAAGGGCTTTACCGATTGTATTACTCTACAAGATCTAAGTTCCGCCATTTCCGGAAATGACGGCTTGGGGCGTGCCCGAAAGCAAGCTATACATCTGTGCACCCGATTGCGTATTAAACTACGTGCAGAAAGAATCCAATAATTCTGACGCAAAATCGACATCAACAAGTCGGGGCCAGCGTGCGAGTTCAATTTATGATGGTAATCGACTAATAAGTTTATGATATGGTCTTTACGCGGTAAAACAATAGGGTGCCGTTGGTCGAAACTCAATTGCGAGTTGGACAAGCGTCCATCTACCCTTACAATCCCATCCTGTAAAAATGGCTTAAGGCGTTGAAAGGCGCGACTACAAGCTCTATTCGATTGTAATCTTCTAATTTCTTCAGAGAAGTGCGCACGTTGAAGTTCACGTAATACTAGCGACTCGGCATAGTTGTAATCGGATGCTAAGACATACGAACGTCGCGGTAAAAGCTTTGCGAATCGACAAACGTAAATTACGCTACGCAATAATTTCGACCAAGAGGACAAGCGGTTCGCCAAGGCAATGATTGGAGAAACCTCGCTCGAAACGTTCGCCACTAGAGCGTGTCTCTTCTCTTTCGGCGGTTGTCACACTGACGAAGGTTCGAAATCGGTTATTGGCCATTGCGAGGGTTCCAAGTGAACTCAAGAAGGTCCGTGGAACCAAAGCGGATGGTCCATTATTTGCATCGGGGTGAGTCCACGGGATAGGCAATTGGCAGGGTTTTCCGTACCGGACACGTGATAAAAGTTCCGCGTTCCTAACTCGTCTTGGATCTTGGCCACTCGGTTCGCGACAAACGTATCCCAACGGTGGGGTGAAGAATGAACCCAACATAAGGCGACGGTGGAGTCGGAAAAGGCAAATATCCTTTCTATGTGAACTCTGTCCCTACATGCGCTGATAACTGCGGTAATAAACTTGGTGAGGACTAATATTGCGCAAAGCTCTAAGCGCGCCAGAGAGACAACCTTACGGGGGGAGACTCTCGACTTAGAACTAATGAGGCTAATTGAATTTCTACCATTATTCTGAACGTGGAAATATACAACGCCCCCGTAAGCCTTCTCGCTGGCGTCTGCAAACCCAACCACTGTGATGACGCTATTTCTATCGACGTTTATATGACGTGCTATTATAATTTCTCTTAGTAAAGGAAGTTCCTCTCTAAAACGTTGCCACAACCGAACAATGCTGTCAGGCGGCGAGTCATCCCAATCGCATTCAAATAACCAAAGTTGTTTAATCAAAAGCTTAGCGTATAATACCACCGGAGCTACGAAACCCATGACATCCCATAATCTAGCAACGCATGACAGTATTGTGCACTTTGTGCACTTCTCTACGGGCGGATTTACCTTAAGGCTAAACACGTTGGACTCTGGTGACCAACACAGACCGAGCACCTTGTGTGTATCAGAATCGTCGAATTCCTTTATCGCCGAAAGACGGTGTGATGGTGGGATTGTATCTAAAACCGGACGCGAATTACTGGTCCACTTCACAAGATCGAATTGACCCGATTTCATGGGCCTTATAACCTCGGCGGTGGTTAGGGTGGCCTCATCCACGCTATCGACCGAGTACACAAAATCATCCATACATAATCCGCTTTCAATTGCTCTCTTAGCTTTAGGATAAGAGGGACCTTCATCGTGAGCGAGCTGTCTCACCGTGCGTAACGCTTGAAATGGGCTCGACTTTAAACCAAAACAAACGCGGTTAAATTCAAACACCATTAGAGGTTCCTTTGGGTTGAAACGATATAAAATGCGTTGGAATCTACGGTCGCATTCACGGACCCCTATGCAAAGAAACATTTGGCGAATATCGGCGGATAGTGCTATACTAAACAAACGAAAATTGACTATTATATTAAATAAACTGCCCTGTAAATTTTGCCCACTATAGAGGATATCGTTAAGCGACAGGTGAGTGCTAGTTTTAGCACTAGCGTCGAGCACTACACGTAACTTAGATGTAAGTTTGTCCTCCCTAATGACCCCGTGGTGTGGTATGAAATACGACGGTGTGTCTTCGTAGTTATCTAATTTCGAAGCCACAAGTGATATGTAACCTTCTCTTATATATTCGTTAATGACGCCGTCGTAAGCTTCCTTTAACTGGGTGAAGCGAGCATCCTACGCTCCGAGCTGTAGAAACGTTTTTCCGCCATTTGACGCGAATCGCCGAGAGATAAAACATCTCCTTTAAAGGGTAGCGCTACACTATATCTACCGTCGCGATCACGAACGGTCGTGCGGACGTAAAGGGGGATGCCCATATTAGGCCATGGAACGCCCAACAATGTGCATTTGTTAAAAAAATATATCTTTATTTATGGTTATTAATCGCGGTATTCATTTATCCTAAAACAATGGGAATATTTTTGCACAAATTAAAAGTACCGAAAAGATAAAAATAAAATTAGGTAAATACCTAATTCATTAGTCTGTGAATAAAATAAAAAATGTTGCCAATCACAAAAATCATTAAAAAATCGATTCCCCTTTTCGATCGATTACTTATGGTGTCATTATTACAATGCTTATATGATCTTTCGATAATTATTACGATGTTATGATATAGGTTCAAAATAACCGTTGACAATGGATATTTATCCAAAGCAGTCGATACGCAACCGTTATTAACCAAATGTTTACCGACTACAGACGAAAAAGGATGGTTATGTTTTTAATGTGTGTGCGGATTAGGCTATGTTGAATCGTTTTTTGCTATGGTGCTTAAAACGTAGGATGCATTTTATTATTGAGGGAGCTACTATCAAAGAATATTTTATTCGCTTAACTCGTAAAGTACTTGACCAACTTTAAGAATTCTTTCACCACTAGATTGTTATGTATAATTTTAGATATCTAATATAGGGTTAATTTTATTATAGAGGGCGCTACTTTCAATGAATACGTATTTTGGCTAATCTCAAAAATTACTAGACCGATTTTGAAAATTCTTTCACCATTACATTGCTAATGAGGGCGTTAGCTGTGTGATAAATTATATTATTACAATAAATAATTGTGAGATTAATATTTTCTAAATAAATAAAACTAAATACCTACCTAAGATGTTCAAATCCAATTAATATTTTTACAATTTAAGAATCGTATTTACACACTTTACTTACTCAGATTGATTATTATAGATAAAGAGGTAATAAACCTAAAGTAAAAGAGCTCCGCTTAAACGAAAAAACTATTTATTAGAATAAAACTAAATGTTGAAAAAAAGTGGTTCAGTGCGAGTCGGACTCGCAGGCCCATAAAGAGTTCAGTAGTAACAAGCATATATTTTAAATCGAGTCAAAATACCACTATCATTATCGCCAGCAACAAATTATTTTGTTTTTCATAGTGTTTGTATAAATAACAAAGTTGTTTTTGCGGTTCCTTAAAATGTGCTACTTGTATCAAAAAAAGGACTATTATACATTAAAGGGGTTTCTCTGGTTTATTCATTACCAGAGAGAAAAAACTTATTGCGCCAAATAGGTTTTTATTAATTTCAAGTCATCAAAAGCGGCAGTCAACCGTTAAAAACTAAAACAACCGTTGTTATAGGCTCGGTTGAATTCATTGACAACCTTTACATTTATAGTTATGATAATTAAACAAGCGAATTACTAGCTGATTTACCAAGAATTCTTTAGAGTATAACAAAACGCTACTGCACAAGTTAACTGTTATTCTTATCTGTTTTTAACATAACATTTAAAATGGAATCATGTTATGATAATTCAAGAAGTTAATTTCCAGCTGATTTACCACGAATTCTCTAAAGCATAACAAAACAATACAGCACAAGCTAACTGTTCTTAAAAATACATTTGAAATAGAGTTTCAATAAATAAAGGAAATTATATTTTAAAAAGCGTGCAGAACTTAAAACGCGTCAAAGATTATTCTTTTTATGATATTATTAATCGAATAAAAATCGATATCATTCCATAGATTTTATGACAGTTAAGTGGCAACATCGTATCCGACAGGTAGGCCGCTGTCACTGTTATGTCACAAGAATTAAATTACGTGTTATCGTGTTATTGTTTTGTTGTAAAAGTAAAATGCAATTGTTGATCTCTCAACAATTGGTTCGAACACAGCAGGTAAATAGTTGGTACATATCACGATGTGGTATGTCTTCCTCTAAGAAATGCTTTATAACTGAGTTTACTTGAATAATATCAATATAATAATTGTAGCTTCTTTATTAGGTACAAGTTTCGAGTACAGTGAACGTGTAGTGTGGCACTCGCAAAATGCACCAATAGTTCGTCTTGAACATCTATACATCAGCTGTGGCACTGACACTTATGAGACATTGACATTGTTTGTCTTCGATTTTCCACGTGAGGAACTATTTGCGCTACGTGAGGTAAGTGTTTAACATGTTTAACATTTCAATTTATTAAATGTGATCCATATATCTGATAATTATACATGTTTTTACACTGATTGTATATCAACTCAAGAACTTGTTTTATTTTTTCACATCTTCCCTAGCTATATCTGACAAACATACTAGCTTATTTATGAGATTGACCAGTTTTATTAACTACCAAGAAAGGAGACAGTTGATTTTTCATTGTTTTTGGACTGCTGGTAGTCTGTCAGGCCTTAATTATTAAATAATATAGGGCATTAAATCCGTCCTTGTGCAGTAACATTTAACTTGATAAATATTTTATTTATATTTGAGTTTGAAATAAATCTATTTTATTTTTATTTTTTCACTTTGACTTCATTTTTTGTATTTTACATTATTTCAGTTGTCATGCCGTGTATATCATAATTGCTGGCAATGAACTGATAGAACAGCATCATGTTCAACTGCAGAACGGGAACCATCTGAATCATCTAGTCCGTCCTCGTTGCAATCTGAAGTGAGTAATATATTGCACCCAGAACAACAAAGCTTAGATCATACATCACACAGTGTACTGCTAACTAATTATATAAAAGCACAATGTTTTTTACCAGGTTGTAACAGTTCCATCAGCATTGCAAGTATGTCTCTTTTGTGATTAACTACATTTTGCGATAACAAACATACATAGTGACAAGTACTATGTATGTGTGTTATACTTGGTAGAGCCATGCTGCAGTTATATTAGAAGTATAGTTGTAGCATGAATGGGTCGGCTCGACCGGGGAAGGAGCACCCTCTCACAGGATACCAGCGTGAAATAGTAGCTTAATGCTGCTGTGTTTTGTATGGTGAGTGTAGAGAACCGGAGACCCTTTTTACTGGAAACGAGAAAATGATCTTAGTCCTCACGGGTGACAACGCATCTGCATTTTGATTTGTAATCGAGGATAGATGTGGATGTCTAAGGATCGCAGAAATGTCTCCAGCAGATGGTGAATCTCAGTTAATGACAAGATATGCTAATAAATCCAGAGCCGTGACTGTGTCGATATGGGTAGTAGAGGTGGTGAATGGCATTTTTAAAACTGAATTTAAAATATTTCATCAAAATTACTTTAACAGGGCTTCTACACATTTGATGATAGACTGCTGTGGCTTCTGCTATAGTTAATAAATTCCACACAAAAATAAGGGACAGGGATGATGCGGCTCAAATACTTGAAATAGTTCATCAAAATATGGAGACAAATAATGATTTTTCTGAGTATGCTAGGGAAAACAATCTAAATAGAGCTAGGGCAGGCAGACTTTAGAAATATAAATGTAGACTTTAAAATGTTAGGGAATTTCCTGTTTTAACTTACAGCGACTTAATATTAATTGCTTGTGTCACATACCAATTAAAGCAAGCTCGCTACTATTATGGTGAGCAAGATTTAATGGTTGCTACCGGATAGAACTCTGTAATAACCAGAGGAGCAGCATTATGGAAGGAATAAAGTTAAGCCCTAGCTGATCTTTACTTAGGGCTAGAATTGCAAGTCATCACTATTAGTCGTAAAGTGTATTTTATTATATAAATTCTATATAATATCTAATATATAAATTCTTTTTTAGGAAGGATGCTTGGTACTACCACCTGCTTAGGACCCTGTAATTAATGAAATTAAAAACCCAAGCATACCACTGCAAGACTTCTAGACACAGTAAGTTCATTCTGTAGATCGGACAATAAATAAAAATTAAAAATCTGAAGGTACTCCGGGTTAACACTGACATTGGGACGTCGGTCACCTCAGTCTGCCGTAACCATGGGTGCTGGAAAGCACCCGAAATGCCTGGAATTAAAAATCAAAGAAATAAAACGCGATAAAATCGATAAAAATACATAGTTGTTAAAAAACTGCATTTGTGAAAATAAAAACTTCAAATATTTTCAAAACCCCGACTTTTTTTAAAGCAATTCCTTTACCATTTCATTGTTTTAATTGCATATTATCATATCTATATGCTTTTATATGTGGGCACTCATGGCCGAAGTGTCTATGAAGACTGGGCATTCCCCTTTCCTCGCATAACCTGTCATCTGAGCTAGCTATGGGTGGGACGTTCACCTCCTCCATCTCCCAAAATTTGCGGACTAACGACTCGAGCGGTTCGACAGCCATACCACAATAAGAGGTTGCCGAAATACTATCTATGATGGGGGCGGAGCCAAGGATAACATAGCCCAATACGATTTCCAGTGCGTAAGGCGCGGCATGCGAGGAGTTGCCCCTGACCTTATTGTTTAACAAAAGATGAGGGAAAAGCGATGCTCCAATGAGCATGTCTATGTTTCCAGGAACGGCGTAAGTGTCGTCCGCTAGAGTCAAATTTTAAATTCAATCAATGCCGAGGTGTCAACCGAAACGGTTGGCAACCGTTCAGTGACCCTATCTACTACTAGTGCATTTATATCAAAGTTAACATTACGATCTATCCGAGAATAAAATTTTAAATTTATATATCCCTGGGTAGCTTTACTAGTACCTCCGATGCCTTTAACTACAGGACATGAAAGTGACCTATTTATTACTAAGCCTAAGCGCTGACAACATTGTCGCGTTATAAAGCTATTTTGGGCTCCGCTGTCCAGCAGTGCACGGACGCTTTGTTCGTTTCCACGCGAATCCCTAACCAAAATACGTGCCGTACCCAGTAACACGGTTGAAGAAGGTTGTGCTCCCATATTTGCCAATGAGCACAGAGCGACATCACCAGGTCGACCGCTAGAATCGTTGACCTTAGTAGGGGTGAATTCCTTGTCCGCTTTACTTGACGCCGCTATGTTGCTATTTTCAAAATGTAATAGCGTGTGATGTTTCCTGGCGCACTTGCTACATACGGAACTCGAATTGCATTTTGCAACTAAATGCTTATCGCTTAAGCAGTTCAAACATAGGTTGTTTGTCTTTACTAATTTATAACGTTCGCTTGGTGAATATTTACGAAAAGTCGCACAATTATATAAATTACCGTGTTTATCTTTACATACGATACAAGTATGCTGAAGTGATGTTGACGTAGCGGTTACGTAAGTTAACGACCCTGCTATTTTAGATGGTTGAGTCTGTCTACGGTCGACACACCTTTTAATCTCCTGTTTAACGTTCGGAGAGCGCTGCATCACCTATATTTGATCTCGCACGAACGATGCTAATGAATGAAAGGAAGGCATCTCCGAGCTACGATGCTCCATTTCAAACGCACGCACGGTGTCGGGGTCTAATTTCTTTAGTGCAATATGGAGAAACACCACGTCCATAAGGTCATTAAATTTCAAATTCTTAAGTGCAGCTACCGATGCCACAAATTTATCTAGAAACTGCTCTAAGCCGTTGATGTTCGCGGATGATATAGGTTTAAGATCGAATATCTGGTTCAAATATTCGGAAGCTAACATTCTCCTATCTTCATATTTAGTTTTAAGCGTTTCGAATATTAACAAGTAATTGTTTGCTGTAGGTGTAAAACCCGAGCAGATCGACTGTGCCCTGCCACTGTTGTTTACTAATTAAGTAATATAATTTTTCAGCGTCCGATAACGATGGGTTATTGCGTATATTGTTTTGAAAACTACTGAAGAAGAAGGGCCACGTCTTAATATCACCATTGAATACCGGAATATCTATTGGCGGCAACCTAATTGGGTCACGTGGACGTACCTGCATTTCCGGCTTTGCTTCGTTTTGAGATTGTAGGAATTTCGCAGTTCTTTTCACGCGACACAACATATCTTCGAATGTCAGCAGCGGTTGGTAGTTCACTATGTATTTCGGGTCGATTTGCAATTCCATATGATTAATTTGGTCTAATATTCTTTCGTAATCCGTCCGCAAAGAATCCACCGTTTCAATTTCGTTTAAAAAGGTTTCCCGCACTGCTTCTATATTAATGTTCTTTATATGATCACTTATATTCTGCATACGCGAAAAGAGTATGTCCCTCTTGGCATAAAGCGTTTTAATTTTGATTTCATTTCCACTAACTGCCATTTTAAATTACTATAATAAAGTTATATTAATCACAATTAATCTCACAACCTACAAACAATGAAGGATGGACACTCGGTATGCCGTATTACGTAATTAAACCGAACACCTGTTACAGCGAGTCGAGGTGACGCGTTGTTCGCTAAACTCAATATTTTTATCAAAATTGTCGGGTAAGCGTATCAAACGGTTCCTATTACACTGCTTAAATTATTTAATAAGCTTTAAATTTAACCAAATACGAGCGCTATAAAATGAATAATTCTGTTTGCGAGTACCTAATCAAAATTTAAATTTAAACGAACACTATTTAAGTCTATTCCATAAATTAGAGTGCATTATCTAAATAATTAATTTAATAATTCGACCAGAAAATGGTTGGACGACCACTAAACACCAGTCCAAATCCTGCCGAAGTGACCATAAAATGGTGGAGCCACGAGCCTAAGGCTACCGAAGTCTAGTTCCCCGGTCGAACCTTAAGCCTATTACGCGAGCTATTAACTAAAGTGGACTGTATATGCGAATTGCTTCTACGCTTACGTAAAAGCGACTACTATAGCATGCGGTACAATGCACTCGCTCTTCCCTAAAACTAAAACTATTATTTTGCCAAATCGATGAGAGGGAATCCTGCCTGATTAGGAGAAAACAAAATTGGAGCGGGTTAAAACAATTATATCAGGCAGGAAGTATTATTAGGAATATTGACTCACCGGGGTTTCTTCTATTCTGTTGAGCACTATAGCTGCGACTTCTGGAACTTCTTCTGGAACACTCCGGAGAGAGGCGGTGCGCGACTATATCTCACACGAGGTGAGGCGGGTTTCCTGGAGCTCGATTGCTTCCAGGCTAAAGCGGTTCTACTAGTGGTGTGATTCCAACAACGAGCGCGGCGGGAAGAGAGGTGTGGTTTCAATGACGAGTGCGGCGGGAAGAGGCTGTGTGGTTTCAACGACGAGTGTGGCGGGAAGAGGCTGTGTGGTTTCAACGACGAGTGCGGCGAGGAGAGACTGCGCGTCGGTCGCGCGTGCCTTATATATCTTCGGTTCCGATGACATTCTAGAATCATCTTCTTTCCCCTCCCACCCCACCACCCCGATGTGTCGATAGGAGGGTATGAGTGATATCGTTTTGGAAAGGAATAAACGACTTGGCACCTACCGTCGAAATATAATAATACGAATGGTTTTCCGCGCAACCATCTCCCCCGCCCTTGAAGGATTTCCTTCAAAATTAACTAAAACAACTAGAGCTAAGATCAACTAACAAAATAACTAACTAACGCTAAGATTACCTAAATTCAACTACAATTTTAATCTAGAAAGCTAATTTAAATTATGGAAGAGGCAAGGGGCACAAACGGACAACAGGACGCAGGTAAGACCCAACCGTGGTCTTAACGCGAGCTATCCTAATTACTCCGTCGGAACCGGGAAAGACCTCTTCGACAATTCCTAACGGCCAGTGGAGAGGCGGCGTATTCTCTTTGGTGAGCACAACTACAGTTCCTACAGCTAAAGGCTCAGTTGCTGTGTTCCATTTTTGCCGAGACTGCAAAGTATGCAAGTATTCCATCCTCCATCGTTTCCAAAACGATTGCACTAACCGATCTAATAATTTGTGGCGTGCGGAAATGCTAAGTCTGTTCTCATCCATATCTGCGGCGGGCAAATACTTTAAAGGCGTTAAATTCAAAAAATGTGCTGGAGTTAGAGCCAGCGGTTCCGAGGGGTCACTAGACAACGTACGACAAAGTGGGCGGCTATTCATTACGCATTCAATTTGAGCGAGCACCGTACTTAGCTCTTCGAAGGACAAAATTTGATCTCCTATTACTCGGTATAAGTGACTCTTTAGACTCTTAATATTAGTCTCCCAATTGCCCCCAAAATAACTCGCGGCTGTGACGTTCAGAGACCACTCAATGCGGTTCTCGGCTAGAATGTGAGCGAACTCCGAATTATAATACTTGCTAGCTAAGAGCTCATGTAGTTCCGATAGAATACGTTTTGCACCGACGTAGTTCGTACCGTTATCCGAATATAATTTACTTACAGGGCCTCTGCGGGATAGAAATCTTTTAAATGCACCCATAAAGCCTGCTGTGCTTAGATCACCAACGAGTTCTATATGCACCGCTCGAGTAGTTAGACATACGAAAATGCAGACGTAAGCCTTTGTGGATCTTATACCACGCCCGTGAGTGAGCGTGACCTTAAACGGACCAGCGAAATCAGACCCGGTGTGCGTGAAGGGCTTTACCGATTGTATTACTCTACAAGATCTAAGTTCCGCCATTTCCGGAAATGACGGCTTGGGGCGTGCCCGAAAGCAAGCTATACATCTGTGCACCCGATTGCGTATTAAACTACGTGCAGAAAGAATCCAATAATTCTGACGCAAAATCGACATCAACAAGTCGGGGCCAGCGTGCGAGTTCAATTTATGATGGTAATCGACTAATAAGTTTATGATATGGTCTTTACGCGGTAAAACAATAGGGTGCCGTTGGTCGAAACTCAATTGCGAGTTGGACAAGCGTCCATCTACCCTTACAATCCCATCCTGTAAAAATGGCTTAAGGCGTTGAAAGGCGCGACTACAAGCTCTATTCGATTGTAATCTTCTAATTTCTTCAGAGAAGTGCGCACGTTGAAGTTCACGTAATACTAGCGACTCGGCATAGTTGTAATCGGATGCTAAGACATACGAACGTCGCGGTAAAAGCTTTGCGAATCGACAAACGTAAATTACGCTACGCAATAATTTCGACCAAGAGGACAAGCGGTTCGCCAAGGCAATGATTGGAGAAACCTCGCTCGAAACGTTCGCCACTAGAGCGTGTCTCTTCTCTTTCGGCGGTTGTCACACTGACGAAGGTTCGAAATCGGTTATTGGCCATTGCGAGGGATCCAAATGAACCCAAGCAGGTCCGTGGAACCAAAGCGGGTGGTCCATTATTTGCATCGGGGTGAGTCCACGGGATAGACAACCGGCGGGGTTTTCCGTACCGGACACGTGATAAAAGCTCCGCGTTTCTAACTCGTCTTGTATCTTGGCCACTCGGTTCGCGACAAACGTATCCCAACGGTGGGGTGAAGAATGAACCCAGCATAAGGCGACGGTGGAGTCGGAAAAGGCAAATATCCTTTCTATGTGAACTCTATCCCTACATGCGCTGATAACTGCGGTATTAAGCTTGGTGAGTAATATTGCGCAAAGCTCTAAGCGCGCCAGAGAGACAACCTTACGGGGGGAGACTCTCGACTTAGAACTAATGAGGCTAATCGAATTTCTACCATTATTCTGGACGTGGAAATATACAACGCCCCCGTAAGCCTTCTCGCTGGCGTCTGCAAACCCAACGACCGTTATGACGCTATTTCTATCGACGTTTATATGACGCGGTATTTTAATTTCTCTTAATAAAGGAAGTTCCTCTCTAAAACGCTGCCACAACCCAATAATGCTGTCAGGCGGCGAGTCATCCCAGTCGCATTCAAATAACCAAAGTTGTTTAATCAAAAGCTTAGCGTATAATACCACCGGAGCTACGAAACCCATGACGTCCCATAATCTAGCAAAGCATGACAGTATTGTGCCCTTTAAGCATTTCTCTACGGGCGGATTTACCTTAAGGCTAAACACGTTGGACTCTGGTGACCAACACAGACCGAGCACCTTGTGTGTATCAGAATCGTCGAATTCCTTTATCGCCGAAAGACGGTGTGATGGTGGGATTGTATCTAAAACCGGACGCGAATTACTGGTCCACTTCACAAGATCGAATTGACCCGATTTCATGGGCCTTATAACCTCGGCGGTGGTTAGGGTGGCCTCATCCACGCTATCGACCGAGTACACAAAATCATCCATACATAATCCGCTTTCAATTGCTCTCTTAGCTTTAGGATAAGAGGGACCTTCATCGTGAGCGAGCTGTCTCACCGTGCGTAACGCTTGAAATGGGCTCGACTTTAAACCAAAACAAACGCGGTTAAATTCAAACACCATTAGAGGTTCCTTTGGGTTGAAACGATATAAAATGCGTTGGAATCTACGGTCGCATTCACGGACCCCTATGCAAAGAAACATTTGGCGAATATCGGCGGATAGTGCTATACTAAACAAACGAAAATTGACTATTATATTAAATAAACTGCCCTGTAAATTTTGCCCACTATAGAGGATATCGTTAAGCGACAGGTGAGTGCTAGTTTTAGCACTAGCGTCGAGCACTACACGTAACTTAGATGTAAGTTTGTCCTCCCTAATGACCCCGTGGTGTGGTATGAAATACGACGGTGTGTCTTCTTAGTTATCTAATTTCGAAGCCACAAGTGATATGTAACCTTCTCTTATATATTCGTTAATGACGCCGTCGTAAGCTTCCTTTAACTGGGTGAAGCGAGCATCCTACGCTCCGAGCTGTAGAAACGTTTTTCCGCCATTTGACGCGAATCGCCGAGAGATAAAACATCTCCTTTAAAGGGTAGCGCTACACTATATCTACCGTCGCGATCACGAACGGTCGTGCGGACGTAAAGGGGGATGCCCATATTAGGCCATGGAACGCCCAACAATGTGCATTTGTTAAAAAAATATATCTTTATTTATGGTTATTAATCGCGGTATTCATTTATCCTAAAACAATGGGAATATTTTTGCACAAATTAAAAGTACCGAAAAGATAAAAATAAAATTAGGTAAATACCTAATTCATTAGTCTGTGAATAAAATAAAAAATGTTGCCAATCACAAAAATCATTAAAAAATCGATTCCCCTTTTCGATCGATTACTTATGGTGTCATTATTACAATGCTTATATGATCTTTCGATAATTATTACGATGTTATGATATAGGTTCAAAATAACCGTTGACAATGGATATTTATCCAAAGCAGTCGATACGCAACCGTTATTAACCAAATGTTTACCGACTACAGACGAAAAAGGATGGTTATGTTTTTAATGTGTGTGCGGATTAGGCTATGTTGAATCGTTTTTTGCTATGGTGCTTAAAACGTAGGATGCATTTTATTATTGAGGGAGCTACTATCAAAGAATATTTTATTCGCTTAACTCGTAAAGTACTTGACCAACTTTAAGAATTCTTTCACCACTAGATTGTTATGTATAATTTTAGATATCTAATATAGGGTTAATTTTATTATAGAGGGCGCTACTTTCAATGAATACGTATTTTGGCTAATCTCAAAAATTACTAGACCGATTTTGAAAATTCTTTCACCATTACATTGCTAATGAGGGCGTTAGCTGTGTGATAAATTATATTATTACAATAAATAATTGTGAGATTAATATTTTCTAAATAAATAAAACTAAATACCTACCTAAGATGTTCAAATCCAATTAATATTTTTACAATTTAAGAATCGTATTTACACACTTTACTTACTCAGATTGATTATTATAGATAAAGAGGTAATAAACCTAAAGTAAAAGAGCTCCGCTTAAACGAAAAAACTATTTATTAGAATAAAACTAAATGTTGAAAAAAAGTGGTTCAGTGCGAGTCGGACTCGCAGGCCCATAAAGAGTTCAGTAGTAACAAGCATATATTTTAAATCGAGTCAAAATACCACTATCATTATCGCCAGCAACAAATTATTTTGTTTTTCATAGTGTTTGTATAAATAACAAAGTTGTTTTTGCGGTTCCTTAAAATGTGCTACTTGTATCAAAAAAAGGACTATTATACATTAAAGGGGTTTCTCTGGTTTATTCATTACCAGAGAGAAAAAACTTATTGCGCCAAATAGGTTTTTATTAATTTCAAGTCATCAAAAGCGGCAGTCAACCGTTAAAAACTAAAACAACCGTTGTTATAGGCTCGGTTGAATTCATTGACAACCTTTACATTTATAGTTATGATAATTAAACAAGCGAATTACTAGCTGATTTACCAAGAATTCTTTGGAGTATAACAAAACGCTACTGCACAAGTTAACTGTTATTCTTATCTGTTTTTAACATAACATTTAAAATGGAATCATGTTATGATAATTCAAGAAGTTAATTTCCAGCTGATTTACCACGAATTCTCTAAAGCATAACAAAACAATACAGCACAAGCTAACTGTTCTTAAAAATACATTTGAAATAGAGTTTCAATAAATAAAGGAAATTATATTTTAAAAAGCGTGCAGAACTTAAAACGCGTCAAAGATTATTCTTTTTATGATATTATTAATCGAATAAAAATCGATATCATTCCATAGATTTTATGACAGTTAAGTGGCAACATCGTATCCGACAGGTAGGCCGCTGTCACTGTTATGTCACAAGAATTAAATTACGTGTTATCGTGTTATTGTTTTGTTGTAAAAGTAAAATGCAATTGTTGATCTCTCAACAATTGGTTCGAACACAGCAGGTAAATAGTTGGTACATATCACGATGTGGTATGTCTTCCTCTAAGAAATGCTTTATAACTGAGTTTACTTGAATAATATCAATATAATAATTGTAGCTTCTTTATTAGGTACAAGTTTCGAGTACAGTGAACGTGTAGTGTGGCACTCGCAAAATGCACCAATAGTTCGTCTTGAACATCTATACATCAGCTGTGGCACTGACACTTATGAGACATTGACATTGTTTGTCTTCGATTTTCCACGTGAGGAACTATTTGCGCTACGTGAGGTAAGTGTTTAACATGTTTAACATTTCAATTTATTAAATGTGATCCATATATCTGATAATTATACATGTTTTTACACTGATTGTATATCAACTCAAGAACTTGTTTTATTTTTTCACATCTTCCCTAGCTATATCTGACAAACATACTAGCTTATTTATGAGATTGACCAGTTTTATTAACTACCAAGAAAGGAGACAGTTGATTTTTCATTGTTTTTGGACTGCTGGTAGTCTGTCAGGCCTTAATTATTAAATAATATAGGGCATTAAATCCGTCCTTGTGCAGTAACATTTAACTTGATAAATATTTTATTTATATTTGAGTTTGAAATAAATCTATTTTATTTTTATTTTTTCACTTTGACTTCATTTTTTGTATTTTACATTATTTCAGTTGTCATGCCGTGTATATCATAATTGCTGGCAATGAACTGATAGAACAGCATCATGTTCAACTGCAGAACGGGAACCATCTGAATCATCTAGTCCGTCCTCGTTGCAATCTGAAGTGAGTAATATATTGCACCCAGAACAACAAAGCTTAGATCATACATCACACAGTGTACTGCTAACTAATTATATAAAAGCACAATGTTTTTTACCAGGTTGTAACAGTTCCATCAGCATTGCAAGTATGTCTCTTTTGTGATTAACTACATTTTGCGATAACAAACATACATAGTGACAAGTACTATGTATGTGTGTTATACTTGGTAGAGCCATGCTGCAGTTATATTAGAAGTATAGTTGTAGCATGAATGGGTCGGCTCGACCGGGGAAGGAGCACCCTCTCACAGGATACCAGCGTGAAATAGTAGCTTAATGCTGCTGTGTTTTGTATGGTGAGTGTAGAGAACCGGAGACCCTTTTTACTGGAAACGAGAAAATGATCTTAGTCCTCACGGGTGACAACGCATCTGCATTTTGATTTGTAATCGAGGATAGATGTGGATGTCTAAGGATCGCAGAAATGTCTCCAGCAGATGGTGAATCTCAGTTAATGACAAGATATGCTAATAAATCCAGAGCCGTGACTGTGTCGATATGGGTAGTAGAGGTGGTGAATGGCATTTTTAAAACTGAATTTAAAATATTTCATCAAAATTACTTTAACAGGGCTTCTACACATTTGATGATAGACTGCTGTGGCTTCTGCTATAGTTAATAAATTCCACACAAAAATAAGGGACAGGGATGATGCGGCTCAAATACTTGAAATAGTTCATCAAAATATGGAGACAAATAATGATTTTTCTGAGTATGCTAGGGAAAACAATCTAAATAGAGCTAGGGCAGGCAGACTTTAGAAATATAAATGTAGACTTTAAAATGTTAGGGAATTTCCTGTTTTAACTTACAGCGACTTAATATTAATTGCTTGTGTCACATACCAATTAAAGCAAGCTCGCTACTATTATGGTGAGCAAGATTTAATGGTTGCTACCGGATAGAACTCTGTAATAACCAGAGGAGCAGCATTATGGAAGGAATAAAGTTAAGCCCTAGCTGATCTTTACTTAGGGCTAGAATTGCAAGTCATCACTATTAGTCGTAAAGTGTATTTTATTATATAAATTCTATATAATATCTAATATATAAATTCTTTTTTAGGAAGGATGCTTGGTACTACCACCTGCTTAGGACCCTGTAATTAATGAAATTAAAAACCCAAGCATACCACTGCAAGACTTCTAGACACAGTAAGTTCATTCTGTAGATCGGACAATAAATAAAAATTAAAAATCTGAAGGTACTCCGGGTTAACACTGACATTGGGACGTCGGTCACCTCAGTCTGCCGTAACCATGGGTGCTGGAAAGCACCCGAAATGCCTGGAATTAAAAATCAAAGAAATAAAACGCGATAAAATCGATAAAAATACATAGTTGTTAAAAAACTGCATTTGTGAAAATAAAAACTTCAAATATTTTCAAAACCCCGACTTTTTTTAAAGCAATTCCTTTACCATTTCATTGTTTTAATTGCATATTATCATATCTATATGCTTTTATATGTGGGCACTCATGGCCGAAGTGTCTATGAAGACTGGGCATTCCCCTTTCCTCGCATAACCTGTCATCTGAGCTAGCTATGGGTGGGACGTTCACCTCCTCCATCTCCCAAAATTTGCGGACTAACGACTCGAGCGGTTCGACAGCCATACCACAATAAGAGGTTGCCGAAATACTATCTATGATGGGGGCGGAGCCAAGGATAACATAGCCCAATACGATTTCCAGTGCGTAAGGCGCGGCATGCGAGGAGTTGCCCCTGACCTTATTGTTTAACAAAAGATGAGGGAAAAGCGATGCTCCAATGAGCATGTCTATGTTTCCAGGAACGGCGTAAGTGTCGTCCGCTAGAGTCAAATTTTAAATTCAATCAATGCCGAGGTGTCAACCGAAACGGTTGGCAACCGTTCAGTGACCCTATCTACTACTAGTGCATTTATATCAAAGTTAACATTACGATCTATCCGAGAATAAAATTTTAAATTTATATATCCCTGGGTAGCTTTACTAGTACCTCCGATGCCTTTAACTACAGGACATGAAAGTGACCTATTTATTACTAAGCCTAAGCGCTGACAACATTGTCGCGTTATAAAGCTATTTTGGGCTCCGCTGTCCAGCAGTGCACGGACGCTTTGTTCGTTTCCACGCGAATCCCTAACCAAAATACGTGCCGTACCCAGTAACACGGTTGAAGAAGGTTGTGCTCCCATATTTGCCAATGAGCACAGAGCGACATCACCAGGTCGACCGCTAGAATCGTTGACCTTAGTAGGGGTGAATTCCTTGTCCGCTTTACTTGACGCCGCTATGTTGCTATTTTCAAAATGTAATAGCGTGTGATGTTTCCTGGCGCACTTGCTACATACGGAACTCGAATTGCATTTTGCAACTAAATGCTTATCGCTTAAGCAGTTCAAACATAGGTTGTTTGTCTTTACTAATTTATAACGTTCGCTTGGTGAATATTTACGAAAAGTCGCACAATTATATAAATTACCGTGTTTATCTTTACATACGATACAAGTATGCTGAAGTGATGTTGACGTAGCGGTTACGTAAGTTAACGACCCTGCTATTTTAGATGGTTGAGTCTGTCTACGGTCGACACACCTTTTAATCTCCTGTTTAACGTTCGGAGAGCGCTGCATCACCTATATTTGATCTCGCACGAACGATGCTAATGAATGAAAGGAAGGCATCTCCGAGCTACGATGCTCCATTTCAAACGCACGCACGGTGTCGGGGTCTAATTTCTTTAGTGCAATATGGAGAAACACCACGTCCATAAGGTCATTAAATTTCAAATTCTTAAGTGCAGCTACCGATGCCACAAATTTATCTAGAAACTGCTCTAAGCCGTTGATGTTCGCGGATGATATAGGTTTAAGATCGAATATCTGGTTCAAATATTCGGAAGCTAACATTCTCCTATCTTCATATTTAGTTTTAAGCGTTTCGAATATTAACAAGTAATTGTTTGCTGTAGGTGTAAAACCCGAGCAGATCGACTGTGCCCTGCCACTGTTGTTTACTAATTAAGTAATATAATTTTTCAGCGTCCGATAACGATGGGTTATTGCGTATATTGTTTTGAAAACTACTGAAGAAGAAGGGCCACGTCTTAATATCACCATTGAATACCGGAATATCTATTGGCGGCAACCTAATTGGGTCACGTGGACGTACCTGCATTTCCGGCTTTGCTTCGTTTTGAGATTGTAGGAATTTCGCAGTTCTTTTCACGCGACACAACATATCTTCGAATGTCAGCAGCGGTTGGTAGTTCACTATGTATTTCGGGTCGATTTGCAATTCCATATGATTAATTTGGTCTAATATTCTTTCGTAATCCGTCCGCAAAGAATCCACCGTTTCAATTTCGTTTAAAAAGGTTTCCCGCACTGCTTCTATATTAATGTTCTTTATATGATCACTTATATTCTGCATACGCGAAAAGAGTATGTCCCTCTTGGCATAAAGCGTTTTAATTTTGATTTCATTTCCACTAACTGCCATTTTAAATTACTATAATAAAGTTATATTAATCACAATTAATCTCACAACCTACAAACAATGAAGGATGGACACTCGGTATGCCGTATTACGTAATTAAACCGAACACCTGTTACAGCGAGTCGAGGTGACGCGTTGTTCGCTAAACTCAATATTTTTATCAAAATTGTCGGGTAAGCGTATCAAACGGTTCCTATTACACTGCTTAAATTATTTAATAAGCTTTAAATTTAACCAAATACGAGCGCTATAAAATGAATAATTCTGTTTGCGAGTACCTAATCAAAATTTAAATTTAAACGAACACTATTTAAGTCTATTCCATAAATTAGAGTGCATTATCTAAATAATTAATTTAATAATTCGACCAGAAAATGGTTGGACGACCACTAAACACCAGTCCAAATCCTGCCGAAGTGACCATAAAATGGTGGAGCCACGAGCCTAAGGCTACCGAAGTCTAGTTCCCCGGTCGAACCTTAAGCCTATTACGCGAGCTATTAACTAAAGTGGACTGTATATGCGAATTGCTTCTACGCTTACGTAAAAGCGACTACTATAGCATGCGGTACAATGCACTCGCTCTTCCCTAAAACTAAAACTATTATTTTGCCAAATCGATGAGAGGGAATCCTGCCTGATTAGGAGAAAACAAAATTGGAGCGGGTTAAAACAATTATATCAGGCAGGAAGTATTATTAGGAATATTGACTCACCGGGGTTTCTTCTATTCTGTTGAGCACTATAGCTGCGACTTCTGGAACTTCTTCTGGAACACTCCGGAGAGAGGCGGTGCGCGACTATATCTCACACGAGGTGAGGCGGGTTTCCTGGAGCTCGATTGCTTCCAGGCTAAAGCGGTTCTACTAGTGGTGTGATTCCAACAACGAGCGCGGCGGGAAGAGAGGTGTGGTTTCAATGACGAGTGCGGCGGGAAGAGGCTGTGTGGTTTCAACGACGAGTGTGGCGGGAAGAGGCTGTGTGGTTTCAACGACGAGTGCGGCGAGGAGAGACTGCGCGTCGGTCGCGCGTGCCTTATATATCTTCGGTTCCGATGACATTCTAGAATCATCTTCTTTCCCCTCCCACCCCACCACCCCGATGTGTCGATAGGAGGGTATGAGTGATATCGTTTTGGAAAGGAATAAACGACTTGGCACCTACCGTCGAAATATAATAATACGAATGGTTTTCCGCGCAACCATCTCCCCCGCCCTTGAAGGATTTCCTTCAAAATTAACTAAAACAACTAGAGCTAAGATCAACTAACAAAATAACTAACTAACGCTAAGATTACCTAAATTCAACTACAATTTTAATCTAGAAAGCTAATTTAAATTATGGAAGAGGCAAGGGGCACAAACGGACAACAGGACGCAGGTAAGACCCAACCGTGGTCTTAACGCGAGCTATCCTAATTACTCCGTCGGAACCGGGAAAGACCTCTTCGACAATTCCTAACGGCCAGTGGAGAGGCGGCGTATTCTCTTTGGTGAGCACAACTACAGTTCCTACAGCTAAAGGCTCAGTTGCTGTGTTCCATTTTTGCCGAGACTGCAAAGTATGCAAGTATTCCATCCTCCATCGTTTCCAAAACGATTGCACTAACCGATCTAATAATTTGTGGCGTGCGGAAATGCTAAGTCTGTTCTCATCCATATCTGCGGCGGGCAAATACTTTAAAGGCGTTAAATTCAAAAAATGTGCTGGAGTTAGAGCCAGCGGTTCCGAGGGGTCACTAGACAACGTACGACAAAGTGGGCGGCTATTCATTACGCATTCAATTTGAGCGAGCACCGTACTTAGCTCTTCGAAGGACAAAATTTGATCTCCTATTACTCGGTATAAGTGACTCTTTAGACTCTTAATATTAGTCTCCCAATTGCCCCCAAAATAACTCGCGGCTGTGACGTTCAGAGACCACTCAATGCGGTTCTCGGCTAGAATGTGAGCGAACTCCGAATTATAATACTTGCTAGCTAAGAGCTCATGTAGTTCCGATAGAATACGTTTTGCACCGACGTAGTTCGTACCGTTATCCGAATATAATTTACTTACAGGGCCTCTGCGGGATAGAAATCTTTTAAATGCACCCATAAAGCCTGCTGTGCTTAGATCACCAACGAGTTCTATATGCACCGCTCGAGTAGTTAGACATACGAAAATGCAGACGTAAGCCTTTGTGGATCTTATACCACGCCCGTGAGTGAGCGTGACCTTAAACGGACCAGCGAAATCAGACCCGGTGTGCGTGAAGGGCTTTACCGATTGTATTACTCTACAAGATCTAAGTTCCGCCATTTCCGGAAATGACGGCTTGGGGCGTGCCCGAAAGCAAGCTATACATCTGTGCACCCGATTGCGTATTAAACTACGTGCAGAAAGAATCCAATAATTCTGACGCAAAATCGACATCAACAAGTCGGGGCCAGCGTGCGAGTTCAATTTATGATGGTAATCGACTAATAAGTTTATGATATGGTCTTTACGCGGTAAAACAATAGGGTGCCGTTGGTCGAAACTCAATTGCGAGTTGGACAAGCGTCCATCTACCCTTACAATCCCATCCTGTAAAAATGGCTTAAGGCGTTGAAAGGCGCGACTACAAGCTCTATTCGATTGTAATCTTCTAATTTCTTCAGAGAAGTGCGCACGTTGAAGTTCACGTAATACTAGCGACTCGGCATAGTTGTAATCGGATGCTAAGACATACGAACGTCGCGGTAAAAGCTTTGCGAATCGACAAACGTAAATTACGCTACGCAATAATTTCGACCAAGAGGACAAGCGGTTCGCCAAGGCAATGATTGGAGAAACCTCGCTCGAAACGTTCGCCACTAGAGCGTGTCTCTTCTCTTTCGGCGGTTGTCACACTGACGAAGGTTCGAAATCGGTTATTGGCCATTGCGAGGGATCCAAATGAACCCAAGCAGGTCCGTGGAACCAAAGCGGGTGGTCCATTATTTGCATCGGGGTGAGTCCACGGGATAGACAACCGGCGGGGTTTTCCGTACCGGACACGTGATAAAAGCTCCGCGTTTCTAACTCGTCTTGTATCTTGGCCACTCGGTTCGCGACAAACGTATCCCAACGGTGGGGTGAAGAATGAACCCAGCATAAGGCGACGGTGGAGTCGGAAAAGGCAAATATCCTTTCTATGTGAACTCTATCCCTACATGCGCTGATAACTGCGGTATTAAGCTTGGTGAGTAATATTGCGCAAAGCTCTAAGCGCGCCAGAGAGACAACCTTACGGGGGGAGACTCTCGACTTAGAACTAATGAGGCTAATCGAATTTCTACCATTATTCTGGACGTGGAAATATACAACGCCCCCGTAAGCCTTCTCGCTGGCGTCTGCAAACCCAACGACCGTTATGACGCTATTTCTATCGACGTTTATATGACGCGGTATTTTAATTTCTCTTAATAAAGGAAGTTCCTCTCTAAAACGCTGCCACAACCCAATAATGCTGTCAGGCGGCGAGTCATCCCAGTCGCATTCAAATAACCAAAGTTGTTTAATCAAAAGCTTAGCGTATAATACCACCGGAGCTACGAAACCCATGACGTCCCATAATCTAGCAAAGCATGACAGTATTGTGCCCTTTAAGCATTTCTCTACGGGCGGATTTACCTTAAGGCTAAACACGTTGGACTCTGGTGACCAACACAGACCGAGCACCTTGTGTGTATCAGAATCGTCGAATTCCTTTATCGCCGAAAGACGGTGTGATGGTGGGATTGTATCTAAAACCGGACGCGAATTACTGGTCCACTTCACAAGATCGAATTGACCCGATTTCATGGGCCTTATAACCTCGGCGGTGGTTAGGGTGGCCTCATCCACGCTATCGACCGAGTACACAAAATCATCCATACATAATCCGCTTTCAATTGCTCTCTTAGCTTTAGGATAAGAGGGACCTTCATCGTGAGCGAGCTGTCTCACCGTGCGTAACGCTTGAAATGGGCTCGACTTTAAACCAAAACAAACGCGGTTAAATTCAAACACCATTAGAGGTTCCTTTGGGTTGAAACGATATAAAATGCGTTGGAATCTACGGTCGCATTCACGGACCCCTATGCAAAGAAACATTTGGCGAATATCGGCGGATAGTGCTATACTAAACAAACGAAAATTGACTATTATATTAAATAAACTGCCCTGTAAATTTTGCCCACTATAGAGGATATCGTTAAGCGACAGGTGAGTGCTAGTTTTAGCACTAGCGTCGAGCACTACACGTAACTTAGATGTAAGTTTGTCCTCCCTAATGACCCCGTGGTGTGGTATGAAATACGACGGTGTGTCTTCTTAGTTATCTAATTTCGAAGCCACAAGTGATATGTAACCTTCTCTTATATATTCGTTAATGACGCCGTCGTAAGCTTCCTTTAACTGGGTGAAGCGAGCATCCTACGCTCCGAGCTGTAGAAACGTTTTTCCGCCATTTGACGCGAATCGCCGAGAGATAAAACATCTCCTTTAAAGGGTAGCGCTACACTATATCTACCGTCGCGATCACGAACGGTCGTGCGGACGTAAAGGGGGATGCCCATATTAGGCCATGGAACGCCCAACAATGTGCATTTGTTAAAAAAATATATCTTTATTTATGGTTATTAATCGCGGTATTCATTTATCCTAAAACAATGGGAATATTTTTGCACAAATTAAAAGTACCGAAAAGATAAAAATAAAATTAGGTAAATACCTAATTCATTAGTCTGTGAATAAAATAAAAAATGTTGCCAATCACAAAAATCATTAAAAAATCGATTCCCCTTTTCGATCGATTACTTATGGTGTCATTATTACAATGCTTATATGATCTTTCGATAATTATTACGATGTTATGATATAGGTTCAAAATAACCGTTGACAATGGATATTTATCCAAAGCAGTCGATACGCAACCGTTATTAACCAAATGTTTACCGACTACAGACGAAAAAGGATGGTTATGTTTTTAATGTGTGTGCGGATTAGGCTATGTTGAATCGTTTTTTGCTATGGTGCTTAAAACGTAGGATGCATTTTATTATTGAGGGAGCTACTATCAAAGAATATTTTATTCGCTTAACTCGTAAAGTACTTGACCAACTTTAAGAATTCTTTCACCACTAGATTGTTATGTATAATTTTAGATATCTAATATAGGGTTAATTTTATTATAGAGGGCGCTACTTTCAATGAATACGTATTTTGGCTAATCTCAAAAATTACTAGACCGATTTTGAAAATTCTTTCACCATTACATTGCTAATGAGGGCGTTAGCTGTGTGATAAATTATATTATTACAATAAATAATTGTGAGATTAATATTTTCTAAATAAATAAAACTAAATACCTACCTAAGATGTTCAAATCCAATTAATATTTTTACAATTTAAGAATCGTATTTACACACTTTACTTACTCAGATTGATTATTATAGATAAAGAGGTAATAAACCTAAAGTAAAAGAGCTCCGCTTAAACGAAAAAACTATTTATTAGAATAAAACTAAATGTTGAAAAAAAGTGGTTCAGTGCGAGTCGGACTCGCAGGCCCATAAAGAGTTCAGTAGTAACAAGCATATATTTTAAATCGAGTCAAAATACCACTATCATTATCGCCAGCAACAAATTATTTTGTTTTTCATAGTGTTTGTATAAATAACAAAGTTGTTTTTGCGGTTCCTTAAAATGTGCTACTTGTATCAAAAAAAGGACTATTATACATTAAAGGGGTTTCTCTGGTTTATTCATTACCAGAGAGAAAAAACTTATTGCGCCAAATAGGTTTTTATTAATTTCAAGTCATCAAAAGCGGCAGTCAACCGTTAAAAACTAAAACAACCGTTGTTATAGGCTCGGTTGAATTCATTGACAACCTTTACATTTATAGTTATGATAATTAAACAAGCGAATTACTAGCTGATTTACCAAGAATTCTTTGGAGTATAACAAAACGCTACTGCACAAGTTAACTGTTATTCTTATCTGTTTTTAACATAACATTTAAAATGGAATCATGTTATGATAATTCAAGAAGTTAATTTCCAGCTGATTTACCACGAATTCTCTAAAGCATAACAAAACAATACAGCACAAGCTAACTGTTCTTAAAAATACATTTGAAATAGAGTTTCAATAAATAAAGGAAATTATATTTTAAAAAGCGTGCAGAACTTAAAACGCGTCAAAGATTATTCTTTTTATGATATTATTAATCGAATAAAAATCGATATCATTCCATAGATTTTATGACAGTTAAGTGGCAACATCGTATCCGACAGGTAGGCCGCTGTCACTGTTATGTCACAAGAATTAAATTACGTGTTATCGTGTTATTGTTTTGTTGTAAAAGTAAAATGCAATTGTTGATCTCTCAACAATTGGTTCGAACACAGCAGGTAAATAGTTGGTACATATCACGATGTGGTATGTCTTCCTCTAAGAAATGCTTTATAACTGAGTTTACTTGAATAATATCAATATAATAATTGTAGCTTCTTTATTAGGTACAAGTTTCGAGTACAGTGAACGTGTAGTGTGGCACTCGCAAAATGCACCAATAGTTCGTCTTGAACATCTATACATCAGCTGTGGCACTGACACTTATGAGACATTGACATTGTTTGTCTTCGATTTTCCACGTGAGGAACTATTTGCGCTACGTGAGGTAAGTGTTTAACATGTTTAACATTTCAATTTATTAAATGTGATCCATATATCTGATAATTATACATGTTTTTACACTGATTGTATATCAACTCAAGAACTTGTTTTATTTTTTCACATCTTCCCTAGCTATATCTGACAAACATACTAGCTTATTTATGAGATTGACCAGTTTTATTAACTACCAAGAAAGGAGACAGTTGATTTTTCATTGTTTTTGGACTGCTGGTAGTCTGTCAGGCCTTAATTATTAAATAATATAGGGCATTAAATCCGTCCTTGTGCAGTAACATTTAACTTGATAAATATTTTATTTATATTTGAGTTTGAAATAAATCTATTTTATTTTTATTTTTTCACTTTGACTTCATTTTTTGTATTTTACATTATTTCAGTTGTCATGCCGTGTATATCATAATTGCTGGCAATGAACTGATAGAACAGCATCATGTTCAACTGCAGAACGGGAACCATCTGAATCATCTAGTCCGTCCTCGTTGCAATCTGAAGTGAGTAATATATTGCACCCAGAACAACAAAGCTTAGATCATACATCACACAGTGTACTGCTAACTAATTATATAAAAGCACAATGTTTTTTACCAGGTTGTAACAGTTCCATCAGCATTGCAAGTATGTCTCTTTTGTGATTAACTACATTTTGCGATAACAAACATACATAGTGACAAGTACTATGTATGTGTGTTATACTTGGTAGAGCCATGCTGCAGTTATATTAGAAGTATAGTTGTAGCATGAATGGGTCGGCTCGACCGGGGAAGGAGCACCCTCTCACAGGATACCAGCGTGAAATAGTAGCTTAATGCTGCTGTGTTTTGTATGGTGAGTGTAGAGAACCGGAGACCCTTTTTACTGGAAACGAGAAAATGATCTTAGTCCTCACGGGTGACAACGCATCTGCATTTTGATTTGTAATCGAGGATAGATGTGGATGTCTAAGGGTCGCAGAAATGTCTCCAGCAGATGGTGAATCTCAGTTAATGACAAGATATGCTAATAAATCCAGAGCCGTGACTGTGTCGATATGGGTAGTAGAGGTGGTGAATGGCATTTTTAAAACTGAATTTAAAATATTTCATCAAAATTACTTTAACAGGGCTTCTACACATTTGATGATAGGCTGCTGTGGCTTCTGCTATAGTTAATAAATTCCACACAAAAATAAGGGACAGGGATGATGCGGCTCAAATACTTGAAATAGTTCATCAAAATATGGAGACAAATAATGATTTTTCTGAGTATGCTAGGGAAAACAATCTAAATAGAGCTAGGGCAGGCAGACTTTAGAAATATAAATGTAGACTTTAAAATGTTAGGGAATTTCCTGTTTTAACTTACAGCGACTTAATATTAATTGCTTGTGTCACATACCAATTAAAGCAAGCTCGCTACTATTATGGTGAGCAAGATTTAATGGTTGCTACCGGATAGAACTCTGTAATAACCAGAGGAGCAGCATTATGGAAGGAATAAAGTTAAGCCCTAGCTGATCTTTACTTAGGGCTAGAATTGCAAGTCATCACTATTAGTCGTAAAGTGTATTTTATTATATAAATTCTATATAATATCTAATATATAAATTCTTTTTTAGGAAGGAGGCTTGGTACTACCACCTGCTTAGGACCCTGTAATTAATGAAATTAAAAACCCAAGCATACCACTGCAAGACTTCTAGACACAGTAAGTTCATTCTGTAGATCGGACAATAAATAAAAATTAAAAATCTGAAGGTACTCCGGGTTAACACTGACATTGGGACGTCGGTCACCTCAGTCTGCCGTAACCATGGGTGCTGGAAAGCACCCGAAATGCCTGGAATTAAAAATCAAAGAAATAAAACGCGATAAAATCGATAAAAATAGTTGTTAAAAAACTGCATTTGTGAAAATAAAAACTTCAAATATTTTCAAAACCCCGACTTTTTTTAAAGCAATTCCTTTACCATTTCATTGTTTTAATTGCATATTATCATATCTATATGCTTTTATATGTGGGCACTCATGGCCGAAGTGTCTATGAAGACTGGGCATTCCCCTTTCCTCGCATAACCTGTCATCTGAGCTAGCTATGGGTGGGACGTTCACCTCCTCCATCTCCCAAAATTTGCGGACTAACGACTCGAGCGGTTCGACAGCCATACCACAATAAGAGGTTGCCGAAATACTATCTATGATGGGGGCGGAGCCAAGGATAACATAGCCCAATACGATTTCCAGTGCGTAAGGCGCGGCATGCGAGGAGTTGCCCCTGACCTTATTGTTTAACAAAAGATGAGGGAAAAGCGATGCTCCAATGAGCATGTCTATGTTTCCAGGAACGGCGTAAGTGTCGTCCGCTAGAGTCAAATTTTAAATTCAATCAATGCCGAGGTGTCAACCGAAACGGTTGGCAACCGTTCAGTGACCCTATCTACTACTAGTGCATTTATATCAAAGTTAACATTACGATCTATCCGAGAATAAAATTTTAAATTTATATATCCCTGGGTAGCTTTACTAGTACCTCCGATGCCTTTAACTACAGGACATGAAAGTGACCTATTTATTACTAAGCCTAAGCGCTGACAACATTGTCGCGTTATAAAGCTATTTTGGGCTCCGCTGTCCAGCAGTGCACGGACGCTTTGTTCGTTTCCACGCGAATCCCTAACCAAAATACGTGCCGTACCCAGTAACACGGTTGAAGAAGGTTGTGCTCCCATATTTGCCAATGAGCACAGAGCGACATCACCAGGTCGACCGCTAGAATCGTTGACCTTAGTAGGGGTGAATTCCTTGTCCGCTTTACTTGACGCCGCTATGTTGCTATTTTCAAAATGTAATAGCGTGTGATGTTTCCTGGCGCACTTGCTACATACGGAACTCGAATTGCATTTTGCAACTAAATGCTTATCGCTTAAGCAGTTCAAACATAGGTTGTTTGTCTTTACTAATTTATAACGTTCGCTTGGTGAATATTTACGAAAAGTCGCACAATTATATAAATTACCGTGTTTATCTTTACATACGATACAAGTATGCTGAAGTGATGTTGACGTAGCGGTTACGTAAGTTAACGACCCTGCTATTTTAGATGGTTGAGTCTGTCTACGGTCGACACACCTTTTAATCTCCTGTTTAACGTTCGGAGAGCGCTGCATCACCTATATTTGATCTCGCACGAACGATGCTAATGAATGAAAGGAAGGCATCTCCGAGCTACGATGCTCCATTTCAAACGCACGCACGGTGTCGGGGTCTAATTTCTTTAGTGCAATATGGAGAAACACCACGTCCATAAGGTCATTAAATTTCAAATTCTTAAGTGCAGCTACCGATGCCACAAATTTATCTAGAAACTGCTCTAAGCCGTTGATGTTCGCGGATGATATAGGTTTAAGATCGAATATCTGGTTCAAATATTCGGAAGCTAACATTCTCCTATCTTCATATTTAGTTTTAAGCGTTTCGAATATTAACAAGTAATTGTTTGCTGTAGGTGTAAAACCCGAGCAGATCGACTGTGCCCTGCCACTGTTGTTTACTAATTAAGTAATATAATTTTTCAGCGTCCGATAACGATGGGTTATTGTGTATATTGTTTTGAAAACTACTGAAGAAGAAGGGCCACGTCTTAATATCACCATTGAATACCGGAATATCTATTGGCGGCAACCTAATTGGGTCACGTGGACGTACCTGCATTTCCGGCTTTGCTTCGTTTTGAGATTGTAGGAATTTCGCAGTTCTTTTCACGCGACACAACATATCTTCGAATGCCAGCAGCGGTTGGTAGTTCACTATGTATTTCGGGTCGATTTGCAATTCCATATGATTAATTTGGTCTAATATTCTTTCGTAATCCGTCCGCAAAGAATCCACCGTTTCAATTTCGTTTAAAAAGGTTTCCCGCACTGCTTCTATATTAATGTTCTTTATATGATCACTTATATTCTGCATACGCGAAAAGAGTATGTCCCTCTTGGCATAAAGCGTTTTAATTTTGATTTCATTTCCACTAACTGCCATTTTAAATTACTATAATAAAGTTATATTAATCACAATTAATCTCACAACCTACAAACAATGAAGGATGGACACTCGGTATGCCGTATTACGTAATTAAACCGAACACCTGTTACAGCGAGTCGAGGTGACGCGTTGTTCGCTAAACTCAATATTTTTATCAAAATTGTCGGGTAAGCGTATCAAACGGTTCCTATTACACTGCTTAAATTATTTAATAAGCTTTAAATTTAACCAAATACGAGCGCTATAAAATGAATAATTCTGTTTGCGAGTACCTAATCAAAATTTAAATTTAAACGAACACTATTTAAGTCTATTCCATAAATTAGAGTGCATTATCTAAATAATTAATTTAATAATTCGACCAGAAAATGGTTGGACGACCACTAAACACCAGTCCAAATCCTGCCGAAGTGACCATAAAATGGTGGAGCCACGAGCCTAAGGCTACCGAAGTCTAGTTCCCCGGTCGAACCTTAAGCCTATTACGCGAGCTATTAACTAAAGTGGACTGTATATGCGAATTGCTTCTACGCTTACGTAAAAGCGACTACTATAGCATGCGGTACAATGCACTCGCTCTTCCCTAAAACTAAAACTATTATTTTGCCAAATCGATGAGAGGGAATCCTGCCTGATTAGGAGAAAACAAAATTGGAGCGGGTTAAAACAATTATATCAGGCAGGAAGTATTATTAGGAATATTGACTCACCGGGGTTTCTTCTATTCTGTTGAGCACTATAGCTGCGACTTCTGGAACTTCTTCTGGAACACTCCGGAGAGAGGCGGTGCGCGACTATATCTCACACGAGGTGAGGCGGGTTTCCTGGAGCTCGATTGCTTCCAGGCTAAAGCGGTTCTACTAGTGGTGTGATTCCAACAACGAGCGCGGCGGGAAGAGAGGTGTGGTTTCAATGACGAGTGCGGCGGGAAGAGGCTGTGCGGTTTCAACGACGAGTGCGGCGGGAAGAGGCTGTGTGGTTTCAACGACGAGTGCGGCGAGGAGAGACTGCGCGTCGGTCGCGCGTGCCTTATATATCTTCGGTTCCGATGATTACGTGACATTCTAGAATCATCTTCTTTCCCCTCCCACCCCACCACCCCGATGTGTCGATAGGAGGGTATGAGTGATATCGTTTTGGAAAGGAATAAACGAATTGGCACCTACCGTCAAAATATAATAATACGAATGGTTTTCCGCGCAACCATCTCCCCCGCCCTTGAAGGATTCCCTTCAAAATTAACTAAAACAACTAGAGCCTAAGATCAACTAACAAAATAACTAACTAACGCTAAGATTACCTAAATTCAACTACAATTTTAATCTAGAAAGCTAATTTAAATTATGGAAGAGGCAAGGGGCACAAACGGACAACAGCACGCAGGTAAGACCCAACCGTGGTCTTAACGCGAGCTATCCTAATTACTCCGTCGGAACCGGGAAAGACCTCTTTGACAATTCTTAACGGCCAGTGGAGAGGCGGCGTATTCTCTTTGGTGAGCACAACTACAGTTCCTACAGCTAAAGGCTCAGTTGCTGTGTTCCATTTTTGCCGAGACTGCAAAGTATGCAAGTATTCCATCCTCCATCGTTTCCAAAACGATTGCACTAACCGATCTAATAATTTGTGGCGTGCGGAAATGCTAAGTCTGTTCTCATCCATATCTGCGGCGGGCAAATACTTTAAAGGCGTTAAATTCAAAAAATGTGCTGGAGTTAGAGCCAGCGGTTCCGAGGGGTCACTAGACAACGTACGACAAAGTGGGCGGCTATTCATTACGCATTCAATTTGAGCGAGCACCGTACTTAGCTCTTCGAAGGACAAAATTTGGTCTCCTATTACTCGGTATAAGTGACTCTTTAGACTCTTAATATTAGTCTCCCAATTGCCCCCAAAATGACTCGCGGCTGGGACGTTCAGAGACCACTCAATGCGGTTCTCGGCTAGAATGTGAGCGAACTCCGAATTATAATACTTGCTAGCTAAGAGCTCATGTAGTTCCGATAGAATACGTTTTGCACCGACGTAGTTCGTACCGTTATCCGAATATAATTTACTTACAGGGCCTCTGCGGGATAGAAATCTTTTAAATGCACCCATAAAGCCTGCTGTGCTTAGATCACCAACGAGTTCTATATGCACCGCTCGAGTAGTTAGACATACGAAAATGCAGACGTAAGCCTTTGTGGATCTTATACCACGCCCGCGAGTGAGCGTGACCTTAAACGGACCAGCGAAATCAGACCCGGTGGGCGTGAAGGGCTTTACCGATTGTATTACTCTACAAGATCTAAGTTCCGCCATTTCCGGAAATGACGGCTTGGGGCGTGCCCGAAAGCAAGCTATACATCTGTGCACCCGATTGCGTATTAAACTACGTGCAGAAAGAATCCAATAATTCTGACGCAAAATCGACATCAACAAGTCGGGGCCAGCGTGCGAGTCCAATTTATGATGGTAATCGACTAATAAGTTTATGATATGGTCTTTACGCGGTAAAACAATAGGGTGCCGTTGGTCGAAACTCAATCGCGAGTTGGACAAGCGTCCATCTACCCTTACAATCCCATCCTGTAAAAATGGCTTAAGGCGTTGAAAGGCGCGTCTACAAGCTCTATTCGATTGTAATCTTCTAATTTCTTCAGAGAAGTGCGCACGTTGAAGTTCACGTAATACTAGCGACTCGGCATAGTTGTAATCGGATGCTAAGACATACGAACGTCGCGGTAAAAGCTTTGCGAATCGACAAACGTAAATTACGCTACGCAATAATTTCGACCAAGAGGACAAGCGGTTCGCCAAGGCAATGATTGGAGAAACCTCGCTCGAAACGTTCGCCACTAGAGCGTGTCTCTTCTCTTTCGGCGGTTGTCACACTGACGAAGGTTCGAAATCGGTTATTGGCCATTGCGAGGGTTCCAAGTGAACTCAAGAAGGTCCGTGGAACCAAAGCGGATGGTCCATTATTTGCATCGGGGTGAGTCCACGGGATAGGCAATTGGCAGGGTTTTCCGTACCGGACACGTGATAAAAGTTCCGCGTTCCTAACTCGTCTTGGATCTTGGCCACTCGGTTCGCGACAAACGTATCCCAACGGTGGGGTGAAGAATGAACCCAGCATAAGGCGACGGCGGAGTCGGAAAAGGCAAATATCCTTTCTATGTGAACTCTATCCCTACATGCGCTGATAACTGCGGTATTAAGCTTGGTGAGTAATATTGCGCAAAGCTCTAAGCGCGCCAGAGAGACAACCTTACGGGGGGAGACTCTCGACTTAGAACTAATGAGGCTAATCGAATTTCTACCATTATTCTGGACGTGGAAATATACAACGCCCCCGTAAGCCTTCTCGCTGGCGTCTGCAAACCCAACGACCGTTATGACGCTATTTCTATCGACGTTTATATGACGCGGTATTTTAATTTCTCTTAATAAAGGAAGTTCCTCTCTAAAACGCTGCCACAACCCAATAATGCTGTCAGGCGGCGAGTCATCCCAGTCGCATTCAGATAACCAAAGTTGTTTAATCAAAAGCTTAGCGTATAATACCACCGGAGCTACGAAACCCATGACGTCCCATAATCTAGCAACGCATGACAGTATTGTGCGCTTTGTGCATTTCTCTACGGGCGGATTTACCTTAAGGCTAAACACGTCGGACTCTGGTGACCAACACAGACCGAGCACCTTGTGTGTATCAGAATCGTCGAATTCCTTTATCGCCGAAAGACGGTGTGATGGTGGGATTGTATCTAAAACCGGACGCGAATTACTAGTCCACTTCACAAGATCGAATTGACCCGATTTCATGAGCCTTATAACCTCGGCGGTGGTTAGGGTGGCCTCATCCACGCTATCGACCGAGTACACAAAATCATCCATACATAATCCGCTTTCAATTGCTCTCTTAGCTTTAGGATAAGAGGGACCTTCATCGTGAGCGAGCTGTCTCACCGTGCGTAACGCTTGAAATGGGCTCGACTTTAAACCAAAACAAACGCGGTTAAATTCAAACACCATTAGAGATTCCTTTGGGTTGAAACGATATAAAATGCGTTGGAATCTACGGTCGCATTCACGGACCCCTATGCAAAGAAACATTTGGCGAATATCGGCGGATAGTGCTATACTAAACAAACGAAAATTGACTATTATATTAAATAAACTGCCCTGTAAATTTTGCCCACTATAGAGGATATCGTTAAGCGACAGGTGAGTGCTAGTTTTAGCACTAGCGTCGAGCACTACACGTAACTTAGATGTAAGTTTGTCCTCCCTAATGACCCCGTGGTGTGGTATGAAATACGACGGTGTGTCTTCGTAGTTATCTAATTTCGAGGCCACAAGTGATATGTAACCTTCTCTTATATATTCGTTAATGACGCCGTCGTAAGCTTCCTTTAACTGGGTGAAGCGAGCATCCTACGCTCCAAGCTGTAGAAACGTTTTTCCGCCATTTGACGCGAATCGCCGAGAGATAAAACTTCTCCTTTAAAGGGTAGCGCTACACTATATCTACCGTCGCGATCACGAACGGTCGTGCGGACGTAAATTTCCTCGCATAACCTGTCATCTGAGCTAGCTATGGGTGGGACGTTCACCTCCTCCATCTCCCAAAATTTGCGGACTAACGACTCGAGCGGTTCGACAGCCATACCACAATAAGAGGTTGCCGAAATACTATCTATGATGGGGGCGGAGCCAAGGATAACATAGCCCAATACGATTTCCAGTGCGTAAGGCGCGGCATGCGAGGAGTTGCCCCTGACCTTATTGTTTAACAAAAGATGAGGGAAAAGCGATGCTCCAATGAGCATGTCTATGTTTCCAGGAACGGCGTAAGTGTCGTCCGCTAGAGTCAAATTTTAAATTCAATCAATGCCGAGGTGTCAACCGAAACGGTTGGCAACCGTTCAGTGACCCTATCTACTACTAGTGCATTTATATCAAAGTTAACATTACGATCTATCCGAGAATAAAATTTTAAATTTATATATCCCTGGGTAGCTTTACTAGTACCTCCGATGCCTTTAACTACAGGACATGAAAGTGACCTATTTATTACTAAGCCTAAGCGCTGACAACATTGTCGCGTTATAAAGCTATTCTGGGCTCCGCTGTCCAGCAGTGCACGGACGCTTTGTTCGTTTCCACGCGAATCCCTAACCAAAATACGTGCCGTACCCAGTAACACGGTTGAAGAAGGTTGTGCTCCCATATTTGCCAATGAGCACAGAGCGACATCACCAGGTCGACCGCTAGAATCGTTGACCTTAGTAGGGGTGAATTCCTTGTCCGCTTTACTTGACGCCGCTATGTTGCTATTTTCAAAATGTAATAGCGTGTGATGTTTCCTGGCGCACTTGCTACATACGGAACTCGAATTGCATTTTGCAACTAAATGCTTATCGCTTAAGCAGTTCAAACATAGGTTGTTTGTCTTTACTAATTTATAACGTTCGCTTGGTGAATATTTACGAAAAGTCGCACAATTATATAAATTACCGTGTTTATCTTTACATACGATACAAGTATGCTGAAGTGATGTTGACGTAGCGGTTACGTAAGTTAACGACCCTGCTATTTTAGATGGTTGAGTCTGTCTACGGTCGACGCACCTTTTAATCTCCTGTTTAACGTTCGGAGAGCGCTGCATCACCTATATTTGATCTCGCACGAACGATGCTAATGAATGAAAGGAAGGCATCTCCGAGCTACGATGCTCCATTTCAAACGCACGCACGGTGTCGGGGTCTAATTTCTTTAGTGCAATATGGAGAAACACCACGTCCATAAGGTCATTAAATTTCAAATTCTTAAGTGCAGCTACCGATGCCACAAATTTATCTAGAAACTGCTCTAAGCCGTTGATGTTCGCGGATGATATAGGTTTAAGATCGAATATCTGGTTCAAATATTCGGAAGCTAACATTCTCCTATCTTCATATTTAGTTTTAAGCGTTTCGAATATTAACAAGTAATTGTTTGCTGTAGGTGTAAAACCCGAGCAGATCGACTGTGCCCTGCCACTGTTGTTTACTAATTAAGTAATATAATTTTTCAGCGTCCGATAACGATGGGTTATTGTGTATATTGTTTTGAAAACTACTGAAGAAGAAGGGCCACGTCTTAATATCACCATTGAATACCGGAATATCTATTGGCGGCAACCTAATTGGGTCACGTGGACGTACCTGCATTTCCGGCTTTGCTTCGTTTTGAGATTGTAGGAATTTCGCAGTTCTTTTCACGCGACACAACATATCTTCGAATGCCAGCAGCGGTTGGTAGTTCACTATGTATTTCGGGTCGATTTGCAATTCCATATGATTAATTTGGTCTAATATTCTTTCGTAGTCCGTCCGCAAAGAATCCACCGTTTCAATTTCGTTTAAAAAGGTTTCCCGCACTGCTTCTATATTGATGTTCTTTATATGATCACTTATATTCTGCATACGCGAAAAGAGTATGTCCCTCTTGGCATAAAGCGTTTTAATTTTGATTTCATCTCCACTAACTGCCATTTTAAATTACTATAATAAAGTTATATTAATCACAATTAATCTCACAACGCACAAACAATGAAGGATGGACACTCGGTATGTCGTATTACGTAATTAAATCGAACACCTGTTACAGCGAGTCGAGGTGACGCGTTGTTCGCTAAACTCAATATTTTTATCAAAATTGTCGGGTAAGCGTATCAAACGGTTCCTATTACACTGTTTAAATTATTTAATAAGCTTTAAATTTAACCAAATACGAGCGCTATAAAATGAATAATTCTGTTTGCGAGTACCAAATCAAAATTTAAATTTAAACGAACACTATCTATATATATATAGAGTGCGAGAGACGATAATGCACTCTATATATATATATATATATATAGAGTGCATTATCTAAATAATTAATTTAATAATTCGACCAGAAAATGGTTGGACGACCACTAAACACCAGTCCAAATCCTGCCGAAGTGACCATAAAATGGTGGAGCCACGAGCCTAAGGCTACCGAAGTCTAGTTCCCCGGTCGAACCTTAAGCCTATTACGCGAGCTATTAACTAAAGTGGACTGTATATGCGAATTGCTTCTACGCTTACGTAAAAGCGACTACTATAGCATGCGGTACAATGCACTTGCTCTTCCCTAAAACTAAAACTATTATTTTGCCAAATCGATGAAAGGGAATCCTGCCTGATTAGGAGAAAACAAAATTGGAGCGGGTTAAAACAATTATATCAGGCAGGAAGTATTATTAGGAATATTGACTCACCGGGGTTTCTTCTATTCTGTTGAGCACTATAGCTGCGACTTCTGGAACTTCTTCTGGAACACTCCGGAGAGAGGCGGTGCGCGACTATATCTCACACGAGGTGAGGCGGGTTTCCTGGAGCTCGATTGCTTCCAGGCTAAAGCGGTTCTACTAATGGTGTGATTCCAACAACGAGCGCGGCGGGAAGAGAGGTGTGGTTTCAATGACGAGTGCGGCGGGAAGAGGCTGTGCGGTTTCAACGACGAGTGCGGCGGGAAGAGGCTGTGTGGTTTCAACGACGAGTGCGGCGGGGAGAGACTGCGCGTCGGTCGCGCGTGCCTTATATATCTTCGGTTCCGATGACATTCTAGAATCATCTTCTTTCCCCTCCCACGCCACCAACCCGATGTGTCGATAGGAGGGTATGAGTGATATCGTTTTGGAAAGGAATAAACGACTTGGCACCTACCGTCAAAATATAATAATACGAATGGTTTTCCGCGCAACCATCTCCCCCGCCCTTGAAGGATTTCCTTCAAAATTAACTAAAACAACTAGAGCTAAGATCAACTAACAAAATAACTAACTAACGCTAAGATTACCTAAATTCAACTACAATTTTAATCTAGAAAGCTAATTTAAATTATGGAAGAGGCAAGGGGCACAAACGGACAACAGCACGCAGGTAAGACCCAACCGTGGTCTTAACGCGAGCTATCCTAATTACTCCGTCGGAACCGGGAAAGACCTCTTCGACAATTCCTAACGGCCAGTGGAGAGGCGGCGTATTCTCTTTGGTGAGCACAACTACAGTTCCTACAGCTAAAGGCTCAGTTGCTGTGTTCCATTTTTGCCGAGACTGCAAAGTATGCAAGTATTCCATCCTCCATCGTCTCCAAAACGATTGCACTAACCGATCTAATAATTTGTGGCGTGCGGAAATGCTAAGTCTGTTCTCATCCATATCTGCGGCGGGCAAATACTTTAAAGGCGTTAAATTCAAAAAATGTGCTGGAGTTAGAGCCAGCGGTTCCGAGGGGTCACTAGACAACGTACGACAAAGTGGGCGGCTATTCATTACGCATTCAATTTGAGCGAGCACCGTACTTAGCTCTTCGAAGGACAAAATTTGGTCTCCTATTACTCGGTATAAGTGACTCTTTAGACTCTTAATATTAGTCTCCCAATTGCCCCCAAAATGACTCGCGGCTGGGACGTTCAGAGACCACTCAATGCGGTTCTCGGCTAGAATGTGAGCGAACTCCGAATTATAATACTTGCTAGCTAAGAGCTCATGTAGTTCCGATAGAATACGTTTTGCACCGACGTAGTTCGTACCGTTATCCGAATATAATTTACTTACAGGGCCTCTGCGGGATAGAAATCTTTTAAATGCACCCATAAAGCCTGCTGTGCTTAGATCACCAACGAGTTCTATATGCACCGCTCGAGTAGTTAGACATACGAAAATGCAGACGTAAGCCTTTGTGGATCTTATACCACGCCCGCGAGTGAGCGTGACCTTAAACGGACCAGCGAAATCAGACCCGGTGTGCGTGAAGGGCTTTACCGATTGTATTACTCTACAAGATCTAAGTTCCGCCATTTCCGGAAATGACGGCTTGGGGCGTGCCCGAAAGCAAGCTATACATCTGTGCACCCGATTGCGTATTAAACTACGTGCAGAAAGAATCCAATAATTCTGACGCAAAATCGACATCAACAATCTTCCAGGCTAAAGCGTTTCTACTAGTGGTGTGATCCCAACAACGAGCGCGGCGGGAAGAGAGGTGTGGTTCCAATGACGAGTGCGGCGAGAAGAGGCTGTGTGGTTTCAACGACGAGTGGGGCGGGGAGAGACTGCGCGTCGGTCGCGCGTGCCTTATATATCTTCGGTTCCGATGATTACGTGACATTCTAGAATCATCTTCTTTCCCCTCCAACCCCACCACCCCGATGTGTCGATAGGAGGGTATGAGTGATATCGTTTTGGAAAGGAATAAACGACTTGGCACCTACCGTCAAAATATAATAATACGAATGGTTTTCCGCGCAACCATAAGCAAGTATATAAGCAAGTATATAAGCAAGTATATAAGCAAGTATATAAGCAAGTATATAAGCAAGTATATAAGAAAGTATATAAGCAAGTATGTAAGCAAGTATACAAGCAAGTAAACAAGCAAGTATATAAGCAAGTAAATAAGCAAGTAAATAAGCAAGTGTATAAGCAAGTATATAAGCAAGTATATAAGCATGTATATAAGGAAGTATATAAGCAAGTATATAAGCAAGTATATGAACAAGTGTATAAACAAGTATATAAACAAGTATAAAAGTGAGCTTTTAAGCAAGTATATAAGCATGTATATAAGGAAGTATATAAGCAAGTATATAAGCAAGTAAATAAGCAAGTATATAAGCAAGTAAATAAGCAAGTATATAAGCAATTATACAAGCAAATATATAAGCAAGAAATAAGAAAGTATATAAGCAAGCATATAAGCAAGTTAATAAGTAAGTATATAAGCAAGTAAATAAGCAAGTATATAAGTAAGTATATAAGCAAGTAAATAAGCAAGTTAATAAGCAAGTAAATAAGCAAGTATATAAGCAAGTAAATAAGCAAGTATACAAGCAAGTATATAAGCAAGTATATAAGCAAGTATATAAGCTAGTATATAAGCAAGTATATAAGCAAGTATGTAAGCAAGTATATAAGCAAGTATATAAGCAAGTATATAAGCAAGTATATAGGCAAGTGTATAAACAAGTATATAAGCAAGTAAATAAGTAAGTATATAAGCAAGTATATAAGCAAGTATATAAGCAAGTATATAAGCAAGTATATAAGCAAATATATAAGCAAGTATATAAGCAAGTATATACTCAAGAAAACAAGCAAGTATATAACAAGTAAGTCAGCAAATATATAAGCAAGTATATAAGCAAGTATACAAGCAAGTATATAAGGAGGTACATAAGCAAGTATATAAGCAAGAACATGAGCAAGTATATATGCAAGTATATAAGCTAGTATATAAGCAAGTATATAAGCAAGTGAGTAAGCAAGTATATAAGCAAGTAAACAAGCAAGTAAATAAGCAAGTAAATAAGCAAGTATATAAGCAAGTATATAAGCAAGTATACAAGCAAGTAAATAAGGAGGTACATAAGCAAGTATATAAGCAAGAACATGAGCAAGCATATATGCAAGTATATAAGCTAGTATATAAGCAAGTATATAAGCAAGTGTGTAAGCAAGTATATAAGCAAGTAAACAAGCAAGTAAATAAGCAAGTAAATAAGCAAGTATATAAGCAAGTATATAAGCAAGTAAATAAGCAAGTATTTAAGCAAGTATATAAGCAAGTATATAAGCAAGTATATAGGCATGTATATAAGGAAGTATTTAAGCAACTATATAAGCAAGTATGTGAACAAGTATATAAACGAGTATATAAACAAGTATATAAGTGAGCTTTTTAGCAACTATATTAGCAAGTATATAAGCGAGTATATAACCAAGTATATAAGCGAGTATATAAGCAAGTATACAAGCAAGTATATAAGCGAGTATATATGCAAGTATATAGAAAAGTATATAAGCAAGTATATAAGCATATAAATAAGCAAGGGTATAAGCAAGTATATAAGCAAGTATATAAGCAAGTAAATAAGCAAATATTGCGACTACTATGGCTACAAATATCTGTTTTATGTTGCCATTGTAACTGTCCCGATTATAGCGAGTATATAAGCGAGTATATAAGCAAGCATATTAGCAAGTATATAAGCAAGTATATAAGCAAGTATATAAGCAAGTATATAAGCAAGTATATCAGCGAGTATTTAAGCAAGTATACAAGCAAGTATATAAGCAAGTATATAAGAAAGTATATAAGGAAGTTTATAAGCAAGTATGTAAGCAAGTATATAAGCAAGTATATAAGCAAGTATACAAGCAAGTATATAAGGAGGTACATAAGCAAGTATATAAGCAAGAACATGAGCAAGTATATAAGCAGGTATATAAGCTAGTATATAAGCAAGTATATAAGCAAGTGTGTAAGCAAGTATATAAGCAAGTTAACAAGCAAGTAAATAAGCAAGTAAATAAGCAAGTATATAAGCAAGTATAAAAGCAAGTAAATAAGCAAGTATTTAAGCAAGTATATAAGCAAGTATATAAGCAAGTAAATAAGCAAATATATAAGCAAGTATATAAGCAAGTATATAAGCAGACAATAAGCAAGTGTATAAGCAGGTATAAAAGCAAGTATATAAGTAAGTATATAAGCAAGTAAATAAGCAAGTTAATAAGCAAGTAAATAAGCAAGTATATAAGCAAGTAAATAAGCAAGTATACAAGCAAGTATATAAGCAAGTATATAAGCAAGTATATAAGCTAGTATATAAGCAAGTATATAAGCAAGTATGTAAGCAAGTATATAAGCAAGTATATAAGCAAGTATATAAGCAAGTATATAGGCAAGTGTATAAACAAGTATATAAGCAAGTAAATAAGTAAGTATATAAGCAAGTATATAAGCAAGTATATAAGCAAGTATATAAGCAAGTATATAAGCAAATATATAAGCAAGTATATAAGCAAGTATATACTCAAGAAAACAAGCAAGTATATAACAAGTAAGTCAGCAAATATATAAGCAAGTATATAAGCAAGTATACAAGCAAGTATATAAGGAGGTACATAAGCAAGTATATAAGCAAGAACATGAGCAAGTATATATGCAAGTATATAAGCTAGTATATAAGCAAGTATATAAGCAAGTGAGTAAGCAAGTATATAAGCAAGTAAACAAGCAAGTAAATAAGCAAGTAAATAAGCAAGTATATAAGCAAGTATATAAGCAAGTATACAAGCAAGTAAATAAGGAGGTACATAAGCAAGTATATAAGCAAGAACATGAGCAAGCATATATGCAAGTATATAAGCTAGTATATAAGCAAGTATATAAGCAAGTGTGTAAGCAAGTATATAAGCAAGTAAACAAGCAAGTAAATAAGCAAGTAAATAAGCAAGTATATAAGCAAGTATATAAGCAAGTAAATAAGCAAGTATTTAAGCAAGTATATAAGCAAGTATATAAGCAAGTATATAGGCATGTATATAAGGAAGTATTTAAGCAACTATATAAGCAAGTATGTGAACAAGTATATAAACGAGTATATAAACAAGTATATAAGTGAGCTTTTTAGCAACTATATTAGCAAGTATATAAGCGAGTATATAACCAAGTATATAAGCAAATATATAAGCAAGTATACAAGCAAGTATATAAGCGAGTATATATGCAAGTATATAGAAAAGTATATAAGCAAGTATATAAGCATATAAATAAGCAAGGGTATAAGCAAGTATATAAGCAAGTATATAAGCAAGTAAATAAGCAAATATTGCGACTACTATGGCTACAAATATCTGTTTTATGTTGCCATTGTAACTGTCCCGATTATAGCGAGTATATAAGCGAGTATATAAGCAAGCATATTAGCAAGTATATAAGCAAGTATATAAGCAATTATATAAGCAAGTATATAAGCAAGTATATCAGCGAGTATTTAAGCAAGTATACAAGCAAGTATATAAGCAAGTATATAAGAAAGTATATAAGGAAGTTTATAAGCAAGTATGTAAGCAAGTATATAAGCAAGTATATAAGCAAGTATACAAGCAAGTATATAAGGAGGTACATAAGCAAGTATATAAGCAAGAACATGAGCAAGTATATAAGCAGGTATATAAGCTAGTATATAAGCAAGTATATAAGCAAGTGTGTAAGCAAGTATATAAGCAAGTTAACAAGCAAGTAAATAAGCAAGTAAATAAGCAAGTATATAAGCAAGTATAAAAGCAAGTAAATAAGCAAGTATTTAAGCAAGTATATAAGCAAGTATATAAGCAAGTATATAGGCATGTATATAAGGAAGTATTTAAGCAACTATATAAGCAAGTATGTGAACAAGTATATAAACGAGTATATAAACAAGTATATAAGTGAGCTTTTTAGCAAGTATATTAGCAAGCATATAAGCGAGTATATAACCAAGTATATAGGTGAGTATATAAGCAAGTATACAAGCAAGTATATAAGCGAGTATATATGCAAGTATATAGAAAAGTATATAAGCAAGTATATCAGCATATAAATAAGCAAGGGTATAAGCAAGTATATAAGCAAGTATATAAGCAAGTAAATAAGCAAATATTGCGACTACTATGGCTACAAATATCTGTTTTATGTTGCCATTGTAACTGTCCCGATTATAGCGAGTGTATAAGCGAGTATATAAGCAAGTAAATAAGCAAGTACTTAAGCAAGTATATAAGCAAGTATATAGGCATGTATATAAGGAAGTATTTAAGCAACTATATAAGCAAGTATGTGAACAAGTATATAAACGAGTATATAAACAAGTATATAAGTGAGCTTTTTAGCAAGTATATAAGCAAGTATATAAGCGAGTATATAACCATGTATATAAGCGAGTATATAAGCAAGTATTTAAGCAAGTATATAAGCAAGTATATAAGCAAGTATATAAGAAAGTATATAAGCAAGTTTATAAGAAAGTATATAAGCAAGTATATTAACAAGTAAATAAGCAAGTATATAAGCGAGTATAAAAGCAAGTATATAAGGAGGTATGTAAGCGAGTATATAAGCAAGTATATAAGGAAGTATATAAGCAAGTATATAAGAAAGTATGTAAGCAAGTATATAAGCAAGTATATTAACAAGTAAATAAGCAAGTATATAAGCGAGTATATAAGCAAGTATATAAGGAGGTATATAAGAGAGTATATAAGCAAGTATATAAGCAATTATAAAAGCAAGTACATAAGCAAGTATTTAAGCAAGTATATAAACTAGTATATAAGCAAGTATATAAGCAAGTATATAAGCAAGCATATAAGTAGGTATATAAGCGAGTAAATAAGCAAGTAAATAAGCAAGTATATAAGCAAGTATATAAGCAAGTATATAAGCGAGTATATAACCAAGTATGTAAGCAAGTATATAAGCAAGTATATAAGGAAGTATATAAGCAAGTTTATAAGAAAGTATATAAGCAAGTATATAAGCAAGTATATTACCAAGTAAATAAGCAAGTATATCAGCGAGTATAAAAGCAAGTATATAAGGAGGTATATAAGCGAGTATATAAGCAAGTATATAAGGAAGTATATAAGCAAGTATATAAGCAGGTGTATAAGCAAGTATATAAGCAAGTATATTAACAAGTAAATAAGCAAGTATATAAGCGAGTATATAAGCAAGTATATAAGCAAGTATATAAGCAAGTACATAAGCAAGTATAAGCAACTATAAGCACACATATTTAAGCAACTATATAAGCAAGTATGTGAACAAAGTAAACAAAGTAAACAAGTATATAAGTGAGCTTTTTAGCAAGTATATTAGCAAGTATATAAGCGAGTATATAACCAAGTATATAAGCGAGTATATAAGCAAGTATTTAAGCAAGTATATAAGCAAGTATTTAAGCAAGTATATAAGGAAGTATATAAGCAAGTTTATAAGAAAGTATATAAGCAAGTATATAAGCAAGTATATTAACAAGTAAATAAGCAAGTATATAAGCAAGTATTTAAGCAAGTATATAAGCAAGTATATAAGCAAGTATATGAACAAGTATGTAAAGAAGTATATAAACAATTATATAAGTGAGCTTTTAAGCAAGTATATAAGCGAATATACTACCAAGTATATAAGCGAGTATATAAGCAAGTATATAAGCAAGTATATAAGGAAGTATATAAGCAAGTATATAACAAAGTATATAAGCAAGTAAAAAAGCAAGTATATAAGCAAGTATATAAGCAAGTATATAAGCAAGCAATAAGCAAGTATATAAGCAAGTATATAAGCAAGTATATAAGTAAGTATATAAGTAAGTAAATAAGCAAGTAAATAAGCAAGTAAATAAACAAGTATATAAGCAAGTATATAAGCAAATAAATAAGCAGGTATTTAAGCAAGTATATAAGCAAGTATATAAGCAAGTATATAGGCATGTATATAAGGAAGTATTTAAGCAAGTATATAAGCAAGTATATGAACAAGTATGTAAACAAGTATATAAACAAGTATATAAGTGAGCTTTTTAGCAAGTATATAAGCAAGTATATAAGCAAGTATATAAGCGAGTATATAACCAAGTATATAAGCGAGTATATAAGCAAGTATTTAAGCAAGTATATAAGCAAGTACATAAGCAAGTATATCAGGAAGTATATAAGCAAGTATATAAGCAAGTATATAAGCAAGTATATAAGCAAGTATATAAGCAAGTATATAAGCAAGAAAACAAGCAAGTATATAAGCAAGTAAGTAAGCAAGTATATAAGCAAGTATATAAGCAAGTATACAAGCAAGTATATAAGGAGGTATATAAGCAAGTATATAAGCAAGAACATGAGCAAGTATATAAGCAAGTATATAAGCTAGTATATAAGCAAGTATATAAGCAAGTGTGTAAGCAAGTATATAAGCAAGTAAACAAGCAAGTAAATAAGCAAGTAAATAAGCAAGTATATAAGCAAGTATATAAGCAAGTAAATAAGCAAGTATTTGAACAAGTATGTAAACAAGTATATAAACAAGTATATAAGTGATCTTTTTAGCAAGTATATAAGCAAGTATATAAGCGAGTATGTAACCAAGTATATAAGCGAGTATATAAGCAAGTTTATAAGAAAGTATATAAGCAAGTATATAAGCAAGTATATTAACAAGTAAATAAGCAAGTATATAAGCGAGTATAAAAGCAAGTATATAAGGAGGTATATAAGCGAGTATATAAGCAAGTATATAAGGAAGTATATAAACTAGTATATAAGCAAGTATATAAGCAAGTATGTATATAAGTAAGTATATAAGTAAGTTAATAAGCAAGTAAATAAGCAAGTATATAAGCAAGTATATAAGCAAGTATGTAAAAAAGTATATAAGCAAGTATATAAGCAAGTATATAAGCAAGTATATAAGCAAGTATAAAAGTAAGTATATAAACAAGTAAATAAGCAAGTAAATAAGCAAGTAAATAAGCAAGTTTATAAGCAAGTATATAAGCAAGTAAATAAGCAAGTAAATAAGCGAGTAAATAAGCAAGTATATAAGCAAGTATATAAGCAAGTAAATAAGCAAGTATTTAAGCAAGTATATAAGCAAGTATATAAGCAAGTATATAGGCATGTATATAAGGAAGAATTTAAGCAACTATATAAGCAAGTATATGAACAAGTATGTAAACAAGATTATAAACAAGTGAGCTTTTTAGCAAGTATATAAGCAAGTATATAAACGAGTATATAACCAAGTATATAAGCGAGTATATAAGCAAGTATTTAAGCAAGTATATAAGCAAGTATATAAGCAAGTATATAAGGAAGTATATAAGCAAGTATATTAACAAGTTAATAAGCAAGTATATAAGCGAGTATAAAAGCAAGTATATAAGGAGGTATATAAGCGAGTATATAAGCAAGTATATAAGCAACTATATAAGCAAGTACATAAGCAAGTATATAAGCAAGTATATAAGCTAGTATATAAGAAAGTATATAAGCAAGTATATAAGCAAGTATATAAGCAAGTATATAAGCAAGCATATAAGTAAGTATATATGTAAGTAAATAAGCAAGTAAATAAGCAAGTATATACTCAAGTATATTAACAAGTAAATGAGCAAGTATATAAGCGAGTATATAAGCAAGAATATAATACAAGTACATAAGCAAGTATATAAGCTAGTATATAAGCAAGTATATAAGCAAGTATATAAGCAAGTATAAAAGCAAGTGTATAAGCAAGTATATAAGCAAGTATGTAAGCAAGTATATAGGCAAGTAGACAAGCAAGTATATAAGCAAGTATATAAGCAAGTATATAAGCAAGTATATATGGAATTGTATAAGCAAGTATGTAAGAAAGTATATAAGCAAGTATATAAGCAAGTATATAAGCAAGTATATAAGCAAGCAATAAGCAAGTTCATAAGCAAGTATATAAGCAAGTATATTAGTAAGTATATAAGCAAGTAAATAAGCAAGTAAATAAACAAGTAAATAAGCAAGTATATAAGCAAGTATATAAGCAAGTAAATAAGCAAGTATTTAAGCAAGTATATAAGCAAGTATATAAGCAAGTATATGAACAAGTATGTAAAGAAGTATATAAACAATTATATAAGTGAGCTTTTAAGCAAGTATATAAGCGAATATATTACCAAGTATATAAGCGAGTATATAAGCAAGTATATAAGGAAGTATATAAGCAAGTATATAACAAAGTATATAAGCTAGTAAAAAAGCAAGTATATAAGCAAGCAATAAGCAAGTATATAACAAGTATATAAGCAAGTATATAAGCATGTGTATAAGGAAGTATATAAGCAAGTATATAAGCAAGTACATGAACAAGTATGTAAACAAGTATATAAACAAGTATATAAGTGAGCTTTTAAGCAAGTATATAAGCAAGTATATAAGCGAGTATATAAGCAAGTATAAAATCGAGTATATAAGCAAGTATACAAGCAAAAAAACAAGCAAGTATATAAGCAAGTAAATAAGCAAGTAAATTAGCAAGTATATAAGCAAGTATATAAGCAAGTATACAAGCAAGTATATAAGAGAGTATATAAGCAAGTATATAAGTAAGTGTATAAGTAATAAATATATAAGTAGGTATATAAGCAAGTATATAAATAAGTATATAATTAAGTATATAAGCAGGTGTATAGGTAAATATATAAGTTAGTATGTAAGCAAGTTTATAGAAAAGCGTATAAGTAAGTATATAAGCAAGCATATAAGGAGGTATATAAGCAAGTATATGAGCAAATATATGCGCAATAATAGAAATAATTATATAAGTAATTATAAAAGCAAGTATATAAGTAAATGTATAAGAAGTAAGTTTATAAGCAAGTATGTAAGCAAGTTATTATAAATATATAAGTAATGTACGGAACACCTTTAAATGATAGTTGATAGGAAAAATGATTTTATTTAAAATAAATAATGATATTATATAATGATATTTATAATGATATAGAACGCGACTATCGTGTTCTGAGCGACAACGTCAACTTTCGATTGCTCAAAAACTAAAGTATATAAATCGCTTACACACTAAAATGTACGGTTGCACTGTACATGCTCCCGGGCGAGAGATGAAAGTGATAAGATAGATAGGAAACAACAAAAATGATATAAGATAAAATGATAATGATATAAGATAATGACTAAGTTAAGAAACTATCATAGTATGTCACTAATAAATAAAATAAAAATAAGTAGTTAAAGGTCCATGTCCAGATCTATTTTACTTGTATGTCCTTCAAGCACACTCTCGCAAATACGGGTGAGGTGCCTTTGTTATGTACTTGCGCACTTTGCACTGATATGTTTGAGTCTCTTTGGATGTTTACAGCAAAGTAATCAGAGATGGCAATTATGTTTATCATCTTATTGTCGTATGATTGAGGAATAGGTAAAACTCTGTAGATGTCATAGCTTTCTCTGGTTAAAAGTGGTATTTTAATTTCGAGTAAAAGGTTTTGATATGTGACCTTGACCTTTACTCTCAGTAAATGATACAATTTTGATACGCCGTTGTGTATATCATCTATAGGCAAAGATAGATCTTTTGTTAAATGTCCAGAAATGATGCTAAGCTCATCTTGTAACTGTTCAGATGCTAATATATGTATATCAAATTTCCCCTGATAAATGTCGGTAACAACATCGAGCAAGGTATTTTGTATCTTTTTCAAATTAACTAAGATGTTCTTTGATATTACAGATGATAAGGTAAACTGGTTGCTAGCTCTTAATTTTTGTATCTCTTCTTTAATAACAGAATTTTCTTGCTCTAAATTATTGATATGCTGATGGAAGAGTTTATGTTGTTGGTCAATTGTTGTTTCTAATCTTTTTAAAAAGTTATATTGTGCTTCTATTACTGATGTCTGATTTTTCCATAATTTTACGAGATGGTTTTGATTGTTTCTAATGAGTTCAATGTCCTTTGTATATTGTTCAGCGAAGTCATTGTCAAGTACGCCGAATAGTGTATGCGCGACATTTCCCACGCCATTGATAAGCCTGCGACGTACTCGTATTCCCGCCGCCGACTGCTGACCCAGCAACAGCTGATTGTAGTAGTGTAACTCGGTGCTCCCGTGTCGTAATTGTAATAGGATTATGTCACATTGTTGTCGCTCTTGCAATTTTGAACATATATTTTCGAGGTGAGTGATATATGTTTTTAGTAGTTTCGAACCTTGCCAGTACGGATATAACGTAAAAATAAGCAGTGTGTACATGATAAAATTACAAAGTTTGATACTAGATCGTGCTTTTTCTGGTTTGTCGTTTTTGTGATCTGCTTTCAAACTTAATTCTTGATTGTTTTTCGGACTTGATTGACAGTTTGTGGGATTCTGATAGTTTGCTTCAGACTGAGTTGGTAAAATGGTTAATTTTGTGATAGGTCTCTTAATAGTCCCGTTTTTTGTTTTAACAGTAACTACTCGGACTAATCCATCTATGCCCGGGTGAACATCGGTAACTCTCCCTAATGCCCATCTCCCGGCAGGTAGGTTTTCTTCATGAATCAATGTCATCAATTTTGATATTTTCAGTTGATTGCTGCCACTTGTTCCTGGCGGATAATGCTGTCAGATATTAAGACTTCCAGCGCTTCCAAACATCATTGAATGTGTATATAGGAAAGTTTATAGAAGTAAGTATATAAGCAAGTATATAAGCAGGTATATCAGTGAGTATATAAGTAAGTATATAAGTATGTGAGCAGGTATATAAGCAAATATATAAGCCAGTATATAAGCAAGTATATAAGTATGTTTATAAGGAAGTGTATAAGTAAGTATACGAGCGTATACCTGCTCGTATACTTACTTATAAGTAAGTTTATAAGCAAGTATATAAGTATATAAGCAAGAATAGAGGCAAGTATATAAGCAAGTACGTAAGCAAGTATATAGGCAAGTGTAGAAGTTATAATAATAATAATAATAATAATAATAATAATAATAATAATAATAATAATAATAATAATAATAATAATAATAATAATAATAATAATAATAATAATAATAATAATAATAATATTCCACAACAATCACACAACGCCATCTAGTCCTAAGCTAAGCAGAGCTTGTGTTATGGGTACTAGACAACTGATAAACATACTTATATATTTCTAAATACATACATATTATAGATAAATTACACCCAGACACAGAACAAATGACCGTGCTCATCACACAAACATTTGTCCTGGGTGGGAATCGAACCCACGACCTCCGGCATAGCAGTCAGGGTCACTAACCACTAGACCAACAGGCATAGTACATAAGTAAGTATATAAGCAGGTGTATAAGGTAGTATATAAGCTAATATATAAGCAAGTATATAGGAAAATATATGTATAAGTATATAAGCTAATATATGAGCAAGTATATAAGCAGGTGTATAAGTAAGTATATAAGCTAGTATATAAGCTTGTATATAAGCAAGTATTTAAGCAGGTATATAGGCAAGTTAATAAGCAAGTATATAAGAGAGTATATAAGCAAGTATATAAGCAAGTATAGAAGTAAGTATATAAGTTATTATATGAGCCAGTATATAAGTATATAAGTAAATATATAAGCTAGTATATAAGCATGTTTATAGAAAAGTGTATATGTAAGTATATAAGCAAGTATATATGGAAGTATATAAGCAAGTAAATAAGCAAATATATGCGCAAGAATAGAAATAAGTATATAAGTAATTATAAAAGCAAGTATGTAAGCAAGTTAATATAAATATATAAGTAAGTATATAATTAAGTATATAAGTATGTGAGCAGGTATATAAGCAAGAATATAAGCCAGTATATTGGAAAGTATATATATAAGTATATAAGCAAATATATAGGAAAGTACATAAGCAGGTATATAAGCAATTATATAAGTAAGTATATAATTAAGTATATAAGCAGGTGTATCAGTAAATATACAGTGTGTAAGTATAAATACCGTTGTCACTGAAACAATAGGTGGTTGGCTTTAATATAAAAATATTTATTCGATTTTTTTTTAAAAACGCTATTTTCTATTATAAAATTAAAAAAGTTTCTGTCCGACACCATCCGTAAATTCATGGATACCCTATGCGCTCGTGACGTAATCACTGTAAAGATCACCGCCTTCCCTTGCTACCTACACAACGTTTCAATATAAACACAATGGTACACATAACCTTTGATGAAACTTTTCCTTCATACTTTCACACTTGCTTAGGACAGATAAAATTTCCTACCCTTTGTGTTGCGCGACGAGTCCAAATTAATGTAAGTTAGATTTAACAACAAAGAAAATTAAACAGTAATAATAGTAAATAGTAAATCATTAGGTAGGATTTTTGGCGTATTTACCGTATACCGTACCGCGGCCCTGGAACGCAAAGGGCATTTGAAGCATAAGCTGACCGTTCATTGTACGGAAAGATCATACAAAGCGAGGCCAAGACAAAGGATTTGTATAGCTTGATGTATAGCCTGTTTTATTGGTTATTTACACTTACCTATTAAATAAAATCCTCGTAAATGTATTTTTATCAGCATTTTGATCAGCTTTTACATTAATCGTAAAAGCTAGAAGTACAACAGTGTCTTCTCTCTAAATACACTAAGAATTCGCCTTTTGAGTTCGGACGTATTACGGGACTTAGTTGCATACACTCGGCGCTTCACTTCTCCCCAAAGATAAAAGTCCAGCGGGGTAAGGTCGGTTCATCGCCCAGGAAACTCCTCAACCAGCATAGCCCTGATTTGCAGCTGAAAATGTGCAGGGGCACCGTCATGTTGGTAGTAGAGGTTTCTCAGTGAACGAAGAGGCACATTTCCACTGCACGTTTATGTAGGACACAATTACAAACTAAATACACTCGGACCAAAACTACAACCTAAAGCGACGTAGAATGTCGGCACGGCGCGAGGCGCCGTTTTAAATCAAATTAACACGTACATTCCCCACCGACGCAGCGAAGGACTGACACACTGACACAGTGACATTGGCCTTGACCGCGAATCGCTGTTGCTACCTACGATATGTTGAGTTTTTGTTGTAAATTCTGTAGGTATATGCCCACTTGCCTAGGGTGAAATAATTGCAAAAAAAATTCAGATTTGACTAAAAAATAATGCTGTTATTTTTCATTGAAATTACTTTCTATAAGTGAAACCAAACAACTGGTTTCAAGGACAACGGTGTTTACACTAACACCCTGTATAAGCTAGTATATAAGCAAGAATAGAGGTAAGTATATAAGTAATTATATAAGCAAGTATATCAGTACGTATATAAGTAAGTATATAAGTGAGCCGGTATATAAGCAAGTATATAAGTAAATATATAAGTAAGTATATAAGTAAATATATAAGTATGTACATAAGTATATAAGTTAGTATTCGAGCAGGTATATAAGTAAGTCTATAAGCAAGTATATAAATAAGCATATAAGCAAGTATATAAACAAGTATATATAAGTATAAAATAAGTAAGTATATAAGTAAATATATAAGTAAGTATATAAGTTAGTATACGAGCAGGTATAAAAGTAAGTTTATAAGCAAGTATATAAGTAAGTATAAAAGCAAGTATGTAATCAAGTATATATAAGTACATAAGTATATAAATTGTTATAAGAGCAGGTATATAAGTAAGTACATAAGCAAGTATGTAAGCAAGTATATGCGGAAGCACATAAGTAAGTATATAAGCAAGTTTATAAGATAGTAAGTAAGCAAGTATATAAGTTATTATATAAGTATGTATATATGTAAGTATATGAGCAAGTATATTAGGAAGAATATAAACAAGTATATAGGAAGGTATATATGCAAGTATATAAGCAAGTATAGAAGTAAGTGTATAAGTAATTATATAAGCATTTATATAATTATTAAAGTAAGTATATAAGATGGTATATAAGCAATTATATAAGTAAGTAAATAAGTAATTATATACGCAGATTTATAAGTAAGTATATAAGCAAGTATATAGGCAAGTGTAGAACTAAGTACATAAGTAAGAATATAAGCAGGTGTATAAGTAAGAGTATAAGCTAGAATATAAGCTAGTATATAGGATAGTTCATAGGTAAGTATATAAGCAAGTATTTTAGCATGTATATAGGCAAGTAAATAAGCAAGTATATAAGCAAGTATATAAGAGAATATATAAGCATGTATAGAAGTAAATAAGTAAATATATAAGTAGGTATATAAGCAAGTATATAAGCAAGTTTATAGAAAAATGTACAAGTAAGTATATAAGCAAGTATATAAGGAAGTATATAAGCAAGTAAATAAACAAATATATGCGCAAGAATAGAATTAGTATATAAGTAATTAAAAAAGCAAAAAATATGTATGTACATAAGCAGGAATATAAGTAAGTATATAAGTAAGTATATAAGTAAGTATATAAGCAAGTATATAAGCAAGTTTATAAGCAAGTATATAAGTATGTATATAAGTAAGTAAATAAGCAAGTATATAAGGAAATATATAAGCAGGTATATAAGGAAATGTTTAAGTAGGTAAATAAGTAAGTATATAAGCAGGTGTATAAGTGAGTATATAAGCTAGTATATAAGCAAGTATATAGGAAAGTATATAAGTAAGTAAAATAGGAAGTATTTAAGCAAGTATATCAGCAAGTATTGAAGTAAGTATATAAGCGAGTATATAAGTAAATATTGAAGTAAGTGTATAAGTAAGTATACGAGCAAGTATATAATTAAGTTTATAAGCAAGTATATAAGTAAGAATATAAACAAGTATATAAGCAAGTATATAAGTATGTATATAAGTAAGTAAATAAGCAAGTATTTAAGGAAATATATAAGCAGGAATATAAGGAAATGTTTAAGTAGGTAAATAAGTAAGTATATAAGCAGGTGTATAAGTGAGTATATAAGCTAGTATATAAGCAAGTATATAGGAAGGTATATAAGTAAGTAAAATAGGAAGTATTTAAGCAAGTATATCAGCAAGTATTGAAGTAAGTATATAAGCGAGTATATAAGTAAATATTGAAGTAAGTATATAAGTAAGAATATAAACAAGTATATAAGCAGGTGTATAAGTTAGTATAGGTTAGTATAAGCTAATATATAAGCATGTATATAGGAAAGTATATATATATAAGTATATAAGCTAGTATATGCGAGTATATTAGCAGGTGTATAAGTAATATATATAAGCTAGTATATAAGTAAGTATATAAGCTAGTATATAAGCAAAATTTAAAGTATGTTTATAAGGAAGTATATTAGCAACTATATAAGCTAGTATTAAAGCAATTATATAAGTGAGTATATAAGAAAGTACGTAAGCAAGTGTATAAGCTAGTATATAAGTATGTAAATAAGTAAGTATACAAGCAATTATAAAAGTAAGAATATAAGCAAGTATATAAGAAGGTATATAAGAAAGTATATAAGCAACTTTATAAGAAGGTATATAAACAAGTGTATAAGCAAGTATAGAAGTAAGTGTATAAGCAATCATATAAGCAGGTATACAAGCAAGTATGTAAGTATGTATATATAAGCAAGTATATAGGCGTGTATATAAGTAAGTATATAAGAATATATTGTGACGCGCTCCAGTCGACGACACAACTAGCGCCATCTAGTGTCGGGAACGAGAGCGAGGGGAGCGTTGCAGTTTATGACATCACAAACCTTTCGACCAACAGCGCCACCCGAAGAACTAGAAAATCTATACTCGAACTCTCGGTACCTTGCGCGTGTTTACTTGAACATTCCGGATATTTTGCTAATTTAAATAAATAGGTGGCGCAAGATGCGATCGAGACAGAGTTGAACTCGGCTACACAAGCGAAGCTTCGGAGCGGAATTAAGTGAATTAGTGTGTTAAATTATTAGTGTTTTAACTTTAATTTGTGTTAAGTAAATTAAAGTGTTAATTTAGGTAATTTTATCGGCAATTTTTATTGTCACGAACCTCAAGCTCGTAACAATTGGTGTCAGAAGTGGGATAAAATAATGCCGATTTTACCTAAGGAGGAAACGGAGGGTGTTCGTACCCGAAGTCAGTTGAAAGAGCTGCAGGAGGAACAGGTCCGCCGACAGGAGGAACAGGCCCGCCGACAGGAGGAACAGGCCCGCCGACAGGAGGAACAGGCCCGCCGACAGGAGGAACAGGCCCGTCGGTTGGAAGATCAGCAGGCGGAACAGGCTCGTCGGTTGGAAGAGCAGATGCTCCTCATGAAGGACCTTCACGCTACCTTTGGGAAAGAGATAAGGGAGGTGAAGGATAGGGTTGCTCAACATGACAACCGCCTGTCGGAAGCTGAAACCCGAATCGAAGAACATGAGACCCAAATCAACCAAGTTAAGAAAACGCTGGGTGAACTCAAACTTGGAGATGGAATTGCAGCCCCCGCAGTAGCTACTACACCTTCGCTACGTGGGTTCAAGGTACCACCGTTCGACGGGACTTCTTCGACCTGGACCTGGTCGGCCTACAAAATCCAGTTCGAGGCCGTCATGGAGGCAAACGGCTGGAATAAAAGCCAGGCCATGACTGCACTCACCTTAGGCCTGCGCGACCATGCCTTAACCGTGTTGGAAGCTCTCGGTAAGAAAGTGACCTACGAGCAGCTCCTTGAGGCATAGGAGGCGAGATATGGTGACGCTCACCTGGAACACGTCTTTCGCGCGCAGCTTAAAGATCGCGTGCAACGCAGCAATGAAAACCTGCAGCAGTGGGCCCTTGAGGTGGAGAAGATGGTTCGAAAAGCATACCGGTCTGTACCTGCGCTCATTGAAGGGAACCTGGTGCAGACATTCATCGACGGCATCCGCGACCTGGAAGTCAGAGCTGCTGTGAGGCTCGGGCACCACGAGACGCTTAAGGACGCCTTGGCCCATGCACTGGAAGTGGAAGTGGCAGGATCACCGTTCCCATCGCGTCAGGGAGGTTGCAGCAGCTATAGTTCGCGACCGCAACAAAGGATACAGCCCTAGGTGCTATGGCTGTGGGGAAAAGGGCCATCTTCGATCCAGCTGCCCTAAGCGAACCCTAGAAAGGGAAGGTGAACGATCCCAGGAGGGTAGTGCGGCCAACAGCACCGCCCAGCAGCAGCAGGGAAACGAGTAAAAGCAAGAACTGCGGGGCGGGTGCTGGCTGATGTTAAAAGAGCCCCAAGGATCTCGATCTCACAAACCCATGATGGGAACAGTCTAATCATCAAGGGCGAGGTCAACGGAATGCCGTGTAAACTGACCATAGACACTGGAGCCTCTCGTACGGTTGTTAGTTCCCAACTTATAAGTCCATTCCTTGGGGACTCCGCATACAACCGAGAACGCATTAATTTGATAACAGCCACCGGTCAGCGTATACCCGTCCGTGGAGAGAAGGAGAATGAGTTGAAGCTAGGCAACGTGATCTACCTGCATAATGTCATCGTGGCTGATATAATGGACGACTGCATCCTAGGCCTAGACTTTATGAGGAATAATTGTTGTGAGATCGACGTTAAGCAAGGTGTTTTGAAATGTGGACAGGAAGAACTTTTTATGGAAGGTGCGTTACCAGGGAACGTGTACAGCATTAAGAAGATTGTTCTTCCGCCGAGATCGGAAACGATTGTTCCGGTTAGTCTTCCCCGAAACGCTGGGCAAGCTCACCGTTGTGTACTTGTGGAAAGGGTAAACAATGACCTTCCATGGAAAGTAGCTCGAACCCTGATCAGGACCACTGACATCTCAGGAGTACGTGTGCTGAACCCTTGCGACCGGGACCAGATTATAGAAAAAGGCACACTAATTGGTACTTGTGAGGAAGTGGATTGGTTACGTCGGTGCCAATATATATCGAGTGGGACCCCCAGCAAGAATGCAGAAACGAGAGTGACCACACTTTTGGAAGACTGTCGCAGTGTTCTCTCCCCAAACGAATTGGTCAAGGCGAAGAAGTTGTTACTCAAGTACGCCGATGTATTCTCATCAAACGATGCTGACATAGGAAAGACTGGTTTAGTTCAACACAAAATAAACACAGGTGAGGAATTGCCTATCCGTCAGCGGCCAAGAAGATTGCCGGTAGCACGTGAAAAGGAACTGGAAACCATGATTGAAGGAATGGTGAAGGATGGTGTTATTGAACCTTCCTCTAGTCCATGGTGTTCACCAGTGGTGCTGGTGAAAAAGAAGGATGGCAGCATGCGGTTCTGTGTTGATTACCGCCGTCTGAACGACGTTACAAAGAAGGACAGCTATCCCTTGCCAAGAATTGATGACACGCTGGACATGCTTACAGGAGTAAAATGGTTTAGCACGCTGGATCTAAAAAGTGGCTACTGGCAAGTTGAAATTGACCCTAAGGACAAGGAGAAAACAGCGTTCTCGACGGGAAAGGGTCTGTGGCAATTCAAAGTAATGCCGTTTGGGTTGTGCAATGCTCCAGCAACGTTTGAAAGGCTGATGGAACTTGTACTTACCGGGCTAATTGGCGATGCCTGTCTGGTCTACTTGGATGACATCATCATCGTGGGCCGTACGTTTGAGGAACACCTTCAAAACCTGGAACGCGTGCTTATGAAGATTCAGAGTGCCAACCTCAAGTTGAGCCCGAAGAAATGTTCACTATTCCAACGGCAAGTTAACTTTTTGGGGTTTGTAGTATCGGAAGAAGGTATCCGCACAGATCCAGAGAAAATCGCCGCTGTCAAGGATTTGCCGGTTCCAAAAGACAAGACGCAGGTTAGAGCATTTTTGGGTTTGTGCTCCTATTACCGGCGATTCGTGAAGAACTTTGCAGATATAGCCAAACCTCTGCACAAGCTAACCGAGGAGAAGCGACATTTCTGCTGGGATGAAAGTTGCAATATCGCATTCCAGGAGCTCAAGGACCGTCTGTGCAAAACACCTATTTTGGGATACCCTGATGCAAGCAAAGAATTTATAGTTGACACAGACGCAAGTGATATAGGACTTGGCGGTGTGCTGTCTCAACGGAATGGTGACCAAGAGGTCGTGATAGCGTACTTCAGCAAGTCGTTGTCAAAACCGGAAAGGAACTATTGTGTCACAAGACGCGAATTGCTCGCTGTGGTAAAGTCGTTGCAGCATTTTAGCAAATATCTTCTGGGACGAAAGTTTCACTTACGAACTGACCATGCTGCACTAAAATGGCTATTGCAGTTTAAAAACCCAGAAGGACAAGTTGCGAGGTGGATCGAACTACTACAGGAATACGACTTTGAGATCGAACATCGCAGCGGGAAATCTCATGGAAACGCAGATGCATTGTCAAGAAGACCTTGTCCTGAGGATTGCAAACATTGTACTAGGCAAGAGAGTAAGGAAGTGGTATCCGTGAGGATGCTCAGGACAGACCACCTCAGCAACGAGTGGAAGGACAGCTTACTACATGCACAGCAGGAAGATCCGGACATCAAGCCGATTCTGGAATGGATAAAGGCCAGTGCTCCCAAGCCAAAGTGGAGTGACGTCTCAGCGATGAGTTCGACGACTAAAAGCTATTGGGCCCAGTGGGACAGCTTGCTGCTTCAGGATGGAGTTCTGTGTCGTAAATGGGAAAACGTTCGGGGAGACAGCTGTCATTTGCAAATGGTTGTCCCTAAAGCTAAAGTACCGGATGTTCTACAGCTGTACCATAATGATTGTTCAGGAGGCCATCTGGGAGTTAAACGAACTCTACTGAAGATCCGAGAACGGTTTTACTGGGTCCACTGTCAAAACGATGTCGAGGACTGGTGTCGCAAATGTACAAGTTGTGCGGCTGTAAAGGGACCTCAGACTCGTAGTAGAGGTGCATTGAAGTTGTACAATGTGGGTGCACCATGGGAGAGAATAGCCATTGACGTGGTGGGGCCGTTTCAGGAGAGTGAAAGCGGTAACAAGTATTTCATGGTTGTGATGGATTACTTCACTAAGTGGCCAGAAGTCTTCGCCATTACAAATCAAGAAGCTTCAACAGTTGCAGATAAACTAGTTCATGAAGTCTTCTGTCGTTTTGGAGTACCTTTAGAGATTCACAGCGATCAAGGAAGGAATTTTGAGTCTCAAATATTCCAGGAAACTTGCCGAGTTATGGGTACTCATAAAACAAGAACGATTTCTTATCACCCGCAATCTGATGGAATGGTGGAACGATTTAATCAGACATTGGAGAGGTACCTAGCAAAAGTTGTAGACAATCGGCAACGAGATTGGGACAAGCACATACAACCGTTTTTGTTGTCATATCGGAGTTCTGTTCACGAAAGTACAGCAGTGACACCAGCTTTCGCAAACTTTGGAAGAGAATTACGGCTGCCTGCGGACCTGATCACCGGGATACCACCTGATGCCCCACGCAGTATAACCGATTATGCAAATGACTTGCGGAACAAAATGAATGACATTTATGAGCACGTCAGACAATCGGGCAGGCAAATGTCTGAGAAAATGAAAACCCGGTACGACCGCAAAATGAACAATAAAGGGTTCAACGAAGGTTCATTAGTGTGGTTGCACAATCCAGTCCGCAGCAAAGGGAAATCTCCTAAGCTTCAAGCTAAATGGGACGGCCCGTACCGGATTGTAAACAGGATCAACGATGTGACCTACCGGATACAGAAAGGCGCAAGAGGGACTCCTAAGATCGTCCACGTGGATCGCTTGGCGCGATATTATGACCGATAATGCTCGGGACGAGCATGTCTTAGGAGGGGGCAGTGTGACGCGCTCCAGTCGACGACACAACTAGCGCCATCTAGTGTCGGGAACGAGAGCGAGGGGAGCGTTGCAGTTTATGACATCACAAATCTTTCGACCAACAGCGCCACCCGAAGAACTAGAAAATCTATACTCGAACTCTCGGTACCTTGCGCGTGTTTACTTGAACATTCCGGATATTTTGCTAATTTAAATAAATAGGTGGCGCAAGATGCGATCGAGACAGAGTCGAACTCGGCTACACAAGCAAAGCTTCGGAGCGGAATTAAGTGAATTAGTGTGTTTAATTATTAGTGTTTTAACTTTAATTTGTGTAAAGTAAATTAAAGTGTTAATTTAGGTAATTTTATCGGCAATTTTTATTGTCACGAACCTCAAGCTCGTAACAATATGTAAGTATAGAAGCACGTTGAATGTAAGTATAGCAGGTATATAAGCAAGTAAATAAGCAAGTTTATAAGTAATAATATATAGGCAAGTATATAAGTAAGTAATAAGCAAGAAAATGAGCAGGTTTATGAGCAAGTAAATACGTTAGTGTATAAGCAAGTATATAGGAAAGTACATAAGCAGATGTATAAGTAAGTATATAAGCAAGTATATAAGTAAGTATATAAGTAAGTATATAAGCAAGTATATAAGGAAATGTATAAGCAGGTATATAAGGAAATGTATAAGTAAGTATATAAGCAGGTGTATAAGTGAGTATATAAGCTAGTATATAAGCAAGTGTATAGGAAAGTATATAAGTAAGTAAAATAGGAAGTATTTAAGCAAGTATATCAGCAAGTATTGAAGTAAGTATATAAGCAAGTATATAAGTAAATATTGAAGTAAGTTTATAAGTAAGTATACGAGCAAGTATATAAGCAGGTGTATAAGTTAGTATAAGTTAGTATAAGCTAATATATAAGCAAGTATATAGGAAAGTATACATATAAGTATATAAGCTAGTATATGCGAGTATATTAGCAGGTGTATAAGTAATATATATAAGCTAGTACATAAGCGAATATATAAGGAAGTATATAAGTAAGCATATAAGCAGGTATATAAGTAAGTACATAAGCAAGTATATATGTATGTACATAAGCAAGTATATAAGAAAGTATATAAGCAAGTATATAAGTAAGTATAGAAGTAAGTATATAAGTAAGTTTATAAGCAAGAATATAAGTATGTATATAAGTAAGTATATAAGCAAGCAAGTTTATCAGGAAGTATATAAGCAGGTAAATAAGGAAGTGTATAAGTAGGTACATAAGTAAGTATATAAGCAGGTATATCGGTAAGTATATAAGTAGCAAGTATATTAGCAGGTATATAAGTTAGGATATAAGCTAGGATATATATATATATATATATATATATATATATATATATATATATATATATATATATATATATATATATATATATATATATATATATATATATATATATAACTTAATTATGTATATATAATTAAGTTATTATTATATTATATTAAGTAATTATAAAAGCAAGTATATAAGCAAGTATATATAAGTATATATATGAATATATGTAAGAATACGATATTATGAAGTATATGTAAGAATACGAGCAGGTATATAAGTATGTTTATATACTTGCTTATATACTTATATATATATATATATATATATATATATATATAATAAATCGTGTGAGCGAGCGTGAGTGTACGGACGTGTTCGGTGTATGTAGTATATATTTTAAAACAAATAAAAAGTTATTCGCTAGGAAGTGTCAAATGGGGACTAAATGTAATGGGTGTGATTCTCGAATATTTGAAATATCATATATGGAGTGTTCGCGAGAAACATGTAAAAAGTTATTTCACTTAAAATGTCTGGCAATTACAGAGAAAACATTTGAGGCTTTCACTCAGGAGTACAAGGAAAACTGGATATGCCCTGAATGTATACGGAATATCCCAAAGAGAGATAATTCTGATACCCCTGTTCGCGGGAACACAATAATGAATAGGACATTTACACCAACCAATTTCGTTAACACTGAGCGCAGGCGAACAAAGCAGACCGATGTACCTATGGTCGAAAACGAAGGTAACTTTTTTGAGTTGATGAGAGAATTTCGATTAGAAATGAAAAATAAATTAGACGAGCAAATAAAGGCATATAAACAACTCGAGCACAAATTTATTAGTACAGAAACAGAGTTAATTAAAGTACAAAATATATTGAAGGTAGTTCAAGAAAAGGCGAGTAAAGTAGATTCGTTAGAAAACAAAATTAAAATATTAATAGAAAAAAACGAAAGGCTGGAATCTCGTCAACCGGGGACTAATACTAAGAATAATAGAGAAGCAACTCAATTATCACCAGTACTACCAAAGTCATTTGCAAGTACTGTCAAACAAAATCAAAATGCAAAGGAATTTGTGGCCACGAAACAGGCCACGACATCTGCTACCACAGAGGTAATAGCCGAGAAAATAAGTAGTATGAAACCCAATACGGAAGAAGAAATTAAGAAGAAAGAGACAGTGAAGAAAAAAGAAAGTGAAGAATGGACAGTCATTCATAGAAAAAAAAATAGGTACCCGAACAGTGAAGTCAAAAGAGGAGATAACACAACCTCTCTAGAAATTCAAGGCACAGAGCGGAAGAAATATTTACATATCTGGAGGCTCAAGAAGGAGACTACCACAGAATGCGTAGAAACGCATGTAAGAAAAATTTGTGGGCAGGATATAGCTGTCAAGGTGGAAAAAATTAAACATAAATCTGAAAGAGATTATGCATCCTTCATAATAGGTGTACCAGAGAGCAAATATCAATTACTATGTCAACCAGAAAATTGGGCGGTGAATATAGAGTTTTGTGAATGGGTGTGGTTTCGCAAGCCAACCAATAAGTCAAAGAACCAATAAATGTATCGAGGTATTCTACCAAAACGTAAGAGGCCTTAGGACTAAACTGGATGAATTTTGTGAAGGTGTATTTATACACGAAGCGGATTTGTTCGCTATTACCGAAACTGGTTGTAATAATTCAATTAGGGACGCTGAAATAATTCCATCTGGTTATACAATAATTAGAAGTGACCGAGCAGACGGACGTAAGCAAGGCGGCGCGTGTTTAGTGGCCACACCGCGGTTCGAGTTGCGACCAGTGGCGATTCCCGGTGACGTCATCGTAGACAATTGTGTATTCGAATGCGCAAGTGCAGCTGTTTATTTACATCAGAGATTTTTATTTTTATGTTGCGTTATTTATATACCTCCAAAAAGTAGTGAGACTGATTATATGATGTTATTTAGGATAATAGAAAAATTTTGTGATATGTATAGCGCTGTGGTAGTATTAGGAGATTTTAATTTACATTCCTGTCCGTCATCTGTTAATGATTATTATGTATATTTTCAGGCTTATTGTGGATTCACTCAGAGCAACAGCGTAGAGAACTGTATTGGTCGTTGCTTAGATTTAGTGTTAAGTACATGGGATGGTGTGTGCGTGAGTGCGGCGCCTCCACTGGTGTCTCTCGACCCTTACCATCCCGCGCTCGCGGTATCGGTCCGGTGTCCCGCACCGACGCCCTCATGCTCGCTGACGCCAGACTTGGGCGTCGCTGGTGATACTTTTCCGAACAATAACAAATATTACGGACCGGAGCGATGGAATTTTAAAAAAGCAGATCTGTTAAGACTATATTCGTCCATAGCAGCTGTAGATTGGGGTCCTATGTGGGATCTTAACTTAGAAATGAGTTTAAATTATTTTTATGACATTATTTATTCAGTTATAGATGACTGTGTTCCAAAGAAAAAGCGAAACGTTGTGAGCTCGAGGTATCATTACCCCGATTGGTTCACACCTGAAATAATTCGCAACATAAAATTAAAAGCGATTCTGCACAAAAGGTATAAATCGAGTGGGTTAGCGGAAGATTACGGTAAATACTCGCAGTGTAGAGCGAGAGTAAAAAAGATGATAGGTATTGAGAAGACACTTTATCAGCACCGCGTCCAAAATCACCTACATAAAGAACCAAAGGCATTTTGGAACTACATTAAATCTCAAAGGGGTAGTAGACACTCACGGTCAATATTACAGGATGGGGAGGCGTTAACGGGTCAACAAAGTGTTGAAGAATTCGCGAGGTATTTCCACTCGGTGTATAGCACGAAACAAGCAGACTTAGACGTGAACGCGTGTATCATTAATGCTGGTGGAGGTAATGGTGGTGCGCGCGTGCATCTAGACCGCTTAAAACTAGAAGAAGTTAGAGATGCGCTACAGCGGTTAAAGCCTAAGTCTGCCGTAGGACCGGACGGCATACCTCCCTACGTATTTAGGGACTGTAGGGAAGTGTTGGCTGAACCTCTAGTTCACATATATAACCTTTGCATTGAGTCGGCGGTGTTTCCCGAGAGGTGGAAAATAACACGAGTCGTGCCGGTGCCCAAGAAAGGTATATCAACTAAAGTAGAAGGATATAGACCTGTAGCCGTCCTGTCAACACCGGCGAAAGTGTTGGAGTCTGCTATACATAAGAATGTACTCTCGCAGGTAAACACCCAGCTGACAGATGCTCAGCATGGCTTTCGACCAGCACGGAGTACCGCAAGCAACCTTCTGAACTACATGGCTGATATCGTGCCGGTAGTGGACAGTGGAGTACAAGTGGACGTTGCTTACTTTGATTTTAGAAAAGCTTTCGACTTGGTCGATAACGACGTATTACTTAAAAAGTTAGCAATCGTTGGTTTTACTCCACACTTACTACAATTGTTTGCCAGTTACATGAGGGACAGGCAACAATATGTGAAATACGCTGGTTTCGTATCGAAACCATATTACACTCGATCTGGTGTGAGTCAAGGCAGCAATCTCGGTCCTCTCGAGTTTACATTAATGATAAACGATCTGCCGAGTGTTGTGATTGACGCTAAATGTTTGCTGTTCGCTGACGACCTCAAGCTGTATCTACCGATCAGGGAACCAGAGGACTGTGAGAGGTTACAACGCGACATTGACAGGGTGGTAGCGTGGTGTGAGGATAATAAATTGCGGTTTAATTCATCTAAGTGTGTAACGCTAACTTTTACTCGTGCACGCAATCCCGTGCGCTATACGTATGCACTGGATGGAGTAGCTATGCCACGAGTGAACGAGGTTAAGGATTTGGGTGTTCGTTTCACCTCAGTACTTAATTTCCAAAATCATATAGCGGACATCTGCAAGAAAGCGTATCGCAACTTAGGTTTTATACTGCGCAGGGCTCGTTGTTTCACTAACATTAAAGCCATTGAAGCACTGTATAACGCCTTAGTTAGGAGCCAGCTTGAGTACAACGCGGTTATCTGGGCTCCACATGAAACTAAATATAGTCTCATGCTGGAGAGAATTCAAAACAAATTTGTTAGATTTCTATATTTCAAATATTATGGCGTATATCCTTTTTATCCACTAAAATATCCAACCTTATTCGTTTTAGGTATGGTGGGATATAATGAACTCCGTGTTAGGCGGAACCTCGCATTAGTATCATATATTCTTCAAGTAATAAGAGGAAAGATAGACAATCCTTATTTCTTGGAGGGTATATATTTGAATGTGCCGGAGAAATACGTGTGGCGAAGGCGACGGCCGCGGCTGCTGGCTGTGCCACGCGCTCGCACCAACTTGCTGCGGGAGGCGCCGCGCACTCGCGCCACCAGACTACTTAACCTTATCCATGAGGAAGTTGACATATTTGTATGTTCTATGAGTGAATTCACAAGGGCTGCATTATTTATAATATGTTGTAATAATTAAAATGTTTACTGATTTCACTAGCGCATTAGGTTATTAGAGCCTGTAATGTTAGTGATAAGTTTGGCTGAATAAATAAATAAATAAATATATATATATATATATATATATATATATATATATATATATATATATATATATATAAAAGCAAGTATATCAGTAAGTATATAAGCAAAAATAATATGACGACTCCGTGGCGTAGTGGCTTAGCAATGAGTAGCTGCGCTGGGAGTTGCGGGTTCGAATCCCGCACTGAACAAGTATTTGTATAGCACTGCCCCCGCGATACGGGAGAAAATCCTAGTGTAGGGGTAACGTTTTTAAAAAAAAAAGAAGAAAAAAAAAGCAAGTATATAAGCAAGTATATTGGCAAGTGTAGAAGTAAGTATATAAGTATATAAGCAGGTGTATAAGTGAGTATATAAGCTAGTACATAACTAAGTACGTAAGAACGTACATAAGTAAGTATATAAGCAAGTATTTAAGCAGGTATATAAGCAAGTATATAAGTAAGTATATAATTAGGTATATAAGCAGGTGCATCAGTAAATATATGAGCTAGTATATAAGCAAGTTTATAGAAAAGTGTATAAGTAAGTATATAAGCAAGTATATAAGGAAGTATATAAGTAAGAATATAAGCAAGTATATAAGCAAGTACATAAGCAAGTAAATAAGTAAGTATATAAGCAAGAATAGAGGTAAGTATATAAGCAATTATATAAGCAAGTATATAGGTAAGTATATAAGCAAATATATAAACAAGTATATAAGTAATAATATAAGTATGTATATATGTAAGTATATAATCAAGAATATAAGTCAGAATATAAGCAATTATATAATCAAGTAAATAAGTAAGTATATAAGTAGATGTATAAGTAAATATATAAGCAAGTATATAAGCTAGTATATAAGCAAGTATTTAAGTAAGTGTATAAGAAAGTATATAAGCAACTATATAAGCTAGTACATAAGTAAGTATATAAGTAAGTATATAAACAATTATAAAAGTAAGAATATAAGCAAGTATATAAGAAGGTATATAAGAGAGTATATAAGCAAATTTATAAGAAAGTATATAAGCAATTGTATAAGCAAGTATATAAGCAAGTGTTTAAGTATGTATATAAGCAAGAATATAAGCCAGTATATAGGCATGTATATAACTAAGTATATAGGAATATATGTAAGTGTAGAAGCATGTAGAATGTAAGTATAGCAGGTATATAAGCAAATATATAAGCAAGTAAATAAGCAAGTTTATGAGTACTAATATATAGGCAAGTATATAAGTAGGTAATAAGCAAGAAAATGAGCAGGTTTATGAGCAAGTAAATACGTAAGTATATAAGCAAGTATATAGGAAAGTACATTAGCAGATGTATAAGTAAGTATGTAAGTAAGTATATAAGCAAGTATATAAGAAGGTATATAAGGAAATGTATAAGTAGGTATATAAGTAAGTATATAAGCAGGTGTAAAAGTGAGTATATAAGCTAGTATATAAGCAAGTATATAGGAAAGTATATAAGTAAGTAAAATAGGAAGTATTTAAGCAAGTATATCAGCAAGTATAGAAGTAAGTATATAAGCAAGTATATAAGTAAATATTGAAGTAAGTATATAAGTAAGTATACGAGCAAGTATATAAGTAAGTTAATAAGCAAGTATATAAGTAAGAATATGAGCAGGTGTATAAGTAAGTTTAAAAGCAAGTATATTAGTAAGTATATAGGCAAGTATATAAGTAAGTATATAAGCAGTTGTATAAGTTTGTATAAGTTAGTATAAGCTAATATATAAGCAAATATATAGGAAAGTATATATAAGTATCTAAGCTAGTATATTAGCAACTATATAGGAAATTACATAAGCAGGTATATAAGCATGTACGTAACATAAGTACATAAGTAAGTATATAAGCAAATATTTAAGCAGGTATATAAGCAAGTATATAAGCGAGTATATAAGGAAGTATATTAGTAAGAATGTAAGCAAGTATATAAGTAAGTACATAAGCAAGTATATAAGAAAGTATATAAGCAAGTATATAAGTAAGTATAGAAGTAAGTATACAAGTAAGTTTATAAGCAAGAATATAAGTATGTATATAAGCCAGTATATAAGCAAGGATTTAAGTATCTTTATAATGAAGTATAGATATAAGTAAGTTTATAAGCAGGTATATAAGCTAGTATATATATATATATATATATATATATATATATATATATATATATATATATATATATATATATATATATATATATATATATATATATGTGTGTGTATATATATATATATATATATATATATATATATATATATATTTATTTATTTATTTATTTATTTATACTTTTTTTACACCACAATACAGAAACATCTATATAGTTAAAACTAATTAAAGTATGTACAATAGGCGGTCTTATCACTGAAAGTCATTTCTTCCAGACAACCTTTGCGTAGAGGAAAGATGCAAACAAAAGTTATAAATAGAGGGGGGCATACAAAATAATAATAAAAAAAATACAATAATACATACAGATAAAAGTAAGTGAAAGTTACATATAAAATATCATATAATAGATTAAATGAAAAGAGTAAGAGAAAGGTAAAGTAATTTATCTAAAAGCGTTCTAAATAATACGATTTAACAAGAATTTTGAAAGAGTGAAGAGATTTAGCACGACGAATATGGAGAGGTAAGGAGTTCCACAATCGCACAGCGGTTACGGTGAAGGATTTCTTAAAAAAGGAAGAAGAGTGCAAAGGTGTGGAGAGAGAAAGATTGATGGATGATCGAAGGAACCGATTATGGGTAAGATAAAGATACTGGAAACGGTTTTTTAAATAAAGAGGAGTAGAAGGATTAAACAGCACACTATACAACGCGGAGAGAATGTGAGTATTCCTGCGAAGGCGGATCGGGAGCCATTTGAGCTGTTTGCGAAATTCGGAGATATGATCATATTTGCGAAGCCCAAATATAAATCTAATGCATAAATTTTGAATGCGCTCAAGCTTATTAAGCTGCTCCTCGGTAATGTCAAGATAGCAAATATCAGCATAGTCAAGGATAGGCAGAAGAAGAGACTGGGCTAGCGTAACTTTAGTTGATGTGGGAAGGAAATTACGTAATCTACGTAAAGAGCTTAACGCAGCAAACATTCTTCTACTGACCTCATTAACCTGTGAGGTCCAAGACATACAGGAGTCAAGATACAACCCCAGGTTTTTAACCTTGTCACTGTAAGGAATTAGAGTGCAGTCTAGTATAATAGGGGGTAGGGAAGACCAGTCAATTTTGCCAATTAATCTAGAACTACCGATGACAATGACCTGAGTTTTCTTAGGATTAATCGTTAAACCATAACATTTACTCCAATTCGAAATACAATTCAGATCAGCGTTAATAGTGTCAACCGCTTTAGATAGATCTTCAAGAGAGGACTGCGTATAGATTTGGAGATCATCAGCATACAAGTGGTAGGAAGAGGACAAATTATGACTTATAGAGTTAATGAAAATTGCAAAAAGGAGAGGAGACAACACGCCACCTTGTGGTACACCAGCAGCTGTAGTAATCCAGGTGGAAAAATCTCTTGCACCTGAATTTGCTGTCGGCGACCAAACAAGTAACTTCGAAACCAGTCAACTACAGTTGGAGATATGTTGAGAGAGCGTAGGATGCTTAACAAGATATCAAAATCTACAGTATTAAATGCGTTACTAAAATCAAGCAACGTGAGAATAGTAAGCTTTTGTTTCTCCATACCATACCGAATATCATCAGTGATTTGTAAAAGTGCAGTAGTCGTACTATGGCCAGGACGGAAACCGGACTGCAAGGGATTTAAAAGATTGTGTTTTGAAAGATAGGTCCTTAATTGATTGTGCACAAGACGAACTTTGGAAAAGAAAGGCAAAGTAGAGATAGGTCTATAATCGGAAAAACTGGAGGGATTTGACTTTTTCGGAAGAGGAACTACTAATGCGTCTTTCCAAGCTGAAGGGAAAAAAGCAGAATTCAGTGATTTATTCAGGATAGACGTGATTATAGGTAAAAGGAGATCAATGAGAGGGATGACCATTTTCCGACTAATGCAGTCACTACCAATCGAATTTGAATGGATGGACATTATGGCTCTCTTAACATCACAACTGTTAAATTGACTAAAATTAAAAGCAGGGGTGTCCGGAGTGGGAGCTTTTGAAAGAGAATCTAGAGTATTATGTTTTGGTTTATCGTGAATGCAAGACGAAGATGAGAAATGCAAATTAAGTTGATTGAGATCAAGGTTATGGTATGTGAGATTTTGTCGTAATTTCCCAACTCCTAAGGACTTAAGAAATTTCCAGACCCTAGCAGGATCAGGATCTTGTACTGATTCATGGATATGGCGTCGTTGTGCTTTTCTACACAGATTGTTGCAACGATTCCGTACTAATCTATACTTCTCTCTATTCAAATCGCTAGGGACTGACTTGTATTTAGCTTTGGCACAATTTTTAATGTGGATGATTTTTTTTATATCATCGGTCAGCCAAGGAGAGGGAGGATGCTTTACACGCACTGGACGAACAGGAGCATGAACGTCGTAAAGCTGAATTAACAGAGAGTTGAACAAAGCAACCTGTTCATCAACAGTAGACGCATTGACGACTACACTCCAATCAATCTTTACAGCGTCATTTAAAAGCTGCTCCAAATCCAAGTCACTAAAGTTACACTGAAGTAGTATCCTTGACTTAGCTTTAGGGGGACGGATTTTGTACGACATGTATAAAAGGTCGTGATAGGAAAAAGAATCAGCAGCATGTTGCCCAAATTTAAGAACATGGTCAGGTAAAGACACAAACATTATGTCGAGAAGAGAAGGGGCACAGTTCGGGAAAAAGTGTGTGGCAGAAGTAGGAAGAAGTTTTAAATTTGCTGCTTCAATAATAGATTTAAGTTTTGTTGATCTTACGTTGTTTTTTAAAAGACAGGTATTAAAATCACCCATAATAATACTGTGACAATAGATAGGTGTAAGATTGTCAAGAATATTTTCTAACGTGGTGAAGTAGTCGACAGTGAGAGAGGGACTGTAAAAAACTCCAAGAAGTAATTTTGTATGACCAAGAAGAACTTCGATAAAGAGAAATTCAGCTTCGTTTCCAGTCTGCGAACCATTTGAAACTTGAATTACTGAAAAAGGTATATGTGAGCGCAGATAAATAGCAACACCACCACCGCCCCGATCGGTACGGTCGTTACGAATCAAATGAAAACCTGGAAGCGAGTAGGAAGTTGATGGAAGACATGGTTTTAACTACGACTCCGAAACAAGGATAGCGTGTATGTTTTTGCTATTAAAACTTGACAACATGTCGGGGTAATGAGCAGGAATACTTTGAGCATTTATGTGAATAGCGTTAAAGTTTTTGCTAGATTCAGAAAAAGTTGAATCTAACATAATATTTAAGGGTTCAATACTTTCAAAGCTGTCAATAATGCTTAATGCATTAGAGGCAGAATCAAAGGCGAAGGAATTGGAACTCCGAACACTATCATCTGAAGAAATCATATTAAATTATATCTGATTACTAAATATATGTAAAACTAGGTAAATATGTATTATTATATGTATGTATTATAATATATATATATATATATATATATATATATATATATATATATATATATATATATATATATATATATATATACATATATATATATATATAATTATAAAATAAATAATTTAAAAATAAATAAGTCATCAGTAAACTACCTGCCAGCATTATGAAAAGAAATGTTTAATTCACTTAACAATAAGTGAAGAAACGGAACGTTAACATACCGTAGACACAAAAGAGGTGTTAATAACAGATGATTCAAAGTAGAGATGAGACATACTTGCAAAATTTAATACCAGGGCTTTTAAGTACGAGTATGGAAAAATACCAGGGTCGAAAACCAGGTTCTAAAAATACTTAAAAGTATTTGTTGACGCGAGCGACGTGTCCAGCCGCGGTGTCAAAATTTGAAAATACTTGCATAGGAATTCGACCCGTATTGCATGTTATCCTATTATGAATACGAAGCAAAGTCGTATAAATAAAAAAAATACTTTGAAGTTCAAAGTATTTTTTATTCGCAAATACGATTGAGTTTCTTATTTCTATTAAAATATGGATTATTTTCCTATGCAAGTATTTTCACGTATAGTGTTCAAGTTATTCGAGCATCTGTCTTACAACATGTACTTTCATACTTGCAAGTATGTTTTGCTCGCGCCGTAATGTTAATGTCAATATAATAATATGAATGACTTGTTCGAGTCGGGCCACAGTTAAAAATACGAGTATTATGATTGAACGTTTTTTAATTTTTTGTTAACGTAATGAAATCTTTCCTTCCTACTTTTTAAATCACAAGCTTAGGACTGTCTGCTAAATAATATTTAAGAATATATTATATTTTGTGGTTTTACAGTATTTTGACATGAGCTAGAATAGAAACTTGTATTAGCAGGCGTAGTTAAAAGATTTCATTTTATATACATACATGATTTTGTATTTTTTTTTGTTATTTTAGTTTTTCTTGTATATTTTTTTGTTATTTTTTATAATTTCTTGATTTATTTTTTATTTTGTTGTAGTAACAATAACTGTTCTACTTTACGACTCCCCAGACGGGTCATCCTTTCCGATCCTATGATCTATACACAAAAAACAACTATTTACACACTATTATTTACAGTTTAAACATCGTCATTTCCAACTAATAAACACAATAATGTTCAGTTTTATTTATTTACGTACTTAAACATTAATTAATAAAACTTTAAAAATTGTCTCTAAATTCAATAAACACGCAAAATAACTTTAAAAATTAGGTCACGGTAAGTAGGTTACGTACTCAGTTTACAATATCAACTGAATTTACAAAAAATCGAAACAAAACTTTTACTTCCTCAAACATAAACATAATTCTCTTATTTACGAATAAATAAAATACACGCAATAATGTCTCTTTTGTATACAGATATAAGGGTGAATGGTGCAAAATAGTCAAAAGAAATTTTATGAATAGCATGTTTAGGCAATTATGCTCCTTAATTAGTTTCGTTTCAGTTAGCTTATTTGATTGACAAGTTCCCGATCCGATCGGATGGCATGTGCATTAAGTACCTACACAGATTTCCGTTCAAGCATTCGGCCTTCGTCGGAAATACTAGGGCTCGACAACCTACTCTCTGCGAGTCCCTCCCGCCAACGCGTCGAGCGAACCCCGCGTTGCTTTCGGTGTCAAAATTTGGAAATACTTTGAAATACTTGCATAGGAATACGACCCGTATTCCATGTTATCCTACTATGAACAAGGAGCAAAGTCGTATAAATAAAAAAATACTTTGAAGTTCAAAGTATTTTTTATTCACAAATACGATTGAGTTTCTTATTCCTATTAAGATATGGATCATTTTCCTATGCAAGTATTTTCATGTGTTGTGTTCAAGTTTTTCGAGCATCTGACTTACAACACATACTTTCATACTTGCAAGTATTTTTTGCCCGTACCAGGGCGCCGTACTTTGAAGCAAAAACCTGGTTTTAAAACCTGGTAGCGTAAATACGTCTCATCTCTAATTCAAAGTGTCAAAGTTACAGTACGTTAACTAGCAATTATCTACCTTACAATATACTTTTATCACTAATACTAAACATTCCAAAGAAAGATTACAATAACAATTACCAACATACAAGAAAAATTATAACACTAAATAATAGACATTCCAAACAGAGATTATTAATCATTACATTTTGCTATCTAATCTACAATTAACAAGGAAAAGTAATGAAGATATAATGATAAAAAGAAAACTAAAGTATGAAGTCCAGAGAAAAGTTATAACAGAATTACAAAAATTAATAAAATATGAAATAAAATTATTTACGAAAAAGTTCAATTTTTACCGACCCTCTTAGTACGCTGTGGTGCACCTTTATCTTCGGGGGCCTTATTTGCCTCAACCACAATAGGATAAACGGGTGAAGCAGAAGTTGACCCGTTGCATAATGCGTCAAGCTCAGACAAGGTCTCAAGTTGGTGCCTTGTGCCATCTGGAGTAAAGATATTGATAACTCCATCCCTGGTCCAACATTTGGTGATGCCATACCTTCGCCTAGCTTCTAGAAAAACACTGTGGCGCCTCCTTGTTAGAAACTCAGACTGGGTTATACCTGTGCCCTTAAGTTTGGTGTTGGAGTACCAAACCATGTCTCGCATCACAGTATCGCTGAATTTGACAACTACAGGCCTGGAAGATTTATCAGAAGGGCGTCCCAGGCGATGACAACGGCTTATGGATGTTTTACTGAAACCTGGGACTAGGAGTTTAGTGCTGATAAGTGTACTTATGACGGCGGTAGTATCCTCAGATTTTTCTTCAGGAACTCCATGGAGTAGGATCATCTTTCTGCGGCGACGCATTTCACTACGATCCAGTTCTCTTCCCAAAAGATCGACTTGGTTATGCAAAGATGTTAAAGCAGCCAAGATGAATTTTCTAAAAGCATTAAAATCACCTGGTAGAGAAGATGAAGATGTGGCAGCAGAACTTGATTGTTGCAGTTCCCGCTGAAAGTTATCCATTTGACTTTGGAATGACTTTGACATCTCCATAAGTGAACCTTTCAGTGCTTCCATGGTGAAAGTAGTTGTAAAGTGCAGTGATGTTAGAGAAAACACTTGGAAATAAGAGCTGGTAGGTAGTAATTTATTACATATAAATAATAAACATGAAATTCAAACTGTAACTATTTTTAAAATATATTTAAATCTAAGATGTCTAAAATGTGTACTACTCAATTGACCTACCCTCACGTCACCTATATATATATATATATATATATATATATATATATATATATATATGAGCAAGTATATAAGCAAGTAAATAGTTAAGAATATAAGAAAGTATGTAAGCAAATATATAAGCAATAATATAAGCAAGTATATAAGTAAGTACATAAACAAGTATATATGTATGTACCAGCAATTATATAAGCAAGTATAGAAGTAAGTATATAAGTAAGTTTATAAGCAAGAATATAACTAAGTATATAAGTAAGTATATAAGCAAGTATATAAGCAAGTATATAAGCAAGTATATAAGTAAGTATATAAGTAAGTATATAAGCAAGTAGATAAGGAAGTATATAAGTAGGTATATAAGGAAATGTATAAGTAGGTATATAAGTAAGTATATAAGCAGGTGTATAAGTGAGTATATAAACTAGTATATAAGCAAGTATATAGGAAAGTATATAAGTAAATATTGAAGTAACTATATAAGCAAATATATAAGGCAAATACATATCAATAATATATAAGCAAATATATATAGTATAGTATAATAAGTATATAAGCAAATATATAAGGCAAATATATAAAATATACAAAGCAAATATATAATAGGAAAAAAATAGTTAATTATTACTGTGCACTTGTGTTGCTTTCAATAAGTGTACATGACACAATTTTAATGCTTGAAATCTTATTTATAACTTTTTATTTAGTTGTTACCGTATATTTATTTTTTACACAAATAACCAAAAAATACTTTATCTGGCACTATAAGTTGAATTTCTTACGTATAAATTTTATTCTTTTATTCATTTTGAATGTTTAAATTATCATGATAGCTTCCTTACACGCTTACTACCAAAATGTTAGGGGCCTTAGATCGAAAACTCATGAGTTTTATCGTAATGTTGCAATTAACAACTATGATCTTATCTCATTAACTGAGACCTGGTTATTGGATGGCATATTTGATACGGAATTATTCGATGATCGTTATTGTGTTTGGCGTCGCGATCGTGATCTTAATCGAACTAAACAATCACGAGGCGGTGGTGTACTTATAGCGGTAAGCAAGAACATCGTAGCGGTAGACAAAACTGAGTGGTGTTCTTCAGCTGAAGATGTCTGGGTTTCATTGACGCTACCATGCCCTCGCTCTAAGCGCCACATAAAACTTAACATGTTATGTACTGTTTACCTTTGTAATGAAAATATGGGTGCTTCCTTCTCTGATCAAGTTATTAACTTTTGCAATACATTAGAGTCACTTATATTATCAAATCCTAATAACAAATTCCTCATTACAGGCGATTTTAATATGAGTTCCATTTTTTGGTCTAATACTCAAACAGGTCTCGAAGCTTGCGGTGCTAAAGGTGAACATGTGCAATATTTTACTGAAACTTTAAATTTCTGTAACTTGCAACAATTTAATCGAGCGTACAACACTTATAACCGTTTACTTGATCTCGTTTTATCCAATGACTATGTAAAAGTTGAACACTGCCAAGACCCCTTGGTGCCGGAAGACCAGCATCACAAAGCTTTATCAATTCATGTTAACTTGGTCGAGCTTCAGTCCCTTCCATACTCTAAACATGTCTCATTCTCTTACAGTAAGGGCAATTATGATATAATAAACTCAGAGATAGGTTCGACTAATTGGGACGAAATTCTTAGTAGTGGTAACGTTGAAGATGCAGTCTATACTTTTTACAACATAATATATAATATTCGTGATAAATATGTTCCCCCGTCATTTAAACACAAAAGAAAATATCAACCATGGTTTAACCATGCACTTATAAAATTAATTAATGAAAAAAATAAGTACCGTAAGAAGTTTAAAGTGTATGGTCATTTAAGTGATAAAAATACATTTATCTTATTAAGAGAAAGAGTAAAGAGAATTGAGAAGGATCTGTATGGCAATTACATTGGTAATGTTGAAGATAGCTTAAAAAGTCATTCTAAAATGTTTTGGTCCTATATCAGAAATAAAAAGAATAATATTTCATATCCTTCTTGTATGACGTACTCTGGTATATCTGCTAATTCAGGAGAAGATATTAGTAATCTCTTTGCTCAATATTTTAATTCTAACTTCATTCAAGTTAGTAACTCAACAGTTAACCTAAATAATATAGCTGCCACAACTTCTAATGATATCTCTTCAATCGAAATTAGTTTTTGTGAAGTAAAAAGGCTGCTAAAATCACTTGACTTAAACAAATCAGCTGGTCCTGACGGACTTCTGGCTATTTTCCTAACTAAGTGTGCCGAAACTATATCTAAACCTTTATCATTTATTTTTAAAAGATCTAGTTCTGAGGGTTCAATGCCTGCAAGATGGAAATCCGCATTCATAACTCCCATTCATAAAAAAGGTGCTAAAAATCGATAAAAGGTCCCAGCAATCGACCAAACAATCAACCAAACAATCATTCCAACAATAAACCCTAAAACCAACCCTAATCAACCCAACAATCAATCCAACATTCAACCCAACAATCGACCCAACAATCGACCCAACAATCGACCCAACAATTGACACAACAATCAACACAACAATCGTCCCAACAATCAACCCAATAATCGACCAAACAGTTGAGTCAACAATCGACCCAATAATCTATCCAACAATCGACCCAACAATCAACCCAACAATCAACCAAACAATCAACCCAATAATCAACCCAACAATAAACCCAACAACCAGCCCAACGATCAACCCAACGATCAACCCAACAATCAACCCAACAATCAACCCTACAATTACTCAACAATCAACCCAACAATCGACCTAACAATCAACCAAACAATCAACCCAATAATCAACCCAACAATAAACCCTGCAACCGACCCATCAATCGACCCAACGATCAACCCAACAATCAACCCTACAATTACTCAACAATCAACCCAACCATCGATCCAACAATTGACCCAACAATTAAGCCAACAATCGACCCAACAATCGACCCAACAATCAACCCCAGAATCAACCCAACAATAAATCTGACAACCAAATTAACGATCAACCCAACAATAGACCCAACAATCGATTCAACAATCGACCCAACAATCAACACTACAATCAACCCAAAAATCGACCCAACAATTAATCCAACAATCGACCCAACAATCAACCCAAGAATCAACCCAACAATAAATCTGACAACTAAATCAACGATCAACCCAACAATAGACCCAACAATCGATTCAACAATCGACCCAACAATCAACACAGCAATCGACCCAAAAATCGACCCAACAATCGATCCTAAAATCGACCCAAAAATCAACCCAACACTCGACCCAACAATCGACTCAACAATCGACCCAATAATCAACCCAACAATCAACCAAACAATCAAACCAACAATAAAGTAGTATTTTCCTAATAAAGAAGTATTTATTTTCTCCTACATATTATCAGTACATTACAATAAACTAAGTAATAGTAAACTTATAAAGCTAAATAACGGCTTTAAATACTAAATAAATAAGATCTAGGTGGGGGACTGGTGCCCAAAATAGGTTGCCCTCTGCTATGGGATCACCAGGCCCCTCCGTGCACACAATAATCAACCCAACAATCGAACCAACTATCGACCCAACAATCAACCCTACAATCGACCCAACAATCGACCCAACAATCAACCCAACAATCGACCCAACAATCGACTCAACAATCGACCCAACAATCGACCAAACAATCAACCACACAATAGAAACAGAAACAGAAACTTTTTTATTCAATGTAGATTATAACAAATACTTATTGAAAGTCATTTTTCTCATTTACCACTGGTTCGCAAAAAAACCTCTGTCCTGGGAAGAACCAGCAAGAAACCCAACGGGACTATTTTTTTTTTGCCAATAATAGCTTACAATCATGTTTACAATTAGCAACACAAGACAAATTAGAAATAGCTTGATAGAGATCACCCTTCCCAGGGGTTATTATCATCCATAAATTCCTTAATATTATAATAACCCTTTTTATACAAACTTAGCTTAATAACATTTTTGAACTTTGTGTATGATAAATTTTGTATATTTTCTGGGATTTTGTTATAAAAGCATATACATCGCCCCAAGAACGAATTACTGACTCGGTGGAGTCAAGTAACTGGTACCACTAGCTTGTGTCTGTTCCTAGTATTTACAGAATAAATATCACCTATTTCCACAAAACTACTTTTATTTTTGTGTATGTACATTACATTTTCATAAATGAGCCATGTGGCCAGGCGTCTGGCCAAATGGCCAGAGTTAAAATATTAATTTCCTTAAATTTTTGTCTCAGTGACTCTTTTGGTTTTAAATTATATATTTCTCTAATGACTCTCTTCTGTTCAGTGTCAGTCGCGTGTCCCCATAGCAAAATACCATACGACATAATGCTATGGAAATAACTAAAGTAAACTATTCTAGCTGTTTCAACATTGGTAAGAGTTCTAATCTTTTTTACAGCATATGCTGCAGAACTAAGTCTGCTAGCTAGTTTTGATATATGGGGGAGCCATTGAAGCTTGGCGTCCAGTGTGATTCCAAGAAAAATGGTGGTATCAACAAGACTCAGTTCCTCCCCATTTAAAATTACATTAGTATTTGTCGTGAAGCGACAATTAAAAACTAAAGAACCTAACCTAACAACGAAACAACCAAAAAGAAAATAATTTATTTAAAATTTGTAAAGATATTTACAGTTTCTTTTAAAAAAAAGGTATGAAGGTGATGATGGGCTGAAGTGATGATAGTGAATTACAATTTTTTTAAAAAAAAAAAGTTAATAAAGACAAATGAGTACGGAAACAATGTATGCACAGGCTATGCCTGTGGTAGATGCACAGCGCCTAATCTAGGTACACGCAGCGCTTGAAGTAGGCACACACAGCGACCAGAATGAGCACACACAACACCCGGAGTAGACACACACAGCGCCTGGAGTAGACACGCAGCGTCTGGAGTAGGTCCACGCAGCGTCTGGAGTAGGTACACACAGCGTATTGAGCAGGTACACGCAGCACTTAAAGTAGGCACACACACTGCTCGGAGTAAGCACACACAACGCCCGGAGTAGACACACACAGCGCCCGGAGTAGACACGCAGCGTCTGGAGTAGGAACACGCAGCGTCTGGAGTAGGCACACGCAGCGCTTGAGACAAGCACGCACAGCGGCCGAAGATAGTGCGGGCACCAGTAGGTGGAGGCGTAGGCGTGGCTAGGCGACGACTTCAGGAAAAGGCAGAGGCTTGCAAGATCCCGAGGCAGTGCGGATAAAGCCTTTAAGAGGTGCTTCTCGTATCAAAGCTGAAGTGAGAACCTCTATTGGCCGATCGTTCGGCTTTTATGCTTTTTGACGGATCTGGGATAAGAACGAGAAATTATTTAAATCATATTTGAAATTATTTAAATTAAAAGCAAATTTTTGTAAATGGCCAAGAAGAAAACAGTATTTTTGAAGTAAAAACATCAGGCCGGTAACGATATTTGAATAAAAATTGCCATGACAACCAGATAAACAACGATGTCAAAACATGTCAAATTTTGGTTTTAGGCTCGTAATAGAGAAACGGCAAGATTTAAGTGAAAAATGAGATATTATTGATATAGGAAAAAAAGGTAGCGCAACAGCGCGCACGAAGCCCGAAATTGCAGAGTTACGGAGAACTAAATAAAAGACCGAAAAAGGTACACTCCATTGACATCGATTTAAAAAGTGCTGATAACGTGAAAATACGACGTGAAAATGATTTGTTATTGTGTTCTTATGGTTTAAAAATGTTACAGGTTCCTATGGAAATAAAGGTGAAGCAAAATATCCAGTTTTGAGATGAACGCAGAAAATCAAAAACAGAATGGAAAAATAAATTTAAAATAGTGTAAAATGGTATGTAAGTAGCATAACACTACATTTTCCCCCCGACCCTGGAAAATTTTTGACTCAGCAAAAATTTTGACATGTACATTCAAAATAAACCATAAAAACACAGCTTTGCAGAAACAGACATCACCAGGCAAAATCAGATATACTATCTCTTACATTCATCATCTGCATTCAGGTAAGGGTGGAGTTCACATTCAATGACTACCACTCGAAAAGTGTGTTTTCGAAAGGACATTCAGGCTTATTTAAGGAGTTGTCATCCGCTCCTGCGTGGAAAAAAAACATTTTGAAAGGACATCCAGGCTTATTTTAGGAGTTGTCAACCGCTCCTGAGTGAAGATAAAGATAAAGAAATTAATCAGGTAATAATTATACATATATACAAACATATATACAAACATATATACAAATATTCAAACATATATACAAATGTAGTGTCATGCAAAACAGTATTAGCTGGTTCCTCACATCTAATTTTCACTTCGTATTCGAGTTCGGCCTTGTTAAGAAATTTGTACTTAATAACTCTTTTCATTGTTATAATTAAGTGCAAAGTTAAGTTTAAGAAATAAAAATTTAATTAAAAATTGTACCTCTTTAAGTTATCTAGAATAAAAATATTAAAGTGATGAATGTAAGTGAAGTGTTATATGTAGGTCTAAATATAATCCAGATAAGTTGAAAAACTAGATGAAGTTTTGTTTTAGAATTTGAAGGATATGATAAGGATGAGTAAATAAAGAGTTAAGAATGAAAGAGAAAGCAATTAAATCAAAAGGAAATGGATAAGGCGTAGTAGTTAAGGTGAAGAAAAGAGAAAAAAGAAAAATTAAGAGAGAAGAACTTTTACGTTGGGCGCCAAAATGTCGTGAAGCGACAATTAAAAACTAAAGAACCTAACCTAACAACGAAACAACCAAAAAGAAAATAATTTATTTAAAATTTGTAAAGATATTTACAGTTTCATTTATAAAATGTAAAGCGACAATTAAAAACTATAGAACCTAACCTAACAACGAAACAACCAAAAAGAAAATAATTTATTTAAAATTTGTAAAGATATTTATAGTTTCTTTTAAAAAAAAGGTATGAAGGTGATGATGGGCTGAAGTGATGATAGTGAATTACAATTTTTAAAAAAAAAAAAGTCAATAAAGACAAATGAGTACGGAAACAATGTATGCACAGGCTATGCCTGTGGTAGATGCACAGCGCCTAATCTAGGTACACGCAGCGCTTGAAGTAGGCACACACAGCGACCAGAATGAGCACACACAACACCCGGAGTAGACACACACAGCGCCTGGAGTAGACACGCCGCGTCTGGAGTAGGTCCACGCAGCGTCTGGAGTAGGTACACACAGCGTATTGAGCAGGTACACGCAGCACTTAAAGTAGGCACACACACCGCTTGGAGTAAGCACACACAACGCCCGGAGTAGACACACACAGCGCCCGGAGTAGACACGCAGCGTCTGGAGTAGGAACACGCAGCGTCTGGAGTAGGCACACGCAGCGCTTGAGACAAGCACGCACAGCGGCCGAAGATAGCGCGGGCACCAGTAGGTGGAGGCGTAGGCGTGGCTAGGCGACGACTTCAGAAGAAGGCAGAGGCTTGCAAGATCCCGAGGCAGTGCGGATAAAGCCTTTAAGAGGTGCTTCTCGTATCAAAGCTGAAGTGAGAACCTCTATTGGCCGATCGTTCGGCTTTTATGCTTTTTGACGGATCTGGGATAAGAACGAGAAATTATTTAAATCAAATTTGAAATTATTTAAATTAAAAGCAAATTTTTGTAAATGGCCAAGAAGAAAAGAGTATTTTTGAAGTAAAAACATCAGGCCGGTAACGATATTTGAATAAAAATTGCCATGACAACCAGATAAACAACGATGTCAAAACATGTCAAATTTTGGTTTTAGGCTCGTAATAGAGAAACGGCAAGATTTAAGTGAAAAATGAGATATTATTGATATAGGAAAAAAAGGTAGCGCAACAGCGCGCACGAAGCCCGAAATTGCAGAGTTACGGAGAACTAAATAAAAGACCGAAAAAGGTACACTCCATTGACATCGATTTAAAAAGTGCTGATAACGTGAAAATACGACGTGAAAATGATTTGTTATTGTGTTCCTATGGTTTAAAAATGTTACAGGTTCCTATGGAAATAAAGGTGATGCAAAATATCCAGTTTTGAGATGAATGCAGAAAATCAAAAACAGAATGGTAAAATAAATTTAAAATAGTGTAAAATGGTATGTAAGTAGCATAACACTACATATTGACATATTTACAAATTTCATACATTTAGTTTTAGTTCCATTCAAATGCAAATTATTAACATTGAACCAATTAACTAACTTAGCTATAGCATTATTTACTTCGTCGTAATTTAATAACTGTCGTTTTAATTTGAAAATTAATGAAGTATCATCAGCAAATAATACTATATCATGGTTATCCCCTTCTATGTAAGGTAAGTCATTAATATATACAAGAAACAGAAAGGGGCCGATAATTGAGCCCTGAGGCACGCCCATTTATACAATCGACCCAGAAGAACTCATACTATTAATGACAACTTTTTGCGTTCTGTCAATTAAATATGAAATAATTAATTTAAGAGCATCGCTTCTTACACCGTAGTGTTGAAGTTCCCTGATTAATGTTTCATGGTGAACACAATCGAAATCGGCTTTGGATAGGTCACAGAACACACCCAAAGCATCCTGTGAATTCTCCCATGCATTAAATATATATTTAATCAGCTCAACACCAGCATCAGTTGTCGAGCGACCCCTTGTGAAACCAAATTGATTTTTATGAAGTAAATTATTTACATTAAAAAAATTTAATATTTGATCAAGAATAATTTTTTCAAAAATTTTACTAAGTGTTGGCAGTACAGAAATAGGTCTAAAATTAGCGGGGTCCAATGTACTACCAGATTTAAATAAAGGTATTACTTTACTATGCTTCATTAAATCAGGAAACACACCAGATTCGATACTAGTATTAAAAATAATAGATAGTTGAGGTGCGATTGTATCTATTATAGACGCAATAACTTTAACAGAAATCCCCCACAGATCGGCGGTTCTCTTAATTATCAATAGTCTTAAAATATTTTACAATATCTTTTGATGACACTCTCGAACAATCAAACCAACAATCGACCCAACAATCAACCTCACATTCAACCATACAATCAAACCAACAATGAACTCAACAATCAACCCTACAATACACCCTACAAACAACCGAACGATCAACACAACGATCAACCTAACAATCAACCCAACAATCAACCCAACATTCAACCCAATAATCGATCCAACAATCGACCCAACAATAAACCTAACAATCGACCCAACAATCGACCCAACAATCAACCCAACAATCAACCAAACAATCAACCCATTAATAAAGTAGTATTTTTAATAAAGTTGTATTTATTTTCTCCCACATATTATCAGTACATTACAATAAACTAAGTAATAGTAAACTTATACAGCTAAATAACGACTTTAAATACTAACTAAATAAGGTTCAGGTGGGAGACTTGTGCCCAAACTAGGTTGCCCTGTGCTATGGGATCACCAGGCCCCTCCGCCAACCCAATAATCGACTCAACAATCGACCCAACAATCGACCAAACAATCAACCATACAATCGAACCAACAATCGACCCAACAATCAACCTCACATTCAACCATACAATCAGCCCAACAATCAACTCAACAATCAACCCTACAATAAACCCTTTTTTTTTTTCGTGGGGAAATCCTCATGGATACCTTCCGCTGCGGGGGCAACAAAAGGTTATGCCGGACTCCTACCGGCTAAAACCCCACGGTGGTCACCATCAGCGTATAAGAGGGGTCCCGGGATCTCCGTTCGGAACGCAACCGGGGCCCCTCCATCGCTTTGCTACACTAGTAGCACGTCCCAGGGGCAGTACTTTCTGCCCCCAGCACCCTCGCAGTGCTAGCACGATGTCTCGAGACCACTTTCGAGCCATCGTCCTTCTCGGGGGTTACATAACTAGGCGCTCGAGGCCCCCGCCCCGAGCGTCTGCAACCCCGGAGGCACCGGAGGGCCGTGACAAACGCCTTGGTGACGTCGTCTCCGCGCGGGATCCGCCCTCTCCCGATCCCGCTCTGAAGCCTCCTTCTGAATCATAACAGATTCACAGAAGGTGGCTACGGCCCTCCACGCCGAATCCCCGCTCAGCATCGCCGACACAACTGCTGGCAGGGAGAGGTCCCGTCCGATGCGGTTCACCAGGATCGTCCGTTCCCGTTCCCACGCAGGGCATACTGCGAGTGTGTGGGAAGCGGAGTCCTGGTCCCTTCCACCACAGTGGAAGCAATTCGCCGTTGCCTCACGTCCAATCTTACACAGATAATCACCGAAGCACCCATGCCCGGTAATCATCTGAGTAAGTCTGTAGGTGAGTCTTCCTGCTCGTCGCTGCATCCAGGCTTCGAAGACCGGCAGGATTGCTTCAATGACGCGTCTGCGTTCATAGCGCTCCTCGAGTCGAGAGCGCCATGATGCCAGAGCGTTTTGTCGTTCCTGCCGTTTAATTGATTGGAGCGCCTCTTCTGGCTCACTACCACCACTCTGGCGCAGGGCACGGATACGAACGTACACCCTCGCGTCCATTTCCGCCAGTATATCTAGTGGTGAAAAGCGAGCCAGGATAGTCGCCACCTCAAAGGATATTGTGCGGTATCCTCGTACGATCCGTATGGCCATCCTCCGCTGAACACTGTAGATTTTAGTTCTACAGCGTCGGACGGCCAGCCTTTTGCCCATACAGGCGCTCCATATAGAGCTACGGATCGTATAACTCCCGCATAGAGGCGACGTACTTCCTCCGTCGGTCCCCCTAGATTGGGCAGCAGCCTATGCATAGCACCCGCTACCCTTTCGATCCGGGGGACTAGGCGCTCGAAATGTTCTTCGAAGCCCCAGCGACTGTCCAGGTGGAGGCCTAGGTACTTCATGTACCTCCCCACTCTGACTTCAGACCCACCCACGCGGATACACGAGTCGGGTGGTTTCCTGCTCCTTGGTAATTTATGGAACCATATGGCCTCGGTCTTGTGAGGCGCTATTTCTAATCCCAACTCGTGGATTTTGGCGACGACGACTTCCGCCCCGAGTTCGGCGAGCTCCGTGGCCCTCTCGAAAGTGATCCCGCTGGCGATCACCAATGTGTCGTCAGCATAGCAGACGATATCTACACCAGCGGGAAGATCGATTCGCAGAACCGCATCATAGGCGAGGTTCCACAGTAGCGGCCCCATCACCGAGCCCTGTGGAACCCCACGTTTGATCTCCCTCCGGATCTTCCTGCCATCTTGCCCCATGTACAGAATGTACCTGTCGCGCAAGTAGTCCCCGATAATACCTTGCAGGTAAGGGGGCACCTGATGATGTGCCAGTGCCCTTCTGATTGCATCCCAGGGTAAGGAGTTAAAGGCGTTGGCGATATCAAGACTTATCGCCAACGCCACGCCACCCTGGGATATTGCTTGTTCCGACAGGGAGCGGACGCGCATAATCGCGTCTAAAGTGGAACGCTCCCATCGGAACCCAAACTGGCTATCGGCCAAATCGGGACCGACACGCGACAGATGCCTATTGAGCCGACCGGCAACTATCCTCTCGAATAATTTGCCAATCTCGTCCAACAGGCATATGGGGCGGTACGCAGAGGGAGAATCAGCGGCCCTGCCCTCCTTCTTCAAGAGGACCAGCCTTGCTTCTTTCCAGGCTGCGGGGAACGTGGCACAGCGCAGACACCTGTTAAACAGCTGCCTGAGCCTGTCCCCCAGGGCAGCCAGACTCATCACTAGGGCCCGGCTCGGGATTCCATCGGGCCCCGGTGCTGTGTTCCGGGCTTTTAAGCGGCTAACGGCTCGGTCCAGCTCTTCGACGGTCACCCCCATCTCACCCTGCCACTCCCATGAAGACGGTAGGTGACCTGAGGGACTTGACCGGTCCTCTGGAAAGAGCGTGCTGATCACCCTTCCCAGCAGTTCCGGATCGAGAGTCTCCGTCAAGGGGGCCGACCAAGGCCGGAGCTTACCCAGTACCATCCTGTATAGACGCCCCCAGGGATCCTCGTTGAGTCCCTCCAGAAGCTCTTTCCAGGACCGAGACCTGGCGTTAGCTATAGCAATTTGAAGCGCCTTTGTAGCCGCTCGGTATGCCCTGTAGAGTCTGGTTACCACCTCAGGCGGAGCTCGCCTTCTTCTCCTTCGAGATCTGGTGTACTGGCGCCGACTCCGCAAGCAGAGCGCACGGAGCCGTGCGATTTCTGCCGACCACCAGTACACTGCTCTGCGCTTGGGGCGACTGGTTCTGGGCATGGACAGGTCGCAAATTTGCGCCATCGTACCCCGAAACCAGTATGCTTCCACTTCAGGATCGGACTGAACCTCTTCGGCGTTATTCGGCCAGGACGCGACGATGGCGGCGGCTTCCAGCTTATCCCGGTCGAGCCGCTTAAGACACCAACGCCGCGGTGGGCTGCGCCCTCGGCGACTGGGGTTACTGTCAGGCTGGCGAAGTGCGACATCGAACACGATGTGGCGGTGGTCGGACAGTGTGACCGCCTCCTCCGCCACTCGCCAGCCCGACAGCATTTGCATTGCAGGAGGAGTTGCCCACGTAAGATCTACGATGGACTCCCCCTGCCATCGCACACATGTGCTCACGGACCCCTGATTCATTAATCGGAGGTCCAGCCCAGCCGCCCATTCCATCACTGTCTCTCCCTTCGGATTGTCTCTGGAGTTGCCCCAAGCCCTGGTGTGGGCATTAAAATCTCCTAGAATGATCAACGGACGAGGTTGACATTCGCGAACACAATTCGCCACCTCGTCTAGGTACACCTCGTAGTCGGCAAGGGACCTATTGGGAGAGACATAGCAGCCCACTATGGCCAGGGGGCCCCATTAAACTGCAACGAAGCCCTGCCCCCTTCTTAATAGGGCGCAGGGTGGGGTTTCTTCCTCACTCCCCCAGTAGATGGCTACAGAGCCCAGTTCATCACCGAACCAGCGAGGATGGTCGGGAACAGAATAGGGCTCCGCTACTACTTCAAGGGCAACCCGCCACTCCGCAATGGTCTGCATAAGTTGCTTTTCTTGTTGTTCCTTTTTTGTGTCGTACTCAGAGGCGAAGCCGTCGTGTTGGACCGTTTTTGGATGGCCATTGTTTTTTCCGCTTCTTAGCAACTTCCACCCACGAACTGACATTCGGTGCTGAATTATTCAACACAGGTGCAGCTACTGGGGGGAGAGCGGCCGGCGGTGGAAAGGCGGACTTCTTTTTTTTCCTCTTCACCCTTTGTCTCTTAGCCTTCTGCGGCTGCAGTGGTGCCTGTGATTCCAACGGTTGAGGTGGATGTGCTGACAATTGCGGCAACGTTGTCTGCGGCTTATTCGCCCCTGCCAGTGGAAGCCGGATAACCCTATCTGGAAATATCTTGGCCTCAAAGATAGCCAGCTTTCTCTCAATTAGGGATCCAATGCGCTCCATGAGGTCCTTCTCTTCATGCCCGATTTTTTGTTGGTCTCGACCCGGTTGATTTGACATTGTACTTGCTGTTTGGGATGGATCAGCCTTTTGCTTACGGAGGAGATTAATCTCCCTCGTTAAGTTTTCGGTCTTGTTGGCAAGGCTGGCGAGCTGCGATCGCAGTTCCGTATTTTCCCTCTCTAATCTTTTGATGTTCTCGCTGGTAGCGGTCCTTCGTGCAAGTTCTTCAGTTGCTGCCTTTATATTAAGTACGGCTAGCCTTATGCCCTTCACAAAATTACCCTTTAGGTTGCGGGAGCGATCCGCTACCTTTTTGACGGCCTGAAGGTTGAGGTCGATTTCTTGACCAAGCTCCCCGTCACTATGAGTCGCCATTTCGCGGGCTAACTCTTCTAGGCTTGGCAGATTTTTCTTAGCCCTAGTGTTTGTGGGCGCTACTGAGGGGTCGAAAAGGTCCTCCTCCGTTTCTATCCCTGTAGCGGCCTCTTCTTCAGAGGCTGTGGCTGACACTGCCGCGAATTTGGCCGCCACAACCGCAGCGCTTGGGGGCTTGGCCCTTCTCTTTCTTCCCCCTTCCGGTGGGGCCGATGTAAGTGAAATGATTGAGCCATCGGACCCGCCTCCATCGCTTTCAATAGCCTGATTTACTGGCATATTAGGGCGTTTAGAACGCCCACGTTTGTCTTGTGTCGTCACAGTTCTACCCCCCGACACGGCTCCAGTCTTCTTACTTTGCCCCGTGGATGTTGTGGGGCCCGCGGTTGACGCTTGTGCATCCCCGCGATGCAGTGGATTGCCCCCCCCCCCAGATACGATGGGGCTGCCACAGAGCTTATTAAAGCTGCTGGGGGTGGACTCCCCGCTTTTGGCGGGATCACCCTGGGGAATAGTTTTTTTGTCACACTGCATACTTGTTATCCTTTTTTTTTTTACAGGGTGAGGTCCCTGAACCCCTAACCCCCCAAAAGCTTGGGACTGGGCTCCCCCCCCAGCCATTCATCCCCTCGGCACCTTAGACCTTGGGATTGGGGTTATTTTTGAAGAGGTTTTCTTCCTCGCGGCCCTGCGGGGGCCCCCGGGCCCGGGTAACGGGCTTACGCGTTGTCCGGCATTGGTGCGCTTGGCACATCGCCGCACAGAGATCGCCCGATATCGGTGTGCTTGGCACATTACCGCGCGGGGTCACCCAGCATTGGTGCGCTTGGCACATCGCCGCGTGTGTTGCATCCCCTGTTCGCTCTAATCAAAGAGCGATACCGGGAGCAACGTCAAGCCTGTAAAGGCCCATCTCCTAGGACAATTAGCCCCGGGCGTTTATAGTCCTAATGGAACCACGGGTACGCCCAACCCCGGCCAGTCTTGGTCCGCGGCGGTTTCCCGCTACCACCCATATCTGAGTGGTGTTCCCCTATCCGCCACCTGGGGACGTGCCCGATGGGAGCTCTGGCAACTCCACACTGGACAATAAACCCTACAACCAACCCAACGATCAATTCAACGATCAACCTAACAATCAACCTAACAGTCAACTCAACATTCAACCCAATAATCGACCCAACAATCGACCCAACAATAAACCTAACAATCGACCCAACAATCGACCCAACAATTAACCCAACAATCAACCAAACACTCAACTCATTAATAAAGTAGTATTTTTTTAATAAAGTTGTATTTATTTTCTCCCACATATTGTCAGTACATTACAATAAACTAAGTAATAGTAAACTTATACAGCTAAATAACGGCTTTAAATACTAACTAAATGAGATCTAGGTGGGAGACTTGTGACCAAACTAGGATGCCCTGTGCTATGGGATCACCAGGCCAATCGACCAAAAAATCGCGAACAGAAAATGGCGACCGTGACAGGCTTCTAAAACTGGTTTTTTCAAGCACGTGGGACAACGGATGAAGGACACTAGAAGGTCAACGCCACGTCCACCACATACCAGCAGCAAATTAGGACTACACTGCTAACCGTGCAGCTAGATCGTCTTTCGCCGAGCCACGCCGATGCCAATTCAACCAAGCGAAGCTTCACGCCTATTCAAGCAGACAGCACCCAGCGTTCGGAGCTAAACTACTTCTCCGGCTCAGCAACGCCTGCCTGCGTACCTAACTGTGAGCCCGTTCCTATTATATCCTATTTATTCCACTCAATTTGTGCAAATAGTGTCGCTAGTTTTTTTTTCTAAAGTTGTGCAAACTATCGCCTAATTTCATTTCTTAAGAGCTTATTTCCGCTTATTTTTATTATTCGGTTTGATTCCTTCCCTGCTGACGGTGAAACCAAGAAATTGAACTTCTTGTTGGCCAAATATGCATTTCGAAGGATTAATTGTGATTCCGTTTTCTTCTAATCGCTGTAGCACGGTGCGTAGATGGGTTTCGTCCGTTTCTTTATCAGGGCTTGCAACAAGGAGATCATCAATGAATACAAAAACTAAATCCTCATAAATGAAGTACTCCGTGTATGAATCTTTGAAAGGTTTGACCAGCGTTCTCCAGTCCTGGGGTCATTTTTGGAAATTCGTATATTGCCATTGGAGTAATTATTGCTGTCTTCTCTTCATCGCGTACTCTTATTTGTTGGTAAGCTCGGTTGAGATCGATGGTGGAGCATATAGTCTTGACTCGCGGTATTGGATAGCGGTCAGGAGTGGTAATAGAATTCAGTCTTCTGTAATCTTCACAAACTCGTAATTCTCCATTCTTCTTCGGTACAATGTGAAGTGTACCGAAGAAGAATATATTCCTTGCTCGATCATGTTTTCGAATTCCTTTCGAACTTGCTCGTACAGCTGTGGTGCGACTGGACGTGCACGGCAATGAAATGATGGTCCATTGGTTTCGATGAAATGCTCAACGTCGTGCTTCGGTGTTGATTTCATTGAAGTTATTCTTGTGATTCCAGGGTATCCTTCGAGGATCTTGTGATACGATTGTTGAACATCTATGCTTCTTATTGTGGGCAGATTGTTTGCTTGGACAAAAGACTGAGATGCAAGATTGGTTTTCCCGTTGATGATTCTTCTATTTTTGATGTCGACGATCAACTGGTGATGTTGAAGAAAATCAGCACCGATGATTGGTTTGCTGAACTTAGCGAAGATAAATCTCCATTTGAATGGTCGGCGTAGGTTCAAATCCAGTTCCATTGTTTTTTCTCCATATGTAGGAATCACCGTATTGTTTGCTGCGTAGAGTTGAAAATCCAGTGGCTTCATCTTCTGCCTTTATTTCGGCGGTAACACTTACGGCACGGCTCCGGTATTGATAAGGAAGGTAAGCTTGCTTTTTTATCGGTGACGAAAAGACGGTAGGACTTTGCTGTTACGCCGGATCCAGTCGCATCAAGCGTATTAGTTAGTTTTCCGACTTCGTATTTTCATTTTTGAATGTACACGGTATTGTGCATTTTCTTGCCTCGAACCCGAAACGTCGATGATAATAGCAGTAAGAGATCTTGTTCTTGAGCTTGTTCGACTAGTTGCAGAGTGGTTGCAACGAAAAGGTAATCTTTGGTGTTGCTGATTGCGCTGGGTGTACTGTTGTTGGTAACAGGTGTGAAGCTGGGAAGCTTTGAGCGTGGCGACTTCGAATGATAACTTCCAAATTTCTTCGAAAAGAAACTGGGTATCATTGGCCTACTATTACTAGCTACTGCTGTTTTCGATCATCTTGTCCGCCAGGAGTGCCAGTTCGTTGAGCTTCGTCTGCATGCTGAACGTTTCGCTCACTGCTAGCACCGATCGAACATGTGGTGGTAGGTGGTTTACCCACATTAGCCGTAGCGTCGAATCTGGGACTTTATCTCGCGCCAAAGTACGCATTTTGCGTAGGAGTTGTGTGGGCTTCTGGTCTCCAAGTTCTATTTCTGATAGAAGTTTCTGTAGCTAGCGACTGTCGGATTCTTCATATGCAGAGATAAGACGATCCTTCAGCGAATTATACTGGTCGGTTGCCGGTGGGTTGTACAACAGGTCCGAAATTTGTTCGATGTTTTATTTCTCAAGTTAGGCGATCACCATCTGTGCTAGTTGCGCTTGGCTCATCTTTAAACCATTCGTTGTGGCTTCAAAACTGACGAACCAAAGTCGTGGTTTGTCTCTTCAAAACGGTGGTATTCTCAACGATAGAGATATACTGGCGATTTCTTTCCTTTACCGGGTTTGATGTATATGTGTCAGATTTTTTCGCTTCTCGCTCCATAATGACGGCTGGATTACACTGATTTTATATATACTGAAGTCTTCCTTGACATTTATTTAATATTTTCCTACTTTTGTTGCAGGAATCTTCCTTCTCGGTGTTCGTAACAGGGTCACCACTGTAATAGTGGTGATATGAGGTCCACTATTAACAGACTCCGAGTGTTTTAGTGGCGGAGAAATGAAACTATTTTTTGATGTGCAGACGAATGGAGTATGGAGTAGTTTTTTTGGTCAACCCTGTCTACCTATATTTATATGTCCGGCTAAGTCGTTAGTTTACCAATATTAACAATTTTTATTTACCTAGCCAATTACAGTTCATAAATTCTGACTAATAAAGATTAATCAAAAATATTATGTACAACTATTATGTACGTTCAATTTGTCAGCGTGAGACTCGTAGATAGCTTCTCGTAGCTGCGTTGCTGGACGGGGCTATAAAAGTGGTGCAGACCGGCGCGTCATTCCGCTTGCCGCACCGCTCCCAAGCGGACGTGTCAAGCAGTCAGCGCCCCCATCCCCGTACGGTAGCGCCCTTCTCGCTCACGCGCCTCCGCTTTCCCGTTCGCACCGGCCGGGCTGTCGCCGTTGGGAGTCATGTTTCTTAGCACCGTTCTTGCTCCCTCGCTCCGGCGGGGAGGTCTGAGCGATTGTCTTGCTTTATATCTTTATTCTATTGTTTACTGTTTCTTGTTATTTCTATTGCTCCTTGTTATTTCTATTGTTTACTGTTTCTTGTTACTATTTTTGTTAATATTGTGTTACTTTGTTACTGTTTCTTGGAATAGGCGTCTCTTGTTTTTTTTTCAGAGCAAGCCCTTTGTTCTTCTTAGTACAAAGGGACCCCAGTTTCTTAGAATACAGCTTAACCTCCCAGTCCACCCAACATGTCTACCATAGACATGAGCCAATTTGTGAGCCAAATTATGGCCATCTCCCGTCAAATTATCCAAGAACAAGGAGTAGGCGTCAATATTGACGAAACCGTTCTCCTCAGGGCTCTTGTCCCCATTGCCCCTCAGGCATGTAACCCTCCGCCCGCCGTCGCGGCATTCTTAGCGAAAAATGACTCCGAAGCCATGGAGCACTCGGACATCGTGTCTGAAACTTCGTCCACCCGTAAGAGGTCTGCTTCTACGTCAATCTCCTCATCCAGTAGCTGCTCCTCGAACTCATCAGAGTCCGATCAATCAGTTATTGATAAGACCCCCTTCACGGAAGTGAAATCCAAGCGCGGTTCGAAACGCGCTGCGACCTCTCACGCACCTCCCGCCCCCGCAGCCCCCGCGCCTGCTCGCTCCACCCCAGCACCCGTCACTGCCACAAAGAAACAGGTCCCGCACTCTGTCTTCCTCAGGGACAAGGCGCTATTTACTAGACTTTCTAAAGCCTGTTACGACGCAGGCTTTAAATATGACCAAGCCACCAACCTTGGTGAGACAATTAAAATCGTTCCGCAGTCTTTGGAAGACTTTAGGAACATCACCAAACTCTTCACATCCGAAGGTGTGCCCTATCACACCTACTCTCTCCCTGAAGAACGTAAAGTCAGGGCTGTCCTCCGCGGAGTTCCTTTTGAACTCGCCAACGAGGAAATCCTGGAGGACCTTAAGTCCCAGGGATTCCCAATTGAGGCTGTGCACAAGATGCACAGCAGTAGGGGAAAGAGGTACTCGCTTGCCCTCCTCATTTTGTCCAACGTGCCGGAGGCCAAAGACATATTCCGACAGGTACACACTGTGTGCGGCCAGTCGAGAGTCAAAGTTGAAGCCCCCTATAGGCGCGGTTTTCCGGCGCAGTGCCACCGCTGCCAACTCTACGGGCACGTGGCGGCCAATTGCTCAGCCCCTCCCAGGTGCGTTAAGTGCCTAGACCCACACAGCTCGAAACAGTGTCCTCGGCCCCGTGATACCGAGTACCCACCCGCTTGCGTCCTTTGCGGACAGACTGGCCATACGGCCATCTTCAGAGGCTGCCCTCGCGCGCCTCGCCCCAATCTCGGCTACAAAGCTGCCAAAAAAGCTCCGCCACCGGTTAATGACCGTACATTCCCGGCTCTCCCATCCAGAATGCCCCTTCAGAGCAACTCTCAGTCACCTCAGGACTTACATCGGCCCCCTCAGGGACCCTACAGGCCTCCTCACCTTCACCCACTAGGGCCCCGACATCAGGTGGAACCCTCTTACGCCGATAACGTAGATACAGTATACACTGCTATCCGCAATATCGACGTAAGAGAGATCGCAATTTTAGCACGCAAACTGCGCGCTTATCAGTCCCCTCAGGACCGTCTGCTCGCGCTTTCCGAGCACCAACACCTTCTAAACTCAATATAATTAGTCATTCCATTCGTAAGCTGCCTTAATTAGGCAGCAATTCTTCCCAGCTGCTACTCGCCGCTAGCACCCCCATTTCACACAAAGGGGATTGCGTTCAATACGGCTTAAAGATCTCTAGCTAGATCGTTAAGCCAGTACCTAAAGGCGGTGTTTAGTGGGTAAAAGTCTCCACATAACCACGCAGCCAGCTGCGTGGTATGCTATGAGCATTCACCGCCTCCCTCGCCCGCTTTCCGGAGGATTGCCCTTATTGCTTTGGGCGCAAAAAAAGCACGCTCGCGTAATCGGCGAGCGGCAGCGGCGTGGGACACATCTCTGGAACAGCAAGAAGAAGCGAAGCTGCGGTGTTGAAGAAACGACTCGAAAATGGTCGACGGATGCATGAAGAGAGCGGCTTGTGAAGACGATGCGGCGTTGATGATATTTGCGGCTGTTTCTTGTTTCTATATTAGAACGTTATACGTCAAATTATCTCGCATCGATATGCAGCCCGCAGTTTCTCAGTAGCCGGGGGTAATTAGGAAATAAATGTTTTCTTCAGACCTTCGCCTTCTGTGTTATGGTAGCAGCAGGGTATATATTATTTATTGCCGTTTAGGGTTGATTAGCATGGCTGCTATATCACTCTCCCCCTAGCGAAAGCGTACCGGAGGCTTGACGACTCGCCCGTGTCAAGTAATTTTTAAAATAGGTTTCATCTGGGTTGATGTAGATGATGGATTTTCAAGCTTCCTCGCTGGTGGTTGTGATGATGATGATGAATCCTCTGAAGTATCCTCGTTAATAATATAGGCAGGCTTTAGTCGGTCGATCGACATAATTGTAGATTTCCTTCCGGGTATTTGTAATTTAAAAGTCTTGCTATTTTACTCTAATACTTTATACGGTCCATCGTAGGTAGGTTGAAATTGTTTCTTCACTGCCTCGTTTCTTACAAAAACTTGCTTGCATTTTAAATCTTGATGAATGAATACTGATTTATTATTTCCATGTGATGATGTGCATTTCGATGATAAGGCTTTGTTGATTGATTCTCGAAGTTGAGAATCAATCAACAAAGAGTGTGGTTTTTCCCCGGTCGAGCTGACCCATTCGTGCTACAACCATAATAGCTGCAGTGTGGCTCTACCACGTAAAAAAGTTTTGCCTTGGCCATTGTTATCACAAGTTTGGCCTAAGACGTTAAAAAGTGTTTCCGTCTTGTATCTAGGTCACCAACCTTGGTCTCGCATGGTGAACTCACGTGGAGAGAGGACCAATGTGCAAGCGGAAGTCGAAGCCATGTAGGAAGGGCACCTGTGTTAAAATTCCCTTTCGAAAGAACACTTCATCCTGAGCAACTAATAATTCCTGGTCTGCAGCAATTACTGCTTCATCATATTTGAGTCAGATACGTTATATCAGAAATAGTTAGAATTCGCAAGCTGCAAGGCGAAGTGAAATGGCGGATGCTCAAATATTTCAAAGTCTGCAGCTCGAATTGCAATCACCGCAAGGCGTACTTGGACTGGGTGTTATATTGCTGAAACAAAACAATCATTGCAATTTTTTCTCTTCCTTTTTGGCAGATTGCCTTACGCAATTGTTATTTACTAAGCATATGTATATACCCGTAACATTATCTCACTGATCGTGATTCCATCATTATAACATTTGATTATCACGGCAAAGAGAAGGATTCGCTTTTATTTCTTAGGTGTTGGAGACGTAAGGCTTTTTTAAGTCATTGAATATAATTTTGTTTCAGAATCCTGATCGTTAAGCCACATTTCATTCGTAGTGATAAAACTAGACAAAAACAATCAGGATTATTTGGTAACAGTTCCAAAAACATCAGAATATATTTAGTCTGGTTTATTTCTGCGCTTCGGTATACATTCGGGATATCCAACGTGCGGATACTTTTTAATATTTAGGAATTTGTGTTAATTTTATATTCAATACCTGCTAATACGCTAGTGCTAGCTGTCGTAAGACGTCCCGAGCGAGGATTATCGCTAGTGGACATTGAGACACATTTTGAAACATTTAAATTTGATACAGCGACTTATAACCATAAAAAGTATAATACGACGAATCTTTTAAGTTAATTAATAATTAATCCCGTAAATCGTAAATCGTGATGAAATTTTTAGCAGGTACTATTATAAATCACACTCAACAGCGTGTAATTTTTTTCGATTATCGAGTGCTTGCTAAACAAACCGCAAACCTATGTACTTTTGCCTTTTAAAAATATATATAATAAGAGGCATTCCGGTTTTATCGGCCAATATTTACTTTTTTAATTCAAAATAATTTGTACCGCATTCTCAATTATAAGTAAACGCTGTCCTTTCCCAAAGAGGGGCCGGAATGGAATGGGACCATTTAATCAATAACTGTTCAGAAATCAAGGAAAACGAAAAATTGGAGAAGCAATACATAATTAAAAGTAGACCAATTTTGGCGGTGCATAATGTCAACTGCTGCGGAGGTCATTCTGTTGAATATGAGATAGTGAGATTGATCGATATTAAGATTTATGTAGGTAACTAAGAAATGAATATAAGTAAGTGCGTATAGTGGGTATAAAGCAAATAGTTTTTTAGACCAGTCTGAAGTGAATGTCTGTCTTTCATTGACGCGTACATCATCAATTGGTTGGCATGGCTGGCTCTTTGGGCACTACTGCTAAATGAGACACAAAACAATCGTGTTAACATAGGAGACAATTCAGTTGCACAAGCGTTTGCTAGCTGGTATAAAAGCTAGGATCCTAAAGACTTGTATATTGCTTTGTTCTCCTCTAGAACTGTATAGGATTTGGAAGGAAAAAATATCAAAAAATCGTTGTATGACATTATAATGCACTTATGTTAGTATAATATTTGATACTCGAGAACCTCGAATCGCAGATTTATGTAGTAATTGATCTACTGAATTGGACTGCTCCTTTCTAGGAGCAGTCCAATTCAGTAGCTTTCTAGCTGGAAATGGAAAATAAAACGGAAACCTATACATATATGATCAGAAGAATCAACCCAACAATCAACCCAACAATCGACCCAACAATCGACCCAACAATCGACCCAACAATCGACCCAACAATCGACCCAACAATCGACCCAACAATCGACCCAACAATCGACCCAACAATCGACCCAAAAATCGACCCAACAATCGATCCAACAATCGACCCAACAATCGACCCAACAATCGACCCAACAATAGACCCAACAATCGACCCAACAATCGACCCAACAATCGACCCAACAATCAACCCAACAATCGACCCAACAATCGACCCAACAATCGACCCAAAAATCGACCCAAAAATCGACCCAACAATCGACCCAACAATCGATCCAACAATCGACCCAACAATCGACCCAACAATCGACCCAACAATTGACCCAACAATCGACCCAACAATCGACCCAACAATCGACCCAACAATCAACCCAACAATCGACCCAACAATCGACCCAACAATCGACCCAACAATCGACCCAACAATCGACCCAACGATCGACCCAACAATTGACCCAACAATCGACCCAACAATCGACCTAACAATCGGCCAAACAATCAACCCAACAATCAACACATCTGATCTCACTATATTTTTGTTGGATTACTAATTCGGACACAACGATAAATAGATATTTTTTAATATTTTGTATATAATAATAGGGGTAGATTTTTGTAGATTTCTGTTATAAATATTATTCATAATTTCGTTTTGCGGATTTCCTCACCAACATGCAATTAAAAGGAAGGGTTCTCGAGCCTCGTACCGGTAGATGAAGTGTAGGGTGACCCCCCACTAGATCGACCTGGTAAGACATGCAGTAAGTCGATGGATGCAGTTGGCTCAGGACTTGTGCTCGTCGGTTAAGGGTGCTCCTAATTTGGTCCGTTTTCAATAAATCGCCAATTTGGTCGATAAATTTTCGCCTAGGACGTCCCTTATTTAACTATCTAAGGATTTTAATTCTTCAAGACTTCTTTCTTAGTGGATGCCTACTTAATAGTTATTCATCCAATTTCACCCATCTACATCCAGCTGTTGGAGCTGTAGATTTCATACAATATTTTTTATACAAAGTTGGAACCCTTGTTTTAAAACCGTAAGAGGCAAATTTTATTATTTAATTACTTTAAAGCATTAAATATATTTTTTCCCTTCAAATAGAACATTATCTACCCCCTTCTCCCGTCCCCGGTAAGAGGTTGTTTTAAGAAATACATAATAATACATAAACACTCACGCCTGTCACCCAGAGGGGTAGGCAGAGACTACAGACTTGCATTTAGCACGATCCTGACATATCTTTCTCGCCTCTTCTACATCCATATACCTACGCATACATGCTCGTCGGTTAAGGGTACTCTTAATTTGGCCCGTTTTTAGTATATCGCCAATTTGGTCGACAAACTTCCGCCTAGGACGTCCCTTTCCGAGTCTTCCATTCACTTCTGCAACACATATTTGCTTTGTCAGTCTTTCCGCATTCATTCTTTCTACATGACCAAAAAGAAATACTAAAATATTTTATTTCCATACAAAATTGCATACCCTATGTTCCTACCTCCTCTACATCACGGGTTATTTTAAAATCGCAAAATACACCAGGTTATGGGATAGTCGACTAATAATAGCGACACATAATATTTTAATAAATTTTACTTATAATATGGATTTTCTGTAAAATAAACGTAGCTATATTTCTTTGGTAAAGGGGATTACTGTTAACATTACTTTTGATATCTAAGATAACCTTAAGGTCAATAAAATATTTTCTCACAAAATGATTCACTGGCAAGACATATAAGGATTTCTCTGCGTAGATGCTAATAATAACTTTAAATTTTTTTAAAGCATTATTACGTTACATATTATCATCATCTTCATCATTACAGCCCTTCAAGTCCACTGCTGAACGTAGGCCTCCCCCAAGTAATGCCACAAAGCACGGTCCTGAGCCATCCATCGACTTCCTGCATGTCTTGTCAGGTCGTCACCCCATCTACTGGGGGTCGCCCTACACCACACCTACCGGTACGAGGCTGTACCGCCTACGTTACACACACACACACACACACATATATATATATATATATATATATATATATATATATATATATATATATATGCTACAGCTTTGATAAGAAGTAACAAGGTAGAAAAGGATCTTTGGAATGTCGATTTTGAATTAATTTTCACGTACCAAAATTTAATAAAGTAAGATAGTGGCCCAGTTGAAGAAGTCCCTTAGTCCACTTAGAGATTTAATGCACTAGCAGCACAGCCAGTTAAAATACTTCATTTTCTATGGTTTAGTGTATTTGTTTAATGTCCAACACATTTCTATGTATTTTTTAAACACCATAAACTTTTAGGCCAGTGATTTGATTTTAACAAATCTCTATGTCTGAAAAATCTCCAAGTCCCCTTATAAGTAGTATCAGGTATAAGTATAATCAAAGTGTATCTATAGAATAAAAAATGGTTTTAGAGTTAAATAAAATTTTTGATATTTTAGTTCATAAGTAGGGAATGTAATTGCCGATAAGAATAAAACATTTGTTTTGTATCCTTGGGCTATTTTACTAATATTTGACTGGCCAATAATAATAACAAAAATTTAGTTTTTTTTCTACAATCCCTAACTCCAACTTAAAAACTTTTCTTCAATTAACATTGAATGTTTTAGTATAACAGACGTTATTTTTAAAGAAATTCCTAAACGTTATTCTTTGAGAACCATTTGTATTTTAAACTCATTACAATATCGTTTCAAGGACCAAATAAAAGTTTAAGTGCAAAAATTTCGAAACGGAAAAAGGGAAACAAAAGTCCCTAAAGATTTCTTGAACTGTGCCATTCCAATGTTCTTCGATTACCTTAAACCTAAATAACGTCATATTAGCAAACACTACCCAGGTGATGTCAGGGCGGGTCGCTACTTCAAAATTATTTTGCTAAGACCAATACCGATACAAGCTATCAAAAGTCCATTACGGAACATAGCCCTCTCATATATTGCTTTATAGGTTGATGTTTATCATAGTTGCTTGGCATGCGGATTAGCAACCTATTTCACGACACCCACGGGGCGATATTGGGTAGTGGATATCCTTACTTCATTGCTAATTATATACTGTGTTAATTATAAACTGCTACTATTTCATCATCACACCAGAAACTTCTTGTTTTAATTCTCTCTCTTGATACTATAAAGTTAAAATTATAACCTATGTGTCGTCCCTCTGCTGGGCACAGGCCTCCTCTCATTTTTGAAAGCGTTTCAGGCATAGGAAATGTACGCCGCGCTGGCCCAATGCATGATGGTGAAGTTCACATGTCTTCGAAATATATCATATTCTTATTTCTCAGACATGCAGGCTTCCTCACGATGTTTTCTTTTACCGCCGAGCATGTGGTAAATCAGCACTTGAAGTTACAATTAACAATTTCATTGGTGCCGGCGAGGATCGAACAGGAGTTGCCCGCGTACTGTGAAATTTACAGTAAGCCTCTGTGCTACCACGGAAATAAATTGTAATTAGCCAGTAAATCACTAGACGCATTTCTCCCTACAAATGGAGACACCTACGGCCAGACGTGGAACCTTACGTCAGTATTTGTATAGCTGCATATTTTTATGAAATCCTCAATTATTTTCCTATTTATCTATATAGTGTACATAGTGGTAGCTCAAAATCAAACATTTCCTTTCAGTCATTTCTTTGAAATAATATAATAAAGAATACTTAGGGTTCTATCAGACAGGAAGCGGTCACGCGTTCAACCGTTCCACGTTCGCGTTTTGCGTTCGAGCGTTAAGTTGCTCACGAATCACGAACGCCTACGTTCAGTGTGCCTAGTGCGAGTTTTTCTACGCATTCGATAGAGATAAAGTTAACTACGATTAACATGGAATAAAAAAGCGCCAACTAGTGACAATAATTTGAAACAAAATTCCTGAGTGCGAGTTTACTAAGTAGTCGATATCGACCATCGAACATTGACTCACATTCGACAGTGAGAACGATAACGCTCGTGATTGGTTGTTTGAAGTATTTTGCGAGTGCGAGCGACAATTTTGATTGTTCAATACGTAACTTATGTAAACTTTACGCCGTCGCTATCGAAAAAATTTTCACATAGATTTTTACAGTGAGATGGAGGAGTGAGAATAATTGATGAAGAGTTAATTTTATTTCGTTTTATGTGAACGATGTATAATTATGGCAGGACGGTTTTTTTCGCTTGGAGTACGTTTGCAGCCGCTAAGACATAAAATAAGTTATAATTATAGATGACTGCTATTATAACGCCAGTGTTGAAGCAAGAGCTTGTGCATATTTTCGTCAGCTGTAACATCCCGACAACAGGCAATTTAAGGATAGCATATATATATGTAGCATTTTCCTCTAAAGTGTTCAAGTTGTGTGTAAATAGCGTTTGATGAATCTAAGGTCTACCATCTCTATTCAATAATTAAATCAATTCCTTCAAAATTTTTTATACAGACCATTTGGTCACTTGCATTAGACGATGCTTTGCCGAGGCCTTCATACCGAAAATCCAATAAATTCTAGTCCGCGTTACCTAGTTACAAAACACACGTATCAAACTTCAGTTTACACTAAATAACTTAAATTTCATTTACTGCTCCAAAAATTTAACCATAAAAGCATATTAGAACGAACACATTTTTTAAGGCTTTATATTTTTTGCTTTTAATTTAAACGTTATATTATTAACAATCACGGACGATATATCTTATTCATAATCTCATTATACTAACACAAACTGTTAAGTGTCGAAACCTTGATCAAATTACGAAACATAAACAAATAGGTAATAAAGATATAATAACCACAAATTTGATAGACAGATGTTAATATTAAGAACACTAAATAAAAATGTCATTCTGAATTTGGTTAGTTTATCTCACGAAACGAACATGCTACACAGGAGAAGGAATAAACGCCATTCACGGTGAGCAAACGCGAATCGAAAGGTTAGCTTCGATTGTAACTCACACTCGCTCGTCTTCGCTTGTCGATACCGACGACGTTAACTCTATTAACGCGATGGTGAAGTCATTCGATTAATTTTGTGGAACTCGCACTAGGCACACTGGTTGACCGACGCGGTCAGAATGCATGTTGTCTGGGTATGTCTATGTAACGTAATACAACACAAAGAACGCAGAACGCGAACGCGCAACGCTAGAACGCCTGAACGGCTTCTGTCTGATAGATCCCTTAATCCATAAGGCAAACTTTTTTGACAGGCAGACAAACACAGACAAACAACGAAGTGAATTAGTGCTCCGTTTTGCGGATTATCGACAAAGACTTAGTTAACATGGTCGCGTGCAAAACCGCGGGGAAAGGCCATTCCCATTGCATTATAACCTTTATTTTAAATCTGGGCGGATGTAAAAATTGGGATGAATTTTGAAGTATATAAATACTAGCTGTGCCCGCGACTTAACATGGAATCTGGTTTATTTGGTTTAAAGCTTGAGCCTTAATTTACTTTCATATAAAGTACCTACTCTAATTATCTATATAATTTCTGTGGGGATGCGTTAGTATGAACTAGTTCTTTAATAATGTTATTAATCTTTTTGAATTAAAAGAATAACAAATTCAAATGTCTATTTAATATAAAACCATATGGGTAATATCGACAGAAAATTCGAAGACATGACGGGGTTTGTACATTTTGATAAATTACTTGAAGTAAGTTTAAGTTAGCAATTAAATTATATTACCAGTGTTTACTTGAGTAAATGGTATTGCTATTTATGTAAAGACGTACCGGATAACATGCTTAGTTTTTTATATAGGATAGGGTGACAAACAAGCACACAGTCCACCTAATGGTAAGTGGTTGCTGTGGCCCGTAAACATCTACATCTATCCTCGATTACGAATCAAAATTCATATGCGTTGTCACCCGTGAGGACTAAAATGGAATGCATCGTTTCCAGTAAAAAAGGGTCTCCGGTTCTCTACACTCACCACACGAAACACAGCAGTATTTTAAGCTACCATTTTACGCTGGTATTCTGTGAAAGCGTGGTCCTTCCCCGATCGAGCTGACCCATTCGTGCTACAACTATACTACTTATATAACTGCAGCATCGCTGTACCACGTAGTTTTTTGCAATTACGAGTTTTAAAGCTTGACTGTTATTTTTCTTATAGGAGGTATTGGGAAATATCCTGAGGTAATTCCGATTGCTTCCAAAAATTGTTTTATTACAATTAGGATTAAGGCTTATATTTTATTTTCATTTAAAATTATCCCTATCCCAAGTTACTTTGAAAATATTGGTTAGAAAGTAGGTATTCATTTTATGATATATTGCTTAGGAATAACCCACAAAGAAAATGAGGTTCTCACTATTTGCTAACGTAACGGGAGGTCCCTGCAATGTTTTCATTTTATAATATAAAGTATTTTACGTGGTAGAGCTATCCCGCAGTTATATTATGATTGTATCACGAATGGGTCGGCTCGACAGGGGTAGTACCATGCTCTCACAGGTTACCAGACTAAATTAGCAGCTTATGCTGCTGTGTTTCGTATGGCTAGTCTAGTTCTCTACGAACTGGATAGCCTTTTTACTGGAAATTAGTCATTCCATTTCAATCCTCAGGGATGAGAACGCATCTGCATTTTGATTCTTAATTGAGGATAAATGCAGATGTTTATGGGCTACAGCAACTACTTACCATCAGGGGGACTGTGTGCTCGTTTGTCACCCTTTTTCTATAAAAAAGTAGAAACTACAGTAAAACATATATGTAGACACTTATGCAGAACATAAGTTAATATTTCTTAGTTATAAATCACATCTTAAGGAGATTTCAAGGTTTTCCATTAGGGAATAGGGGTTATTCCAAATCAATAATTGTTAGAAAGGAAGTTACGACGTATTATATAGCTTAATATTTGAACATAAACGATTACCTATGTATGTCAAAAATTATTTATATTTCATTTAACTTACCAGGTTGCTGAGAAAAAGTATATGGTGTCATTTCGATTTATTCGGTTACAAAAATTGGACAACAAAAAATCTCTTCTCATGCTGGAGCCACACTAACAAGAAATTTCGTAATTTTTTTTATAGGATAGTGTGACGAACGAGCACACACTCCACCTCATGGTAAGTGGTTGCTGCGGTCCATAAATATCTACATATATCCTCGAGTACAAATCAAAATGCAGATGCGTTGTCACCCTTGAGGACTAAGATGGAATACCTCTTTTCCAGTAAAAAGGGTTTCCGGTTCTCTACACTCACCATACAAAACACAGCAGCATTAAGCTACTATTTAACGCTGGTATTCTGTGAGAGCTTTGTCTTTCCCCAGTCGAGTCGACCCATTCGTGCTACAACTATACTACTAATATAACTGTAGCATGGCTCTACCACGTACAAACGTCACCACGTATAATTGTCGCATTGATAGACTTTGAATGTAGATGTGGCCACGAATTCACGCGTTAATTTGACAACGGCATTAACACTGCCGTTTGGCGTTTGGCGATAACTCGAGTGGTGCTACATCACAGAGATTAACGCGTGAAATAACGCGTTGAAGCGGCCATACCACATTTGTCTCAATGTGGACGGTGAGCGCAACGTGCCGCACGGCTATTACGGAGCGGAATAATGAAAAAGTTAATACGTTTCTTGAGATTCTGCAAAACAGGGCCATGTTTGTGGAATCCGAGACTTAAAAGTTTTAAGGATTGTACATCGCAAAATGATGCTTTGCGACGAATTATGCAATTATTTACCTTTTCAAACAACCATCGAAGAAATTAAAAAGTAGAAAGAAAGCCTAATGGGTTTTTATAGAACCCATTTAAACAAACATAAAAAAAGACCGTTAAAGGGTAGCCCCTCTTTATCGCGTTAAATTTAAAGCAATAATTGTTGCGTCTATAAGCATTGACGTTTCCCGTTAGTGTAGCCCCAGCATAAGAAAACCTGACAGTATTCATGGCTGGCCAGTTTTAACGACTAACGTCAACTAGAGGGACGATGGGTGATTAAGATGGTGTCTAATAATATGTTGCTAATAAATACATGTCGCTGCATTTGTTAGAAATTAACGTAAATCGGAATATAACCCCTTTTAGTGATTACCCCACGCACCTTTATACATATTATCAGCATTTTTATTTTGAAGTTTTATTTTTTAAGCGCTAACAATTGCAATAATAACGGAAATGAGGAATATGTACAATGAACTAGCCACGAAGGATCACTTAATCTAATACCGTCCAATTTTACTAATCATGTGCTCAAGTTATATATAATATAGAAAATATAATTACAAATAACCTATCCTATTAGAGGTGGACACAACTCTATCCATAATAGCCTCCACAGGGCTGGTGTCGTACTGTCTGTTACATATTGACACATATTGAACTGGTTTAAATATTACTATATAAAAGCGCCAAATTCATTTTTCAAACTACAAATATAATACTGAATTGGTAGTTAAAAGACTTAAGAATATCTAAGGAACCCTAGAATATCATATGTACTAAATTTGACGGCTACGGACACAGTAGCTTAGCAATGAGTTATATCGCTGAGGGCCACGGGTTCGAATCCCGCACGAAACAAGAATTTGTATGGCCTACAAGGAATTTTTCCGGGTTTGTCCTTGTGCAATTTACATAATATGTAAACTGCCTCCACGGTACAGGAGAAAATCCTAATGTGGCGGCAACGTATTAAAAAAAAAACAATGTCGATTATAGCTGAGTTCTTTAATACTAGTACCATTTCTGCCTCAATCGATTCTACTTCGACCGGGGAATAACCTCGTCTTAACCAACATCTACCTATAGACGCTAATATATATCAAGTGTACGAGGAAACCATTTTCTATAGTTCCGACTCGACAGCTGCCAAAGAATGTTTTATTATCGCAGTAATTATATTGCTAAATGAAGTTTAAAGTTATTAGAACTGTGTTGTGCGAGACAGTAATTAGAACATTCATAGTGTTATTGATTATTGATATTTGTGTTCTATTGATAAGTGGAAAAATTTAAAAGGATTTGCACGATTATAATTATTCTTGAATATATTAACTCCGTTATTATATAAGTTAGTGAGTATTAATTTAATGCGAATATTTGAGTAGTACTGATAAATTTTATCTTTCTATAGTGGTGTGACTTGAAGAAAAGTTTTATTTAACTAAGATATAAATGTGAGTATTAAACGCAATACATTTTGTTTAATAATTTTCTACAAAAATTATGTGAGGTTTTTTCCGTGTGTGAAAGTAAAAAACTGAATTCAAAAGGTATGTTTTAGACAATTTAGTTATTCATTATTTTGTATCACTTCTCTCTGATGATATTATTTTCCCATACATACATTTACGTCATTACGTTGAATGATATACATTCCTTAAAAAACTAATTTTAGAATATTTTATTCTATTCTATTTTATTCTAATGAGATTTTATTCTATGCTATATTACAATCTACGGCAATATTTACTGCTTTAACTCGTCTTTGAAGTTTTAATTATTTAGATTTTATTTCTAATAACATACACAACTCAACAATACTGTTGATTGAAACTCCAAGTTCTGTTTTAATGCGGTGAAGGAATATAATGCTTAGAATATTTAATAAAATGAAATTTAAGTATAAATCCTCTTACGAATTTTCCCTCTCATAAGTCCTCACAGACTTGATAGGGATTTACGTTACACAGTTATTTTACGTTACACAGTTTCGGCCAAAGTCATTCACAAATCACCGCGCTAAATTAACTTAGGGCTATTTACGAAAATATTATTTGATTCCCTATACATGTTACTCGGTAGCTAGGTATATTATTTTTAACACTGCGTAAATAAGTAAAAAGAAAAATGTTTATATAAAAAATGCTTATCATATACCTGCTTCAAAACTTATGTAATTTATATCGGAGATTTGTATTTTCAGGCCCCTATTATATTTTCTGATGTTATAATTTTGTTTTTTTATAAATCTAAAGACACATTAGATAAAAATAAAACAAACTCATATTTATGATGTAACTTGTATGTAGGTCAATGTTAGTTTATGCTTGAGATAACAATAGCTAGCTAATTAATCGATATCAAGAGAAAAATTCAAATAATTCAATTTCTTATAAATTTAGTAACAAAGACACATCCTGGCTGATTGAATGTGGTTATTTTTTTTTTCAGTAAACAAACTGGAGTTTGTCACAATGTTCGTAATTGCGCTCGTGTTTTTGGCGATATTTGGCATCACTTTTGGCATGCCAGCAATATTACCTGGTAGGTACACGTTTAATTTTATATAATACGTGTTTACTTCTGACAGAAGACCATAAACACGTCATATTATTATATTATGAACTTTATAATTATTACAAATTATTTCAAATTTTTAAGGTTTGATACAGTTTTTATATTCGTATACAAACCAGTATTTATTTAGCAATATTGTACAACCTACGATTAGTTTATTAGACTTTATTTTAGGTAGATGAACGTGTAGTATAAATAAAAATAAAAGAGCTTTAATAAATACTAATACTCACTAAAGACCAAAAAATCAATTGATTATTCTATCTTTTGTGCAAAAAGAGTAATAGAGGGACACTGTCGGAGGTAAGTTCGAAGTGCTTCATTAAGTTGGGTGTTTGGTTGATTGGATTTTAAATAATAAATTGAATAACTAATCACCATTTATTCAATTTTTTATTTAAAATTACCGAATTGATTTTAGAAGCAATTAAGCGTTCAATAGAATTAGTTTGAAGATGATAATATCCTCATTTCTTAAGATAATAAACAAGACAAAGCGTTACACACATACATAAAGCGTTACACACATACATAAAGACCATTTTTGTACGATTTCTAGAATTGAACTTTATTGACCTCATGACGAACGATATCTAAAAATTTAAAAATTAAAGTAAACGCTCTAAATTTTATAAATATAAACATTTTAAATCACGATAGCTATAAAAATAGTAAATGAAATTTTATTCCTTCATCATCATCATCATCATTACAGCCCTTCACAAGTCCACTGCTGAACATAGGCCTCCCCCATGTAATGCCACAAAGCACGGTCCTGAGCCACCTACATCCATCGACTTCCTGCATGTTCATGTTCCTTAATCCACTCAAATGGATAAAAAAATGAATTTTAGTATTAAGTAACTTTAAATAATTATTTCTAGAGTCACCGGAAAACGAAGTAATAACCCACAACTTCCCATTCGTGGCGAGGTCAGAATGGAGAGCGAGAACACCAAAACAGAAGCTGGCGCTGCAAACTCCTGTGCCATATGTCGTGATCCACCATTCGTATTCTCCTCCCGCCTGCTATGAAGCAGCTCAGTGCGAGAATGCTATGCGCAGTATGCAAGACTTTCATATGGACAGCAGAGGATGGTGGGATATAGGATACAAGTGAGTTATTACGAAAGATAATATCATCATTATCAAATCATTCAAAGACTATTGTTATGAATCACTTCTAAGCATTTATAGCTTACCAAGGTGGTTAAACGGTAATGTTCGTAATGCTAAGTGTATCGGAGGCCTGCAGTTCGCACCTTACGTGCTGCTGGCTGACTTCACTCAACCATATTGCTGTGTAGCAGCGATGTAAAAACATCCACTACTCCATATCATCACGTTTTTAATAAGGCGATAGAGAATAACTAAAGCAGGGGATGGACAGTAGCATCTTCCTGATTAAAACTGAAATTAATAAAAAACTGCGGTTGCTAACCTGCTTATTCAGCGTGGCAACTATGGTAAAATCCTCCCTATGGGGCAATCTGTGGAGAAGGACTGTGTACAGCAGCGGACTTTTGATGGGCTACGATGAAAATAATGATGAAATGAGTCAGGCGTTACTTTGCCTGACAGACGTTACTTGACGCGATTAGTGCACGCAATTGAGGGAGGGCGGGAGGTGCTCTTCAAACTAGGTAAGACACATAACTTTTTTTTATTAAGCGGATGGTTGCAAATAAACTCTGAACATTTTTAATGATGAAATTATCTATTAATTGCTAATATATACTTAAAAAAACCTTTTAATTTTTTTATAAATAATTGAAAAAATTTGAAAGTTTGAATAATACCAGAATAAATTAAAAACGCATAATTTAAAACATAAGATTTATCAGTTTCTACGTATTTTTTGTTAGGTACTGCTTATTTCTAGAGGCACAGTTTTAAAAATTTAGGATTGTATCATCATCATCATTACAGCGCTTTACAAGTCGACTGCTGAACATAGGCCTCCCCCAAGATATGCTACAAGGCACGTTCCTGAGCCACCTGCATCCATCGACTTCCTGCATGTCTTACCAGGTTGTCACTCCATCTAGTAGGGGCTCGCCCTACACTTCGCCTACCTGTACGAGGCTGCCACTCGAGAAACTTTTTTCTCCAACGATTATCGGTTCTTCGAGCTACATGGCCAGACAGACCCCTAGGCAGAAAAGTTATACCACCTACCTGACAACATAATTATGTTTTCGAATAAAGCTTATACGATGTACCAGAATTTTTTATATCTACTGTACTTATTATACACATAGATAGGTAATCATTAATTCTAAGAATTAATGATTCAAACTTATTTTTTCTATTATATTTTTATTAAAAAAAACCACCTCAGTAATATGAAGAGACCTGCGTACAGCAGGTCACGCATACGTACTGCTATTTTAACTTTAACTTTTATCAAAAATAATTTAGAGTGATTCATTCGCAAAAGTCACGCGCTAGACCGTAATCGCTTTATAATACAAGGATGTTAACTTCAGTGCCGAAAAAAAACTGTCAGTTGTAGGACTGCACACATTATAATAATAACTATTTTTATCGACGTATTAATATAGTAATAAGATTTTCATTTATTGCTCTGTTTTACACGGAAAAGATTGATTATCCTATACTATTAAACGAGCAATTCTTGTATATATATATATATATATTTTGTCCGCGATTTTAGGCAATGACAAACTGCTACAATATCGTTAGATTAAGAAGGTAAATTTTGAAAAGTCTGACACGATTATAAATAGCTTAATTGATATAATGGGCGGTCACAGAATCGTAAAACCCAGGTTCGAGCCCAGAGCGACCGACCGACTTTTTTAATTTTTTTTTCAAGTTCCTTTCTTTTTTGAGAAAATCTATTTTTTCGAGCCCTTTTTTTAGTATTTTTTAAAAACACGAAAATTTAAATTAAAATAATTGCACTCATGATTTTTATTCAAATAACCAGTTCCGTTTTTTCTGTTATGTCGCTAAGATCAAAAAATATTATTTATATTTCATCAGTATGTAATTTGTATCTAAATATAATTTCCAAAACACACGAATTAAAAAAAAATCGAGCAAAAAATACCGAGCAAAGATCGGTCAACCGGGTACTTATCCATATAATATAAACTATTAACACATCTATATATAAAGAGCCTACTCCTTTTTAAAAGGCCGGCAACACATCTGAAATTCTTCTGGTGTTGCAGTTGTTTATGGGCGGCGGTAATCACTAACCATCAGGTGAGCCGTATGCTCGTTTGCCCCCTCTCCTAAAAAAATTCATACATATGTTTCTGAGCGTGACGGTCATACGAGTTCAATGCCTTTTCCCCATCATTAAAGTGCCCAACATGCCTAAAGAAGTTTTACATTCTAAAACCGGTACATCACATACTTAAAACAAAATCTTGAAGAAGTTAATAAGTATGATAAAGGTTATCTAGATTAATGATTAATAATGATGAGATATGCAGTAAATCAATTTAAACGTCGAAAACGGATGTTTAATATTTCTTTCTGCTTTATTATGGACTGGTTTGCGTCAATAGTTCTTACATTGCATTTAATTCACTAGTTTCGTTGAAACTACCTTTACGGATTTTTCGCGTTTAATTTAAATGATTTTTAATTCCCGGGACCGCGGGTGCTTTCCAGCACCCATGGTCACGGGGACTGACGTGATTGACATCCCGATGTCAATGTTAACGCGGAGTACCTTCAGCTTTTTAATTATTATTTACGGTCCCATCACGCAGAATGAACTTACTCTGTCTTGAAGTCTTGCAGTGGTATGCTTGGGTTTAGTTTTAATTTTATTAATTACAGGGTCTCAAACAAGTGGTAATACCCAGCCTCCTTCTCTATTGAAATCAGGATGTTTTTATTTAATTTCCATAGCCTCACGTATCGTCCTTGGTAACAATCGATGTTCTTTCGCGAGGATTTGTGGTCTATGAAATCTGTGAAAGTGTGAAGTTGTTATTTTAAATATTAATGTTGTATTTTAGTAAAATAAGTAAGCATTATTCGCTTATATTAAATCTTAACTAAATTTAACTAAAACTAAATTTAATTAAATTATTATATTTATTATATTTGCAAAAAATTTAAATAATTTGCAAAAGCTTTATTCGTGACTTAAAATTCAACTAATAAATTATTTCTCCAATAACAATGTAAAACGCACTCAGTTCACTTGTACTAAAATTTATGTCAGAAAAATTTAATTAAATTTGTAAATATGTTGTCTTTTATATGTAAAATGTTTATAACATGACAGTATATTATTTGATCTGCTGAAACTAATAGAAAAGTAAATTAGCCATTAGACTAACATATCACCGATAAAGTGTTGGATTTATCTTATTAATTCTATTTTATATATTTTTATTAACCATTTTGAAACAAAATAATTATTGAAATAAAGCACCTTTACTCTAGTATAATTAAAAATTATTCACACACTGAAATTCTAATATACTTAAACATAATTTACACACTGAAACTCTAATATAATTAAACATTTACGTCAATTGCGCCAGGAATTCTTGGAAATCCTGCGATTTCCAAAAGGAATTTTGGGTATTGCTTAAGGTCTTCACATATTGAGGGTATAAGCCAGCTATAGCCCAAGATACATGATGCACAATTCGGTTGGCTGAAGCTTTCGATACACCAACAAAGTCTACGGCTACTGATAAAAACATTGTTCCCAGAGCGTAAAATCTCAAGGTCAATAACAACTGATGTAACGGCGATATTCCTTTATTCCTAAAATGTTACAATAATTGTCATTCATGTTTATGGTCAAAATAATTGTGTGGTAGTATATTTCGACCATACATATGTAACTAAATTTTCTTCATGAGTTTTTTACTCACCTCGAAGAAATTACTTTTAAGACTGGTGTTATTTTCAACAATAACTCATCCACGGACGTTTTAATTAGTCTAAATCTATATGTAAATTCAGAGTCACAAAATTCACTTCTGTAATTTATTTGAGTGTAAGCTCGGCGATTTCCAGTATCTATAATACCTTCAGAATCAAAAACACCGATCTCATACATTTCGTTATCACTTTCATCACTGAACAAATCCATTTTTTTAGAAATAAAATAGCTTTTATTTCAAATCACGACAAATATTTGCTAACTCTCAAAATTGAGCGATAGACAAAACTCTCGTAATTTGAACTATCGCCAGTTAACTGCCAAAACGTTATTTTCAGCTCTCAGCTGTTTCTTTTCTATGAACCCATTTAACTTATGTAGTCAGTAAGCCCTCCGAACGGTAGTTCAGTATGGTAGTTAAATATTTCTATGTATGTATCTTTGATTAGCTTGCCAGGCAGACGTTGTTCTGCCCTTTTCGACGACCCTTTGTAATGTCCTTTAAAAATCCTTAAATTCGCGAAAAAAATGTGGCTCACTCATGGGCAAAAAACTATCCTATCTCTCAAGTTGGACCAAACTGCACACGGTGTACAAATTCGATTAAAATCGGAAAAAAAAATATTAAAATGTATCACTCTCATCTTACCTGCTCACATGTACTTAGGTAAATTGTGAATAACTGTAATTGCGTATAATATTAATTTCTTCATGTAACTAGTTTGTATAGATTATTCATTTTGTTATGGTATTATTATAAAAATTACTAAACGATTCGACGACGAGCCTTTTCATCATTGTTGGGACTTCCAATCTCAGCATATGCTGCAGAAGCAAGTTTGCTTGCTTATTTAGTTATATGAGGGCCATATATCGAAATTACCCATTTGGGTTTTTCGTCAATAGTTATTCCAAGAAAGACAATGGTATTCACAAGACTAATTTCCTTCCCATTTAAGAACACATTAGTATGCAAGTGTTTAACATTAGGGTATTGTAAATTTTATACATTTTATTTTGTTTCCGTTTAAAAGCAAAAAAGTTAATGGCGTTAAACCATTGTACTAATTTCAATAGAACATTATTAACATATTCATAATTTAATGATTGCCTTTTGAGGTTATGATGTATCATCAGCAAATAATATTTCATCGTGGTTGTCCCCTACAGGGTATGGTAAATAATTAATATATGCAGATTAAGAACAGGAATTAGGGGACACCCCCTGGACAGACCCGGAAGAACTCTTACCATCTTAAAATTTATTGGTAACTCATAACTATAATAACCTGGTTTACATTTAAAGTTTTAACAATATCTACAACATGTACATATTTATATAACATTTGTTTAAAAAAATCTTTATTTCTAGTTTTGCAGTGGGCAGTGACGGCGCAGCATACGAAGGTCGGGGCTGGGGTATACAAGGAGCACATGCATTACATTTTAATAGTGTTAGCATCGGAATATGTTTAATCGGTGACTGGACAAGTGAGTACTTTACCTATATATTTATACGTGGTAGAGCCATGCTGCAGTTATATTAGTAGTATAGTTGTAGCACGAATGGGTCGGCTCGACCGGGGAAGGACCACGCTCTTACAGAATATCAGCGTGAAATAGTAGCTTAATGCTGTATTTCGTATGGTGAGTGTAGAGAACCGGAGACCCTTTTTACTGGAAGCGAGGCATTCCATCTTGGTCCTCACGGGTGACAACGCATCTGCATTTTGATTCGTAGTCGAGGATAGATGTAGATGTCTATGGGCCACAGCAACCACTTACCATCAGGTGGACTGTGTGCTCGTTTGTCACCCTATCCTATATAAAAAAAATATTATGTATATTTTATGTTCGATTTCCACTGTAGGCGTCACGCGCGTTTTGTACAGGCTCATTTCTACGTAGATTAAAATTATTTTTACTTATTTTAACGTTAAGTTTATTATAATTCCCATATTACATCAAAACATACTTTAAGCTGTACGATTCATCATTCATCATCATCATCATTACAGCCCTTCACAAGTCCACTGCTGAACATAGGCCTCCCCCAAGTAATGCCACAAAGCACGGTCCTGAGCCACCTGCATCCATCGACTTCCTGCATGTCTTACCAAGCCCATCTAGTGGGGGGTCGCCCTACACTACGCCTACCGGTACAAGGCTGCCACTTGAGAACCTTTCTTCTCCATCGGTTATCGGTTCTTCGAGCTATATGGCCGGCCCATTGCCGTATGCTTAATAATCCGTTTGGCTATGTCGGTCACTCTGCTTTTACTGCGGATATCCTCATTCCGAGTCTATTACGCAGAGAAACTCCGAGCATAGCCCTCTCCATAGCTCGCTGAGCGACCTTGAGCGTCCTCATACGGCCAGCAGTGAAGGACCAAGTCTCAGATCCGTAAGTCATCACTGGCAACACGCACAGGTTGTACACTTTAGTTTTCAGAGATTGAGGTATACCTGACAAGAAGATGTGTCGTAATTTCCCGAACGCTGCCCAGCCGAGTTGAATCCGTCGATTGACCTCTCGGTCGAAGTTGGACTTACCTATTCGGACTATTTGTCCCAGGTAAACGTACTCGTCAACAACTTCGAGCATAGTGCTCCAAACATCTACCGGCATAGGTGTGACATGGACATTAAACATTATCATTGTTTTGTCCATGTTCATCTTAAGACCTATCCGTTGGGAGACACCATTGAGGTCATTGAGCATAGTGCTAAGGTCCTCCAGCGATTCTGCCATAAAGACTACATATATCGTCGGCAAAACGAAGGTAAGTAATGTACTCGCCATTGATGTCAATACCGTATCCTTTTCAGTCCAGTACCTTGAAAACGTCTTCCAACGCAGCGGTGAAGAGTTATAACGTCACCCTGTCTTACACCTCTCTGCAGTTGGATAGGTTTCGAACTCTGGTTCTGTACTCGGATAGCCATCGTAGCCCTACTGTACAAACACTTCAGCACTTCGATATACCGACAGTCAACTTGGCACCGCTGAAGGGACTGTAGCACCGCCCAAATTTCGACGGAATCAAAGGCTTTCTCATAGTCCACATACGCTAGGCAAAGTGACAGATTGTACTATTAGTTATTGAAAAGGAAACAGGTTCGGAAGGACCAATTTAAAACGAACCAGACGGGCTGGAACGTTCGATAAAGAAACAGAAGGGAGGAATCGAGGCTTCTCTCGATCCGGCCTCCTATAACGCCTACATTGGGTTCGGGAACAACGTATGTGATCTCCGCAACGGAGTAACACACTAGGGCGATAACCTCTTTCTTTTTCAGCAAGTAGGTTCAGACGGGGATTACGGGTCTTCCGAAGTCGTCCCGGTCCCGACGCCTTAATTCTTCGATGTGGACTGTATAACTTTAGGGATGAATTACTTGGGAATAAAACAGCAATTATCTTCAAACCGTTCCGTGAGAGAGTAATCACTTTTCCCTATCACTTCCCTACACTTTTTCTTCTTATTGACTGCTGGTTTTTCACTTTTCCCGAAGGATTTTCTTATTTTTCCGAACTAATTCCCCGAACGAATTGCAATAAAACCCGTTCACTAAGCTACCCCCAGAACTATACGCGAAAGTGAGCCGCGCCATTCGCGTGCCTGCGCAACTTAACAACATGAATTTGTACTATTACTCTCTCACGTTTCACTTAATTTCTTTATTCACATAAATCATACACAAATACAAGTTATCTATTTAGATAGCACAAAACAATATCTACACCATGATATACATTATTTTTTCGTATCATAAAAATCCTTTAATTTATAAAACAAAACATGCCTATTTTAATCACAAATTCAAAATCCAAACTTCTTAAATATTTAACACAGAAAGTTAAAACAATGTTTCCCACTTGAATTTATACATATGTTAACTAATACAATAGTTTAATTTACATTTTCTCTATTTATTTCACTATTTAAAACACTTTTAAATTTCTTATACAAAACTATCATTATTTCACTTATACACAGGAATTTTCACATAAAAATAACACAGAATTCACCTTTTTAGCACGTACAATCAACCTGAAATGTTTTACAAGTCATTTTTACATAAATTGCTGAAATTACAAACATTTTAAATTTTTACATATTCGGCCTCCTAAGGGCGTGACCAGCGTGCTTCCGTGAACTCACACTATTTGAACAACTAACTTTGCACGGCTCTCGGCTATCAGAAAAAATGAAAGTCTGAAATACACTAATTTTAACAATATTAGGTAAATAAGTGCTTCTACACAATTTTCAAACTGTAGGAAACTATCTCTGATAAAATTCTTATCAGTTATCATGCTTCTTATCAGATAACAATACAAGTGAATGTTCTCATTAATCGATCATAACAAATAGGCATTTGTTTTCGTACAAAACGTATCATACTTATACAAGATAATACTTATGCAATTAACTTCCGTTAATTCTGTTTATGCACAGAGTGATCATCTCGACCGGGGAACCAATCCGATCTCTAACTTCACTTTAATATTCCTTTGAATTTACATCGTTGGAAAGACGATTTCAACCGGGGAACAAATCCGGTAACATAATTTATAACATAAAATTCCCTATATGAATTTATTGAAAGATATTACTTAGAAAACAGTAAACTAGTCCGGCCTGGGAGTCGAACCCAAGACCTTCATATCATTAATTCGACATTTCTTTAAGATTTAACTAAGCATTTTCTTATCAGAACATTTCTATTGGACAATAAGTTTTTGAAAAGTTATTCGTCATCGGTTGATTTAATAAACTGAAACATTCTTATAGGCGCGTCGCCAACAATCCCCCCCCCCCCCCCCCCGTGCGTTAGCACCATCATTTGGGAGGCGTCGCGGGTACCAGGACTATTATTCTGGATGTAGGTCTCCTTAAGATACCTGTGCTAGTAACGACGTCAACCACTCTGGTGTGACCGTCTGGTCCCGGTAACGTTCTACTAATTTTGCCTTTCGGCCACGTATTTCGCGGCAACGAATGATCTATTATCAAAACAATATCGCCTTCTTTAGGTTCCATGAACTTTCCGTTATTACCCGTTCGCGGTATTAAGGTGGGCATGTATTCCTTCAGCCACCTTGTCCAAAAATGGTCGGCTAATCTCTGTGCAGCTTTCCAATTGAGTTGACCCGTCAGATGCCGCTCTAGAAATAATCCAGGTGGTCGATCACCACATGAGCGTCCCAGAAGAAAATGATTGGGTGTCAAACCCTCTTCAGGACTATCCATACTGAATGTTACCAGAGGCCTGGAATTTATTGTGTGCTCTGCTTCTAAAAGCAACGTATGTAGAATTTCCTCTCGTGGGCTCCTTTCTCTGAGCGTAGCGGTCAACGCAATTTTAATCGATCTTACTAACCTCTCCCAGGCGCCACCCATGTGCGGTGCTCCCGGAGGTATAAATTTCCATTTAATATATTTCTTAAATGACTCATTTTTCATGCCCTCATGGCATTCTTCGCATGCTTTCAATAATTCTTTATTCGCAGCTTTGAAATTTGTCCCGTTATCGCTGTATATAACGGCTGGTTTTCCTCTTCTGGCGATAAATCGTCTCAACACCATTATCATTGACGCTGGTGTCAATGAGGCTGCTAATTCCAGATCTACTGCTCTGGTAGTCAGACACGTGAATAAAACACCCCAACGTTTTTCGTGTCGCCTTCCTATAGTCACACTCATAGGACCGAAATAATCCACAGCTGAGCATGTAAAAGGTGGTTCATGATGAGCTATTCTCTCCAGAGGAATATTTCCTTGTGGCACGTTCTGCAGTTTTGATCTGTATGTCCTGCACCACTGACAATGATGTGACACACTTCGTACTACATTACGTAAGTTCAAGACATAAAATTTCTGGTTCACCTCATTCATCACCGTCTGGTGATTGGCATGTCCAAAATGATGATGAACTTCTCTAATCATCATTTTAACGATTTCGTGTTTACCGTCCAATATGACAGGTTTTCTACTTTCCTCGGTCAAATTAGACTTGAAAGGTAAACGTCCATTTAAACGGAGTAAGTTATCCTCTCCTATTTCCATAGATAATTTACTTAAGCGTGAACTTCTTTCAACACTTTTGCCTGCTTTCAAGCATTTTATTTCCGTATAAACTCGTCTTGAACGAACTTCCAAATTAATAATTCCGCTTGTTTCAAGAGCGCTATGTCCACCGCGCCATCGGGTCCTTTAACCGACTTTGCTAAAACTTTGTTGGAACACATAACCGACTTTTCGGCTGCGTCGTCGGGTCCTTTAACCGACTTTCTTAAACTCTTGAATTTTTCTACCGCTTGTAAGGTGCGTGTAGTTGCCCCAAGGAATTTCTTAAAGCTGCTAAATCGTCCGTAGTCGGGTAGACTTAACGGTTCTTGCTTTCTTAACGCATTTACGCCCTTTGGCGATTTTTCTTCACCTGTTTCTAAGCTTTTTATGGTGTCCACTTGTTTGGGCCATAAATCAGGACTTTTCCTGAGGAATTCAGGTCCTTGAAACCAGCGATGACTTACATCGAAGGTGAAAGGAAAATTTCTAGTGGCGTCGTCTGCCACATTTTGTGACGTTGGAACCCATCGCCATTCACATGGTTTACTGTGATCTTCGATCTCAGCCAATCGATGAGCAACGAATGGTTTAAAAGCGCGAGGATCTGACTTAATCCACGCTAACACTGTACGTGAGTCTGTCCAAAATACTCTCTCGGACATCTCGTACTTGCTCTCTTCACTAACCGAGGCAGCCAGCCTGCTGCCCATAAGAGCTGCTTGCAATTCAAGCCTTGGAATCGAAATTGGTTTCAACGGCGCTACTCTTGCCTTTGCGGCGATCAGCGTAATCCGCCTTATTCCTAGCTCATCCGTGGTGACGTAATACACCGCGGCAGCGTATGCTTTTTCACTAGCATCCGTGAAAGTGTGTAACTCTCCCTTGCCGACGCCTTCAGCAACGGGTCTAGGTACCTCTAAATGACCTAATTTCTTCACTTCCGATATCCATTTACAAAATAACACGTGTAATTCGTGTGAAACTTCTTCATCCCAAGAGATGCCTGTCCTCCATACTTGCTGGATCAGCGACTTCCCTTGAATCGTTATGGGTGATGCGAGTCCCAAAGGATCGAAAACTGACATCACAGCGCTAGTTATCTCCCTCTTCGTAGGCGGTCGTAAACCTTCCATCACCTCTTCCGGTGTGTTACGAAGACTTGTGGAGAAACTTATTATATCCCGTTTGATATTCCAAATCAAACCTAACGTGCGCTCTGTGTGCTCTTTATCTCCCAGCGAAGCACTGTCGCTCTTATATTTATTTTCCATTTTACTTAAAACTTCGGGTCGGTTGCTAGCCCATCCCCTCAGTTGGAAAGAAGCATGTTTATGTAATTCATACATATCGTTTACTATCCTTTCGGCCGTCGTCACGTCGGGAAATGCCTGTAGATAGTCATCCATATAAAAATTGCTTTCCGTAGCGGAAGCTGCTTCTGGATAGATATGTGCGTTGTCCTGCGCATTCCTATTCTTTACATATATAGCGATGCATGGTGATGATGCCGCTCCAAATATGAGTGACGTCATTCTATACTCTTCCGGTGGCGCGTCACGATTGTGCCGCCATAAGAATCGAAGGCTATCCCTGTCTTCATCCCGGATTTTCACTTGCAGGAACATTTCTTTAATGTCTGCCATTACTGCCACGCTTCCTTCTCTGAATCGTAGCAGAACTCCGAACAACGACTTCAATAAGTCCGGTCCGGTTAACAATGCATCATTGAGACAACGTCCGCCCGTCTTTGCGGCGGCGTCGAAAACTATCCTTATTTTCCTTTTTTGTGGGTGAGTCACTGCGAAGTGAGGAAGGTACCACGTACGTGGGGAAATGGGAATATGGTTCGCTTTCTCTGCGTAACCATTAACGATGAGATTTTCAATCTGCTTCTCATATTCCTTTTTCAACTCGCTATTTTTGTCGAGCTTTTTTTTAATATTCAACAGGCAACTTTCAACCTGCGCTCTATTCGACGGCATGCACTCATTGTCTGTGCGCCATAACAAAGCAGTCTCGTACCTATTATTGGGTATACGACGTACCGTTTTGTTCAAAATACTTAAGGCTCGTTCTTCTGGGTCGTTCGCGGGCTTTCTAGCCGACACTCCCAGAGATTCCAAACTAAAATAATCCTTGATCAATTTATCCATATCTTCCTCCTTCTTGGTGGAAATGTGGTTGACGATCTTGATCGGTTTAATACCACCCGATATGTGACCATGTAAAACCCATGCAAGTTTGGTGAGCGATGCTACAGGTAGGTTCTTACCTCCTGAAATTCATTCACGAGTAACTATGAGATGCCAATTGTCCTGACCAATTAATATGGTAGGTTTGGACCTCTCATACATCAACTCATCCTTAATCGGTGTCAAATGAGAACACCGTTGCAATAATTCTCGGCTTACCGACTGCGGAGAAAGGTTAAGTGACTTAATTGTTTGTACACTTATCTCTTCCAAGTCGCTCGAGTAAATGCCTTTTATCTTAACGTTTAAGCGATACGAACTGTCGTCGTTAATTCGCTTACCTCCCACGGCTTCGATACGTAATCCCTCTTTACGTCCGCGAGGCGCTAATTTCTGAGCCATACACTCCTCTATGAGTGTCATGGTCGATCCCTCATCCAGAAGAGCTGTTGTCTTGACCTTTCCTCTAGGTCCATACAACTCGACCGGTATAATCTTTAAGTATGCACATGCCAGTGCATTCACTGTACTAACAGTTGTAATCTGAGCATCTTTACCCCCCTCGTCCCCTTGTGGCGAGGTTTTTTCATTGGGGTATCGGTGTAGCATTCGATGATGTGACATCCTACATCCTTCTACACCACATTTTTTCGCTTTGCACTCTAACCTCCTATGGTTAGGTGACAAACATTGGAAACATACTTTCGCATTTTTGACTGCTTCCCATTTCTCGCGAATATTCATGTCCTTAAACTTGTAACAACTCACTATAGAGTGCTCCTTGTTGCATATAACACACTTATGTGTTACCCGACTTACAGGCTTATCCTGGGTTGTCATAACCACTTGTCGGTTGTGCCCTTTACTATTTCGGCGTTCTAGACGCTCGCTCGAATTACTTCGGCGCATATAGCGCTCGCTCACGGCACAGCTGCGTACACCTCCCTTTGCAGTGTGTACAGTTTGCTTCCTGAATTCAGGACGCTTCCTTTTTTCAGGCGCATTTTCATTGTTTAAGGACGCTCCAAATTGTTCACTCAATAAATTTAAAAACTTGGCCATCTTCTGTAACTCTGGCTCCAAAGGATACTGAGCTCGATATTCAAACCATTTAAATTTAATCATAGTTCCGAGTTTCTCCACTATGCGGCTCACTAACTCCGGTGAGTACAAATACTGTGGTTGATTCAACGCTTGTATCGTGGCAACCACGTTCGTAATACGTCTTGCAAAAGATCCTATATTCCGGCAATCTTCTGCCAATCTTGGCATACGCTTTACATTCTCGATTTCGGCTAGAATGAGCATCTCAACCCTACCGAATCTTCTTTCGAGAGCGTTCATTATTTCTTCAGGTTCACACAAAGTAAACAACAACGACTTAACCGCTTCCTTAGCGGTGCCCTTTAATGCCCTCCTAAGGCGTGCGACATTCTGCACCCCTGAAAATTGGCTTCTCGTGTCTTCAAACACCGTTTTGAAAATTATCCATTCACCCGGGTCTCCATCGAACACCGGTAATTCCTGGAGGAAATGAAGCTGGGAAGACTTATCTTTACCCGCTATTTTTATTGCACTCACAATCGCTTCGGTCAATTCTGACACCTCACTCGCGTGTGTTTTCTGTGCATTTCCTTGGTTGCGCTCGATCTCTGCCCCTTTGCGGCGTGATCCTTTACACGCTTCCTTATCAGTAATATCGGGTTGTGCTACACTAACCGGCGCGCTCATTATGGTCTGCTGAACCCAACTCCTTACGAAAGGTTCCACCTGAGTATTCCGCTCTTCATCATCCTCACTCGAGTCGATCTCCTCTTCTCGGTTGAGTCGTGCCAACTCCAATTGAGACTTGGCCAAGGCAGCAGCTGCCTGTGCTCGTTCGAGCTCTGAGCGTTCGAATTTAATCCGCGCCTCTAATTCGGCTTTCAGCCTCGCCGATCGTGATGACCTACTACCTCTTTGTGACCCTTTATCACTAGTGTGCCCGATTACTGTCCTTGACGATGCCGCTTCTACGGTCCTTTGACCTACTTTTTCGACCACCGTTTCACTCCTGGATATAACGGATTGTTGTGCGGTGCTGGCCTGCGTACCACTAGTGTCCGTCCTGTTGCTTGTCGTTGCCACGGACGTCCCTGAGTCCCACGTGCATGTGGACGTGTCGGTGGTGGCTCCACTTGAAGGAGTTGCTCCATTTGACGCAGTAGCTGTGGTTGCTCCAGATGGTTCCGCTTCTTTAGCTTTTCTTGAGAGCCCTGTCCTTGTCCTGCTCCCTTCGCTTCTCCCTGTCTGGTCTTGTGCCTTCTTCATCTTGCAGGAAGGTGATTGTTGGCCTACGGTCCCTAACTGTCCCTACGGTCCCTACAACCCCTTACCTACAACCCTTCTACACCCCAACCTAACACCACTACCCCTCCCCCCCTTATCTCCCAACCCTACAACCCTACTACCACCCTAACAGCCCTATCAGCCCTATCAATCCTGGACGGGGCCTACCGAGGTGAGCCGTCCAGGGATGGAGTCGTGCAGGAATGGAATGGAGGAAAGGTTTAGGAACTGTCCCGCCAAGGAATATGACGAAACAGTCGAGCGGTAGTGCAAGCGCAGTCTCGCTCGAGAGAACTGCTCCACCCGAAGGTGTTGTGCCAGAGCCCAACCGTTTGGCACCGTTAGGTGGTCGGGATGTATGCTGTGCTCGCCGCCCAGTTGCCGGTGACGCCTCGTCCGAGCGCCCTCCTCCGGCCGCGATGCAGTCAGGTGCCCACGCGCACCCTCGCCTGGCAGCAGCAGCGGTGGATGCTTCTTCCTGCACCCTGATGACCCGACAGGAAAATGCCGGACACGATCGTCCGACAGGAAATGCCGAGCACGCTTGCCCGACAGGAAAATGCCAGACACGGTCGTCCGACAGGAAAAATGCCAAGCCCTGCTTGGCCACGATGAGTGCCTTCACAAGACACCTGCGCCCGGCTGCGATACGTGCCCCATGCGAGCACACGCCCCAGGCCGCAATCCCGGTTTTCTTTCTTCCGGTAGTTCCAGGTCCAGTCCTTCAGCGCTGACGTCCTGGTCTTCTGGCCTTTGGTCCTATTGCTTCAGCTCAAACCTCCGGCTTCCTTCGGTTGCTGATCTTCACTCGGCTCCGAAGGTCTTCTTTTCCACAACCAGCAGTTCACAGCTGGTTCCTTGATCCAGCTGGCGGGGTTCGGGTGGTCCTTTTAATCCGGCTCCGAAGGTCCAATTGAAAAGGAAACAGGTTCGGAAGGACCAATTTAAAACGAACCAGACGGGCTGGAACGTTCGATAAAGAAACAGAAGGGAGGAATCGAGGCTTCTCTCGATCCGGCCTCCTATAACGCCTACATTGGGTTCGGGAACAACGTATGTGATCTCCGCAACGGAGTAACACACTAGGGCGATAACCTCTTTCTTTTTCAGCAAGTAGGTTCAGACGGGGATTACGGGTCTTCCGAAGTCGTCCCGGTCCCGACGCCTTAATTCTTCGATGTGGACTGTATAACTTTAGGGATGAATTACTTGGGAATAAAACAGCAATTATCTTCAAACCGTTCCGTGAGAGAGTAATCACTTTTCCCTATCACTTCCCTACACTTTTTCTTCTTATTGACTGCTGGTTCTTCACTTTTCCCGAAGGATTTTCTTATTTTTCCGAACTAATTCCCCGAACGAATTGCAATAAAACCCGTTCACTAAGCTACCCCCAGAACTATACGCGAAAGTGAGCCGCGCCATTCGCGTGCCTGCGCAACTTAACAACATGAATTTGTACTATTACTCTCTCACGTTTCACTTAATTTCTTTATTCACATAAATCATACACAAATACAAGTTATCTATTTAGATAGCACAAAACAATATCTACACCATGATATACATTATTTTTTCGTATCATAAAAATCCTTTAATTTATAAAACAAAACATGCCTATTTTAATCACAAATTCAAAATCCAAACTTCTTAAATATTTAACACAGAAAGTTAAAACAATGTTTCCCACTTGAATTTATACATATGTTAACTAATACAATAGTTTAATTTACATTTTCTCTATTTATTTCACTATTTAAAACACTTTTAAATTTCTTATACAAAACTATCATTATTTCACTTATACACAGGAATTTTCACATAAAAATAACACAGAATTCACCTTTTTAGCACGTACAATCAACCTGAAATGTTTTACAAGTCATTTTTACATAAATTGCTGAAATTACAAACATTTTAAATTTTTACATATTCGGCCTCCTAAGGGCGTGACCAGCGTGCTTCCGTGAACTCACACTATTTGAACAACTAACTTTGCACGGCTCTCGGCTATCAGAAAAAATGAAAGTCTGAAATACACTAATTTTAACAATATTAGGTAAATAAGTGCTTCTACACAATTTTCAAACTGTAGGAAACTATCTCTGATAAAATTCTTATCAGTTATCATGCTTCTTATCAGATAACAATACAAGTGAATGTTCTCATTAATCGATCATAACAAATAGGCATTTGTTTTCGTACAAAACGTATCATACTTATACAAGATAATACTTATGCAATTAACTTCCGTTAATTCTGTTTATGCACAGAGTGATCATCTCGACCGGGGAACCAATCCGATCTCTAACTTCACTTTAATATTCCTTTGAATTTACATCGTTGGAAAGACGATTTCAACCGGGGAACAAATCCGGTAACATAATTTATAACATAAAATTCCCTATATGAATTTATTGAAAGATATTACTTAGAAAACAGTAAACTAGTCCGGCCTGGGAGTCGAACCCAAGACCTTCATATCATTAATTCGACATTTCTTTAAGATTTAACTAAGCATTTTCTTATCAGAACATTTCTATTGGACAATAAGTTTTTGAAAAGTTATTCGTCATCGGTTGACTTAATAAACTGAAACATTCTTATAGGCGCGTCGCCAACAGTTATTCTGTACAATCTGCCGCAGGGTATGTGGTCTATGGTACTGAAGACTTTTCGGAAACCGGCTTGTTCGGGAGGCCGGAAGTCGTCGAGTCTGCGTGCGACGCGATTCGTAATGACTCTCGAAAACAGCACGTAGACGCGGCTCAGAAGGGAAATCGGTCTGTAGTTCTTCAAGAGAGCGTTGTCGCCTTTCTTAAAGAACAAGACCATCGCACTTCTGCTCCACGCCTTAGGAGTAGTGCCACCATGGAGGACGGAATTGAAGAGCTTCTGAAGGACTTCGAGTACCGGTGTTCCACCCGCTTTCAGAAGCTCCGCTGTAATTCCATCCTCGTCCGGGGACTTGCCGTTTTTAAGGTGCTGTAGAGCCATTCTAATCTCGCTCAGACTGACGTCCGGGATATCATCGGAATAGTTTCGGATAAGACTTGCTCTTGGATCGTTACTCACATTTGCGTGTGGCTCCAACGATGATGTGTACAGCTGCCTATAGAACCTCTCATTCTCACTCAAAATCTCAGGTGTCCCGATAACGATGCGGCCACATTCAGTCTTCAACTTTGACAGTTGGCTCTTTCTGGCAGAAAGATTTCTGGCAAAGACTTTGGAACCCTGGTTCCGCTCGATCGCTTCTTCAATACGAGCAGTATTGAAGTTGCGCAAGTCTCGCCGCATGCATTATAGATCTATCTGTTCAATTACCTGTATGCTATCAAATCTGTTGACGATTGCAGCCTCATCTTCCGTCTAACACCCATGAGATTAAGAGTGTGATCGGAGAGTGTTTGTGTTCTTCTGCGGCGGGTCTTGCAGAACTTAGTTCCGACCGCATGGACAGTTTCCACGAGCTTGTCATTCATATCGTCCACTGAATTGCAATCTTCTAGGCACTGAAAGCAGTTACGTAATTCGAGCTGAAAAGTTTCGGGATTCTGGATCAGAGCACGAGGGGGACGGAGCGTTGACTTCATTAGACGAGACCTCTCCAACTTAACGTTTAGGTTCAGTGTGCCTCTAACCATTCGGTGATCGCTGCCAGTTTTCACCCTTGCGATCACTGAGACATCACTGAACAGTTGGCGTCTGGTCGTCATAATGAAGTCCATCTCATTTTTTGTCGAACAGTCGGGGCTCGACCAGGTCCACTTCCTGTGGGGCCGCTTCTGGAAGAAAGAGTTCATCATAAATAGTCCCTCTTTCTCCATAAAGTCGGCCAGCTGCTGGCCTCTTCGGTTCCGTTACCCTACTACAAATTTCCCTAACTTCAGCTCACCGTTTTCTCTTGTGCCTAGTTTTGCGTTGAAGTCTCCCATCAACACCGTCTATTGGGTTTTGGAGGAAAGCATGGCTCTGGAAATACCCTCATACATTTCTATTTTGGGATGTGCCGAGGTTGGTGCGTAAACTTGTATGACCTTCAGCGAATACCGTTTGGTGATTCTGAGTATCAGATATGTGACCCTCGTGGACACACTCCCAATCTTTTCAACGTTATTGACGATTGGACGATAAATCCGATACCTCCTTGGGACAGATGGTCGCCGGACTCGAGGATTACCGTGTTCTCCCCCTCTCGTCGAACCTCGGATAATCCAATAATATGCCAGCGCAACTTGTCTACCTCTTCTTCCGGCTCCACTTCTCTATCATCAGTCCTCCGTATCTTCTCGTCAGTCCTCAGGGTGCGTGCGTTATATGTTGCCAGGTCGAGTCGTCGTAGGTGGCAACTGAACTTCCACCGGAGATTCTGAGCAACCCCTGCCCCGCCGTTGCCATGGTCGCCACCATATTAATATAAATCCGATACCTCCTTGGGGCAGATGTTCGCCCATCCGGTGATAGAACAAGTTGCTGGACTCGAGGATTACCGTGTCCTCCCCCTCTCTTCGGACCTCGGATAATCCAATAATATGCTAGCGCAACTTGTCTAAGACCCCTTCTTCCAGCTCCAGTATCTTCTCGTCAGTCCTCAGGTTGCGTGTGTTATATGTTACCAGGTCGAGTCGTCGTAGGTGGCAACCGAACCTCCACCGGAGATTCTTAGCACCCCCTGCCCCACCGTTACCATGGTCGCCACCGTAGCCAGGAATAGCGGCGCCGCCGGGGACTGGGGGCCGTTTGTTTGCGTCGTTATTCATGGGGGGATATTTGCCATAGTTGCCACGCTTGGCGAGCGGGTTGGCAACCGCAGTTTTTTTTATTATATCATTGTTGTTATCAGGAAGATGCTATTGCCCATCTCCTGCCTGTCTCCCTCTGTCGCCTCTTACGACACCCACGGGAAGACACGGGGTAATGGATATTCTCAACCGGTACTACACGGCAGCTGTACGATTGCCATTATCTAATTATTATAAATGCCAAAAAACCGTTTGTTAGTATTTTAAAATTATTACAATAATTTCGGGTAGGGCTGGCGGCTCAGCCGGTCAATTATTTCGATTGTTCGCAACGACGACACAGTTTATTTCGGCGTTTCCCTATACCCACCATTATTATCCGTATTTCCTCATTTCATTCTGTATAAACATAGATCGCTAATCAGCCTACAAAACATGGCAATTATATTGAAAAAAAAAACATAACCGCATAAGGCTGCTTATTTAATGGTGATAATAAATATTTGTTATTTCTTTATTTTTACGGTCACTGCAGCTCTAAGACACCTGCCAAAGACGAGCAAAAAAGGCCTCAGATATGTTATCACCTCTGAAAACTAACATGTATAACCTCACATACTGTAGTGAATACTTTTAAACCAAAACATAGCAGTGGGACGCATTGTATATCGACAATAGTCAAGAAGGTGGTATTAACTTAAACAGCCTTCTTCCAGAAACGGAGTCGAACCATCTAGTGACTATGGATATTTTAACATTTCCACCTTCTTTCTTACTCTTCTCTAACCAGAACCAAGGCCTGGTAAGCGGACCATTTTCGGGACTCAGCACGAGCACAGTCCACATTATACCAGGGCCGGTCCTTGTGACCAAGTGGGATGTCGAAGCACGGAGTAAAATATTACCTTCTCTGCCGTATCACATCCGCAACCGCATCGGCAGAGCCGGATGGTTCATCCGAAGAAAATCACACTTGCCACGGTAATGATGCAAAAAAGTGCCACAATTCATCCCAGTCATCTGACTCGTATCGAACGCTGGACAGTCATCTGGAGAAGAGATGCTCGATACGGATTTCACCAGACAGTGATTCGATGATCCCAGCGGAGCTGAGACAGATAACGAGTGCCTGTCTGGGTTTATTATGAACAGAAGGTCCAATCAATTGAGTTTAATCTACTACTTTTGAAATAAACGTCCATATACGTTTATTTCAATGCGATACATGATGCATGTTTTGAAAGTTTTGTCGACATGTGGGTTGGAGAGCACAGAACCAATACCTTTGCCAAGGTAATGGTTAGATTTAATTTATACATAAATAAATAATATTGTTTGACCATATTTATCTAATAATAATTTGAATTTTAAAGGGTATAAAAAACTAATAGAACAAAATTATTAGATTTTATATAATTAAAATAAAATTACTATAATGCGTTATTTTCTAAACTTTACATATAAAGACTTCAGTTTTTTTTTTATTTTTGAATAATTAATCGAGAAATGATCCATATTTCTTTTTCAGATTCGTTGCCACCGATGGAGCAAATTAAAACAGCAAAGTCACTTATTGCGCAGGGCGTTGAACTTGGCTACATCAAACCTGACTACAAATTAATAGGACATAGGTGAGAATTTTTTTGTACGAGATATCTATACACCGTATAGATATCTCGTAAAAATTAATATAAGAGGGTGAACTAATCTTTATTCGTAAAACAACATTTTGACGATACGTGAAATATCTCCACCAAACCTAAATCCCACACATCGTATATGGTAACCATAAAATTAAGTATTTACTTATAAAATATAAGTACCCGGTTGACCGAGCTTTGCTCGGTATTTTTCGCTCGGTTTTTTTTAATTCGTGTGTTTTGGAAATTATATTTAGATACAAATTACATACTTATGAAATATGAATGATATTTTTTGATCTTAGCGACATAATATAAAAAAACTGAAATGGTTATTTGAATAAAAAATCATGAGTGCAATTAGTTTAATTTTAATTTTCGTGTATTTAAAAAATACTAAAAAAAGGGCTAGAAAAAATAGATTTTCTCAAAAAAGAAAGGAACTTGAAAAAAAAATTAAAAAAGTCGGTCGGTCGGTCTGGGCTCGAACCGGGGTTTTACGATTCTGTGACCGCCCATTATACCATTAAGCTATTTATAATCATTGACAATCTGTCAAAATTTACCTTCTTATTCTAACAATATTGTAGCAGTTTTTCATTGCCTAAAAACACGGACAAAAAGACATTTTCTAAAAATAAATCCTAGCTAGATCGATTTTTTATCCCCGAAACTCCCTGGACACTAAATTTTATGAAAATCGTTGGAGCCGTTTCCGAGATCCCGATTATATATATATATATATATATATATATATATATATATATATATACAAGAATTGCTCGTTTAATAGTATAGGATATTATCTCTTCTTTACTAAAGATTTTTTTGAACAGGCAAGTACGTGACACGGAATGTCCTGGGGCCACATTATACCAGAACGTGAAGACCTGGGAACACTACGTATCTTTTCCCGCTACAAGTAAAGATCTTGTTCATGTAGAAGAACTGCCCGAACATGTTAGAGAACTTTTAAGGAAAAAAGAGGATTAGCGCTATAGTAGAAGAATAATAGTTTTGTAATTAGCTGTGCCATTATAAAACATTTTTATTAATAGTATTATAATATATTTATCATAAAACTGTAAATATCAATAAAGTACAAATTTGTAAAGAAATAATTATTCTTATTTCGTATTGTTTAAATATCCGTATCCGCATCCGGTATCCTCAGCAGAACCAGTGTACTGACGTAGTCCAACGGTAAGTAGTTAGCCAAACGACAGTAAACGTAAGTGACAGTGGGCTGACCATATAGTTGGATAAATTGACGACCTAGCCTAAATGTCTTAGAGCGGGTAGTCAAGAGGACTGTAGGGCGGCCGCCACTAGATGGACTTCATTATTTCTGGCAAGTCATGCAGAAAATCAATAGCAGAAGCTTAGTAGTATTACATGGAGGAGGCATATGTTCAGCTGTGGACTTGTGCATGGCTGTAATGATGATAATACTAGATCTATATAGATAATAGTTTATTACTAGATCTGTTTGACTAGATAAAAGGCTAACGATATTAAAATTATTATCGTTTTCATGATCTAACTTTGGTGAACATTATTTGGGATATTTATTTAATTTTCTCATTTGGTTGTATAATAATACAAATGAAAATGATAAATATGCATAAATATATATTAATATCGTAAAAAATACATAGATAAATATAATTTCAACCAGACGGAAACCCTGCCTGATCACCTGCCGAGGTGATACCAAACGGCCGAGCGTCCGGGAGAACGGGAAAGATGCAAAAAAGTGCCACAATTCATCGCAGTCATCATTTGCATCTCGGCCGCCGACGACGCAAATATGACTTGATCATCGGCGTACAAAAGGCATTTGATGGTTAACTCACCCATTCTTAACCCGCATTCTTCAACTTTCAAATTTTCAAATTAATATATATTTTTTTAGAAAATGTCTTTTTGTCCGTGTTTGCAGGCAATGAAAAACTGATACAATATAAAAATGTAAATTTTGACATTCTGTTAATGGTCGTAATAGCTCAAGTGGATATCGAGCGGTCGCGAAATCGTAATGCCTTGGTTCGCGTCCTGTCTTCGGTCCAACTTTTTTTCCTTTTTTTTTCAAGTTCCCTTCTTTTGTAAGCCCTTTTTTTAGTACTTTTTAAAAATACGAAAATTTTAATTAAACTAATTGCTCAAAAAAAATTAATTAAAACCGAGAAAAGCTCGGTCATCCAGGTACTGCTTCATTTAATCAGGAAACGCACCAGCTTCGATACAGGTTATAAAAGTAATAGTTAGATGAGTGCGATTTTACCTATTGGCTTATTAACTATAACGGAATTTTCCACAGATTATGATGACATGCATAATTATCTTAATATTTAAAATGAATTAAAATACTTACGATGTAAGCGAGAACTTTTCTCAACTTTACTGACTCTGTGACTTTATGTCCAAAGATTTAAATAGTTAGATGCGCCCTTACCATAGTATGACCGCTCCGAAATGTGTCCATACTCAAATGAGTGAGCTCACTCATTCGCAATCAGTGCTCATTTGTGTGACAGAGAAAGAAATATACACAATTTCTGTAAGATAATAAGAGATGACACTATTGCATTAGTGTGCGCGCGTTAGCGTCTTGCAAACGAACACATCCAAAAATAATGCCACAGTTTTCGAGGTGAAGGCGCATCTAACTATTTAAATCGTATTTTATGTCGGTAAAATTATTTAATTTGTCTTTTATGTTCGTCTTTCGTAAGACGTAAGCAAAGTACTGATGTCTGTCTTTCCGTCCGAATACCATCTGGTCGTCTTCAAGGCAAGAGCTTTTTGGCTTTTGTTACGATAATACTGTTCGATTTACCTTCTAGGGGTTCATCACCACTACACAAGCACTAGTTCATAATAAAAGTATATTTTTAAAAACTCTAGAACATTAATTATACTATTTAATACTCTGGTGCGATCTATTCTCGAATATTGCTCTTCATGTTGGAATCCTCAATACAAAGTTTATGTTAAAATGATTGAAACAATCAATAATAAGTTTCTGCGTCACTTAAGGCGATATAATTCTTCTGTAGACTCCATTATTGATAGCTTAGACACAGAGTAATACACTCGAAAAACGCCGTGATATAAGAGATCAAATGTTATTGTACAAATTGCTACATAATATCATCGACTCACCCCTACTTTTAAGCAAAGTGAATCTTGCGTGTCACCGGTTAGGTGCAAGAAAGAAGCCTCTTTTTGCATTACGTAAAGTAAAAACGAAGTACGCTTCTAATAATTTTGTATCTCGTACATGTAAAAATTTTAACTTAAAATATTGTGAACTTGATATTTTTCACCTTAAATATAATAGTTATAAAAAAATATTGTAAAACTTAATTTATAATTGATAGCTTCACTATAGGTCGTGTGTATTGTATTACTTTTATTTTATGCTTAGAACTTAATGTTTTATTGTAAATCCATTTAGTTTTTTTTTCAAACTTTAAACATATTGTGGTTGCAAGCTTTTAATATGTTTTAGATATCTGTGGAAACTTCATTGGTTTTAGGATTACTTTTATATGTTTTATAATGTATTTTTTTATTGTACTGTATGTTTCCCTGAAAAATCAAATAAATAAATAAATAAATAAGTAAAAAAATATATCTCAACCCAAACCTCATAGACTGCTGATTGTGAAGAGAACCAATCCATTCTCCCAGCGTGGTAAATGTATTAAAAAGGTATTTCGGAAAATAGACAACGTATTTTTGGAAAAGATCATCCATCAGTATATTCAAAAGCCGTAGAGAAAAAGAAATACATCTATTTATGTGTGTATCTCTTTCTTCAGGAAATACTCTTTCTTTAGAAAGTACCGTTACGAAATTTTAACGATAATACTAATTTTTATTTTTAAAATATATATAATATATATAAAATTGTATCGCGTATATTAACTTTTTTTTTAGGAAATATATTCTCAAAACTTTGAGAGATCCGATATCGCAGGAACAACCTCAGATCAATGACGCATTGCGAATAACGAATGAAAGATTTTCCAATTTATTCCTATATTGGCACGTACCAGTAGGGTATGACGCAGTTAAGTAAGAAGCAGTGAACATACTTCAAGTGATCGTGCTTTACGTAATTATTGTAAACCATAATTTATCATGTTTTATCTTACCTAGTAATGTTCCATACCATATGACAGCAGTGTCAGATTATTTGCGGATTCGTATATTATTCTTTATATATGAAAATTACGTGTCACGTAGTTTGTCCGCGATAATCTCCTAAACTACCGAACTGATTTAATATAATTTTGCAGACTGTGTGCTATTTGGTCAAACTAGAGAGATAGGATAATTTTTAGCCCAATAAGCGACTATCGGTGTATTTTGTTAATTTAACCCTTCAGGCGCCAAAAAATCCCATGCAGGTGCATGCGCACGGCAAATCCCGAGCGGTCGCATGCGACCGCACCCGCCCACAGCACTTAAAAACCTTTAAAAGTTATATTTAGAGACTACTTTTCTACGAAAAAGTTTAGCATTATAAAATCTATACAAAATTCTCTATCTTGTGGCATAAACAAATGTCAGATTTCACTTCATTACAAAAAGATTTTGTTGTATTTTGATAACAAAAAAAAAACACACCAAGCGAATGTCGCCAGCGTGAAAATCACAATTATTTCAATATATATTACTCGAAATATGATATATATTTATTATATATTAGGTATATATTAGGTATATTTTCGTAAAATGATAAATTATATTCACACAAAAACTTTCATTACAATTTTATAATGAAACACTATACTAAAACACTAATAAAACACTAGAAAATCCAAAAATCAATACAATAACATTCACGCGAAAATGGCATACGAAATAACCGTAGGTTATAAATAAATATTCATAGATAACAGTGTTTTTATTGCACTAGAGCAGTGATTCCAAAAGTGGTCTATATCGACCCCTAGGGGCCTATGACAACCTGCAAGGGGTCTACGTCAGCGAAAAAAAATTGGGGGTCCATGAAATGAAAATGGGGTCCACGATAGTGGATCTCAACACATACACTGATAGTACCTATTTACTCATACTATCTTATAATATCAAACCTATACATTATTTATAAAAGTACCTATGAAGTAAAAAAATTATTATATATGTTTATAAAATTGTGTAAGTTGTAGGATATTGGTATTCGCTTTGTGGTCGCAATACCTTTTTGAACATGTAAAAACCTGAGAGTCGCAGTCTCAGAGCTTCGCTACCTTGCACTGACTTGTTCAATTCGTCACTCTATAAATACGAATGTGGGACAAATACGTTTATTCGTTTCCTGAATCTTGAAAAAGAAAGTGCTAAGAAAATATTTTAAAAATATAAACAGATATTATATCACACAAATTATAGTGAGTCAGTGTTATTTTGTTTGAGAGTGCTGGAGAAATGTAAACATTATTACATTTTATTAAATTTTGGTTTTGTACACGTAGTTAGCAAAGATAGATAAATTACGCCAATCATGACTTTAGTTATTAGTAGTTAAATATTCGATCATGCAAAATTACACGAGTACTCCTCAATAGTTTCTTTTTGAAAGTTTTAGCAATCGGTACTATAATTACAGTGCAATATCAGTCAAAAAATATTTTTAATATACAGATGCTGGATTTTCTTTCTTATTTAAATAATTTAATTTTACCCACAGATGACTGATGCCATGTCCGAATCTAAAAATAAATGTAGACAGTACAGTGTCGATTATTTGAAATTTGGCTTCATTCCATCATTGCCGGACAAACAATTGCCTATGTGCCTTTTATGCAACAAAGTTTTGGGCAATGATGCTATGAAACCATCTAAACTGCAAGATCATCTGAGAAGATGCCACCCTGATAAAACAGAGAAAGATTTGAAATACTTTCTAACACTCAAAGACAAATTTCAGAAGAGACCTACACTGGACAGAATGTTCGCTTCGGCGTCACAAAGAAATGATGATGGTTTGCGTCTTACAATATCTCATTGCTTATAGCAAAATCCGGAAAACCGCATACTATCGGAGAGAAGTTAATTTTGCCAGCCGTTGAAGAGGTTTTAAAAACTGTTTTACACAAACCTGCATCTGATATCATTAAAAGAATTCCCTTAAGCAAGAATACTGTTGAAAGACGTATTGATGAAATCTGATTCTGAAGAGTTCTGATTGAAAGCTTCTTATGTAATTATTTGCAAACGACCCATTTCTCTATACAACTGGACGAGTCAACTTTACCTGATAATGCAGCGTTATTATTGGCATATATTCGTTTTATTATGAATCAAGAAATCTACGAAGAACTGCTCTTCGCAAGAACTTTGATAACCGACACTAAAGGTGAATCAACATTTCATGTTTTGAAAGATTACTTCATTGAAAAAGCAATTCCTTTATCAAATATAATATAAGTAGCTACAGATGGAGCACCTGCCATGGTTGGAGGTTATCGTGGATTTATAAGCTATTTAAAACAAAATGTGTCAGGGGTGTTAGCAATACATTGCGTCATCCATCGACAACATTTAGTTGCTAAAAATTTGAGTGTTAGATTGCATGAATCACTTCATTTAGTCATTGATGCAGTAAACCGAATCCGAAGCAACGCGTTGAATACGTGGTTATTTGCGTAGTTGTGTGAAGAATATGAAGAACACTTTCATCAATTACTCCTTCACACTGAAGTGCGCTGGCTGTCGAAAGGGTTATGTTTGACAAGATTTTTTGCACTTTTTGAGACTATTTTAGAATTTCTGGATACTAAAGATAAAATTTTAAAAGAAAATTTAATGAAGAGGAAAACAGACATCGCCTATTTAACAGATTTGTTTACAAAATTTAATATGGTTAATTTGCAATAACAAAGCGACAGTTTAAATTTGATTAAAACAAAGTCCATCTTATCAGCGTTTCTTGCCAGAGTTAAACTAATGAAGCAAAATATTGGACGGGGCGAATTTTCTCAGTTCCCCAATTTGTCACAGACAAGCTGCCAGGAAGACGACGTTTCAACTTACATTCAACATTTAAATGCCCTCTATTCAGATTTTGAATCTAGGTTTGAGGATATTTTGACTATGTTAATACCACCGTGGATAATTAATCCATATGGTGACATAGAAGAAACGAATGTCATAATACAAGAGGAACTGACTGAACTAGGTACAAACGATAAACTTAAGGTTCAGTTTAAAAACGGATATCAGCAATTCTGGCTGCAAAACAACATACCCGTTACGTATCCCGTATTATGGAATATAGCGAGGAAATTTTTAATTTCCTTTCCATCGCCATACCTAGTGGAAAGGGGGTTCAGCACTGTTACCAATCTCCTAACGAAAAAAACAGACTGGACATCAATAGCCGAGGAGATTTAAGATTAACCCTTACAAAATTGACGCCAAATGTTGATAATTTATTATTAAAGCATCAGGTTCATCCTTCTCACTAAAAATATTGACTTATTGCTTATGTTATTTTATTTCTAATTTATTTTATGTTTATTTAATGCTACGTATATTTTACATAACAGATACAAAATTTTATTTTGAGTAGTTTTAATTTAAATTCAATTAATAATTGTATAAATTAACATGTGTTTTTACTTTAAGTTTTTAACACTAAACTTCACTACAGTTAGAAATTTACATCAGAAAATCAATGAAAAACATGGCTGCACTAGAGGATAGAGTATTTCATATTGATTATATAGTGCCAAACTTCTTCCTAGAAAAGTAGTCTCTATATATAAGTTTTTATGGTTTAAAGTGCTGTGGGTGGGTGCGACCTCATGAGACCGATAAGGATTTGACGGAATATGACCGCGGTCTCATGAGGCCGCTAAGGGGTTGAGAGTCTAATGATTTTTTTATATGACAAATCGGATAAGGCAGAACAGCGTATGCCTAGCCAGCTAGTGATAATAATAATTCAGTGATAAATTTATTTGAGACATTCACAATCGTTTCTAGAATACTGTTTAACTGTTTCTGAGACTTCATCGTTTTATTGAGGCTGATTTATTTCACATAACAGCATGAAACCCATCAGTCCTAGCATCCGCGAACATTTTCGACACACCACACACCGCAGGCCGCTCGAGTAAAAACATTGTCAGAATGCTTTGAAGTGACTTTTATGTCATTTGTACTTCAAGCAAACCTGTGGGTAAGCATATGGCTCCTAACCGCCAGTTCCCTAAGCTCCTCTCTATATCACAATCATCGCTTAAATCGCGCTTTATAATGTGACCAAGATAGTTGAAAGTATTAAAAATATCTAGGGCTATATCATCCCGTATAAAATATGTTATACGGAAAGTACACGACGCGACTACTATTTTTTGAGTTGTACTTCAAGTCGTGGTCCTCCGCGGCTTTCTAGCTTTAGATGGACTGAGCAGCACCATGTCGTCTGCATAGCTTATATTATTAACAATATGACAGACATGCAGAGCCGTGGTAGCTAAGATGGTTAGCGCTCGCTGTAAATATAACAGAACGCGAGAAACCCGGGTTCGATCCCCGCCGGCACTAATGAAATTGTTAATTGCAATTTTAAGTGCTGATATACCACGTGCTCGGTGGTGAAGAAAAATATCGTGAGGAAACCTGCATGTCTGAGGAATAAGAAAAAAATATATTTCGAAGACATGTGAAGTTCGCCAACACGCATTGGGGAAGCGCGGCGGACACTTCCTAGCCCTAAAACCCTCTCAGAAATGAGGGGAGGCCTGTGCCCAGCAGTGGGACGTATATAGGCTGTAACTTTACTTTACTTTTACTTTTTATGACAGACATCATGTGTGCTAACCAGTTCCTCGATAAGCTGGTTAATATATCCTCGTAAGGCCCAACCTAAATTTAGGTCGATATACATTACGACCCAACGTACTAAAAATAGGTAGAGCTTGTCTAAACTGAAATGACGCGCCCCACTACTTAATTAGTTGATTTCGATGTGTGAGTGTAAATATTAATAACGACGCTTCATCTGTGTTTGAGCGTCGACTGCTCCGCGAACTACGATCTGTATGCCTACGTGACGGTCGACTAGTCGCGTGATAAATCCGACAACGCTCTCCTTAGGGAGCAGCGTTGGGGCATTGTATGAAACAAAACGTCCGCTCTCTGCCACCTTCAGGCAATTATGACAAGTTGAACAAAAAATCCGAAACCGACGCGTGCTCCTACGCTTGAGTCTCACCGACAACCGAATGACCAATTACAATGGCATTTGTATATGTATTGCGTCCATATTTTAAATTTGCTTGTGTGCGTTAATGCGATAGTGGGGCGCGTCATTTCAGCTTAGACGATCTATAAATGTATTACTTTTGGTCAAATTATTTTAAGGGGTATTTCCTATACCTAAAGTTACCTATTTCACGCACAAAATATGTTGAAATAGCTTGTCCTTATTTTAGGTCACTGGACCACTGTTTAATATATAACATTAGTTTGAATCAATCAAATCTATTCAGTAATTTATCATGGAATAGGAAATTATACCACAAATAAAAATAAACTGTAAAAAAATATTTATTATTTTCTTCCTTCATTTTAAACCTTATTAATTAATAATTTTACATAACAAAATTACAAAATTTTCTAAATCAGTCTCATTTTTAACAAACAATGTATCTTCGCATTACATATGTTAATCATATTACTAAAATAATGTTCTTACTTACTATAATCAATGGCAATATTTCAAATAATAATATTCAAGTTGTCGTATCACACACAATACTAATTAGAAATATATACTTAAAAAAGAAAATTTTAAACAAATGTATCAATCAATAAATCTCAGTGTGGAAGTTATAAAAACAATTTCGTTCTTTACTTAGGCACAAGTGAATGTTGCACTTCTTGCATATAACTGTGCTTTTCTTGTTGCATCCTGATCTTCTGCACCTGTTTTGAACTTCTCCAGCCGACGGCAAATGGAGTGCACCATGAGTTCTTGAACTGGCGCTGGGAAGTGGTACAGCTGGTATAGAGCCGGGCCGCAATTTGGCGATTTTAAAAGCTGTGTTGGGCCGGAATGCCAAAATATTTTTGTCATTAAATAAGGTCATTGAGCCTTACGAGGATATAAGTTAAATAACAAGAGTGAGCTTAAACCGCCTTGGCTAACCATATTTTAATAGATATTCATCTAATAGTGTACCTGCCCATCTCAGATGGTTTTTTTGATTATCGTACCAGTACTTAATCAGAGAAATATAATTCACCGGCACACCTGTTTCCCTCAACTTGCTTCATAATAATACATCATAACTGATCAAGCCAAAAGCATTATACAAGACGAGGAAACAAGCATATACCGTCGTTCTCCTAGTCGTGTAATACCTGACAGTATGCTTCAATGTAAGAATTGCACTTTCCGTCGACAATCCTGCCCTGAATCTGAACTAGGCATCATGCACGTCTATATGTTTTATGAGCCAACCATCTAACAAATTTTCGCCGCGGCGGTAGCAAGTGAGATAGGCTGGTAGTTGCAAATATCAAATGCATCACCTGTCTTGTTTTTAATAATCGGTACCACTATTGTTCACATCAGCCCCTCGGGTAAACAAGAGTGAGCTACTCATTGAGTTAAAAACATGGAGAGAACTCGTGGTAAATGGATCCCTGCGTATTTAACCGGGGATTTCCCACACTGCATTCTCTCAATAATCAGAGCCACCATTTTAGCAAGTATCTTAACATTACATTCCTTCATGATGTTCTCACTATCGCTCATCTCCTCACACATGGGACTGTAGAGTGACTGCATGGTGAATTGTTTCCTAAAAGTACCCGCAATGTATTTACGGTCACAAGCACCGCCAACATCCTTAGGGAGGCACGGCCTTATATTCATTTTATTTGTGTTTTTCCTTATACTAAATATCTTTATTTCCATACAGCTCTAGATGCCATAAGTTAAACACAGCTGTACTTTAGAATACAAAGTCAAAGTAAGTAAAGTCCTTGCAATCGTCTCCCCCTGCTACGATGAGAGAACAATAAATAGGAGACGGACAGCACCACCTTCCTGATAATAACAAAAAACTCAAAATAACAAAAAACTACAGTTTCCAAAGCGCCTGCCAAGCAAAGAAATTATACAAAATCCTTTCTATAAGGCCATCTTAATCTAATTAATGAAATAATCACTAAATGTACTGAACTCCAAGCTACCAGCATGCTACGCTGTCTTTTGACTTTTTGAGTATTAGTATTTTTAATTTCCATTAAGTATTGTCACAAGGGTCTTTGAAGGTCTTGGATTCCACAATTAAAACACATTTATACATCAATTTCCACAAATAATTTTATTTCAAAATATCTCTTAGTAAACAAGTGTGAAGTTATCATTCATTAAAGAGTAGATACTTACAAACATTTAATTAAAAACATCTCATATTAAGTTATATTTGACACCGACATGTGTTTTTAACACGTTACCTACTGATTGTAAAGCTTAGCCTGACAAAATATGTATTTAGATTATTTCATAACGTAGTCAGAAACGTTGAAATGTCACTTAATTATTTAAAATTTTGATGAAATCAAAATCAGTGTACAATAATATCTACAAAGCCTTAACGACTAAAATATATAGTAGACATCGAATTTTACTTGTATACACAAATGTAAAAGATCAATATATAATTAACACAGTTATTACCGCAGACATAAATTTCGAATTAAACACTAGTGTATTATTTTGAAGCGTGGATTGCAAACATAAGTTGTTACCGTTAGTTACCGTTTAAAACAGATTTTTTAAAGCTGAATTAAAAGTTACTCAAAGATTTCAGTACAAAAATAATTATTCAATAACGACATGATATTATAATATGTTTAGAACTATTAATGTTGTGAATGGAAGCGCAAGTAAGTATACAATAATCATAATACTTAGGTTTAAATTATAAGTTATCGTTGTTCATTACATATAGCATAATGCATCTTATGTTAGGGCAGACTATTACATATTTTGTGATAAGGGCCCTAAAATCTAGCTGAGTTTAAATTGATTGATATAAACGCGAAGAATTTTTTTAAAATTTACACATTACACTTTTGAATTTTTAAATCATTATAAATATGCAAACTATATTTTAACATTGTATACGGAACACTATATCATTTTAATTTGTAGAATGATGAATGTCGAGCCAAATTAAATTCTTGGACAATTGTCATCAACTCGAGTATAATATTATATAATATATAACAAATTTAATTTCGACTACGTCTGTAAATATACCTTATTAAGAACGGGAATATTTTTTTAGAAATCTTTACGATTTTGTTATATTTTGTTGCTCATTAATCTCTCTAACTCGACGATCTCGACTCGACTAACGATCTCTAAAACTACCAATGCACCCGATTGACTTGAAATTTAGTATAGTTACTAATTTCGCACTTGAGACGCTCACTAAGAACGGATTTCACGATAGTCCAATCAAACAAAATTCTTGATATTTTACACTTAGATTCCGCAATAAAGTATTATACTGCGTCCAGCGAAGCAAGCGAGTATCAGCTGGTAGATTGATAATGGAGATTTTTTAATAAAATCTTATAATAAAGTAGTAGACATCAAGAATAATAAATTACCACACAATTTAATTCGATTTTGTTTTGCTATATAAATAACCATAACTATATAGTGTAAAAAGGTAAACTAATAAATATGATATAAACGTAACAACAAGAAATCATGACGTCACTGATATATTCCCGTAGTTACTAACCATATTTCAATTTACTTGAGGGTTTACTACCCTCCTGATTGGCTAGATAGCCGCAGAACACTGTAAGTCTGTAAACAGATTTAACGTGACTTCCAATAAAAGCTCTTACGGCGACATCGTAAGGTTCATTCTCATTGATTAATTTTAAATGAAAGTAGTATGAACAGTTTCTCTTAATATACGTGGTAGAGCAACGTAGGAGATGTATTATGGATGCAGCTTGTATTGGTCTGCTCAACCGAGGAAGGATTGCGCTTCCACAGAACACCAGCGGTAAATATATCAACATAATGCTGCTGTGTTTCGCATTGCAAGTGATACTACGGAGAAGTTTTTACCAATAATGTAACATTCTATCTTAGTCCTCAGTGTTGAGAATCTGTATTTTGATTCTTAATCGAAGATAAATGTAGGTTTCTGTCACAGTACTCAATTACCCCCTCCATCTTATTCTATAAAAAGCTAAATTGTGCGTTGTGTCTTTCCGATAAAAGTTTTTTTTTTATTATGATTTTATTTTAATTAAGGCCGGCAACGCACCTGCAATTCGCCTGGTGTTGCAGTTGTTCATGGGCAGCGGTAGCCACTGGGGGCAAATGAGCTACATGGTCGTTAGATTCAATTGCATATGTACATCTGCATTGTTCAAAATTAAGTGTACTAGTAAATAAATATTATCAATGAACGTATCTGGATTACTTTTTGTTGATTTTATCTCGTTTATTAGTTTAATGACTTCTGCATAGACATCTTTCTCATCTATGGTTATTATGTTACATTTTTGTTTTTTTAGTTACGGAAGGCCTTATTTCATAACGTGATTTATTGATGATTTCAAGTTGAAGATCAATTGCGTAAATTTTTATTGTTTGCTAATATTTGTTTAAATTCGAGAAAACGTTAAATATTTTACTATATTGATGGATTGTAATAGTACGTGCAAACACATCGAAATGCAACTTTTTATGAGTGAACAAAAATAAACAGTTCAAAATCAACTTTATGATAATAGTATAATCCAAATATAAACAATTTTTATAAAGCAAAATTTTATCGAGAACTACATTTTAATAGTAGCTTGAGTCTAAAATAAATATTCTGAAGAGCTATACATTTTATGGTGAATGTAAAATTTGAACAACTTATAGTCATGATATATTATGTTCAGACCAACCAAGAAAGTTAGACGGAGTGCTCCACACATTTTAAGTGACGCTGAAATCAAGCCAAAACTATGCCCGACTTATTGTTAGAACACGTACTGACGAAAAATATAAAATAATTTTCATCTAACACGGTTTAGATGCATACAAGTGCATTAGGTACAATATATAAAGATCATTATTCCTATTCATTTTCATTTTTTTATTCATTTCACTTTCATTCCAGTTGTCAAATATATAGATGCACCAGCTTATTTCCTTGCTAAAAAATTAAACTTCCGGAACTTCTTTGCGAAAGAAATCTGGATTCAATCCAACTTACAGCCTTAAAAATAGTTTAGATCTCATTTTCAAAATTAAAGATATTCGTATTCTTCCTACATCCATGTTGTGGTCTTTAGACGTTGATAGTCTTTTTACAAATGTCCCATCTCCAGACTGTTTGCGTATAATCAAATTATATGAAAGGAACTCTTACGTAAATGCTATAAAGGTGTATAACAAAATACCCAATGACTTTAAAGAGTTACCTTTAACATGTGTAAAAGTTGATACAATAGTTAAAAGAAAAATGTTTTACGATCTAAATGAATGTATGTCTTTTTGTGGAAAATAAAATCCGAAGCCAGTAATATTGATATATATCTAATAATTAATTAATTACAAACAAACTGAAAGTATGGACATTAACAATTAAGAACAATCATTAAACAATGTGACATTTTAATTGAATTTCCACTTGTTAAATTTTTTTTTTGCATGTATACTTATAAAATATTTGCACACCATATAAAGTGGTAGAATGTAAATGGGCCATACATAATTTAAGATCATACTTTATTGTACACATACATTCTGGCAAATAAATGAATTTGAATTTGAATATAAACGCTTCCAGCAGTAAACCGTTACGGATGTTAAAGAAAGAAATGATAAATATCTGTGCGTGAGTGTGTCAAGAAGTTGAGCATAGTTTTGGCATCACTTTGAAATGTGTGTTGTGTTTTATCTTCTGGTTGGTCTGAGAATATATATTGTTATTGCACAATATTTCACAACATTATACACTTTAAAACACATTAAGGTATGATGAAGTCGACACGGTCAGGTACTTCCCCGTTACACACATATTTAACAATTATTATAATGTGAAAAACAATCCTAATTATTTTGCTTTTATATTAAGTTATTTATTCGCAAGAAGGTTAGGTATCAATTAAAATTAAGTTTTAATATATACATATTATGAAAATAGATGCGGCCACTATTTCTTCTGTTACTTTTACCTACTAAGGGCTGTTGAAAAAAGAATTTGAAAAATTATTTTAAAAGCCTATAATTTACCATATTCCATAAATTATATTTCAACGAACATTTTTCTGCTCTATTATCGTTCTTGGAATATAAAGCAAATTTATTTTCCTGCAATTCGCGATGTTATGTTGTCATTTCGTAATTTAAAATTTTGATTCGAAAATTGTGATAGTTTCTGATATAATTATACCCTTGAATGATATAAGTTTACCATTATTTCTTATAAAATTTTATTAAACTAAGTTTGTATAAAAAGGGTTATTATAATATTAAGGAATTTATGGATGATAATAACCCCTGGGAAGGGTGATCGCTACCAAGCTATTTCTAATTTGTCTTGTGTTGTAATTGTAAACATGATTGTAAGCTATTATTTGAAAAAAAATAGTCCCGCTGGGTTTCCTGCTGGTCCTTCACAGGACAGAGGTTTTTTTTGCGAACCAGTGGTAAATGAAAAAAGTGACTTTCAATTAGTATTTTTTATAATCTACATTGAATAAAAAAGTTTTTGTTTCTGTTTCTATTATACCCTCCTATCCCGATCTTAAGGCCTCAAAAAATTAACAGTTTACTATCTTGTCTATGGCAGACTATGTAAATACCTAAATCGGTGATGTGTTCCAGCGTCTGAGGTGCATGACGAGTGATACATAGTGAAACGTGGTGATTTTGGCAAATCCCCTATATATAGAAGTGCCGAGTCTAGTTATCTGATAATTTTATCATCTATATTTGATTTCATTAATAAATATCAACTTATAAAGCTACACGTTTATCACTAAATTAGATTGTCAATTAACAACAGTCAGTTATATTAGGAACGTTGAAACAATAAAATATCATTAGAGGAGTTGAAAAATTCATATTATTGTACATAAAAGTTAAAGAGTAGCAGTTTCACTCACTACTTAATACATTGATGGTCAAATAATAAAGTACAAAATAAAGCGATTTTAACTAATTTGTACAGTACAATTCCTCAGTTTCATTCGAATATATAAATGTTTACATAACTTTCACAATCGTAAATAGCTTAACTAATTATAACAAAAATATGTTTTATACTCTAATAAGAATAAAATATATAAATATCTTTCAACACGCGTATATAATTAGAAACGTAGTATATATATTAAAGCACTGTGTTTATTTGAACAGAATTAAAATAAGGCTGAAATGAATGATTTTTTTTTCTCAATTTAATATTAGTGGAAAATCATTTCAAGTCTAATTTTCTAATATTTTCCATGAGGGCAAATAATCTTACGCTCACCACATGTCCCTAGTTGGGAATCGAAGGTCTTCGCTATGTTCAAACTAATGGCCAATGCCTCCCCCTTGGACTCTCTTTATGGGTCAGGTAACCCAGAAGATCACCAGCCGAGCGACCGCGACGGAAACTGTACTGATGGGCACTAATCAGTTGGTGATCCTCAAGGTACCGCATGAGCTGGATATTAATAACGGACTCCTGTGCAATTCCATCTTGTTGGACAGTCGAGGATGCGATTCAGATTTGATGACACGCCAGCTACTTCACAAGCAGACTCTCTTCAATATCTCACTTCTTTTTATTTTACTGAAAAAACCGCGTAATTTTGTTATAGCTGTACGTTAGTCAGTATTTTAGAGAACAAGGTGAACTTCTAATTATATCGCATGCAAGCAAGCAGAATGACGTAGCGACCATCTGGTCTCTGGTCGCATAGTGTCATCATCATTGAAAGTTTACGCAGATGCGTAACAAATAAGTTTTTCGGTTTCTAGCGCTTGTAACACAAAATAATGCCTCAGTGCTGTATTCTCACATTTTAACACAATTTTTTAAATTCTCCTAATTTTAGTAATATTCGTAATTTAGGTAATCCATTTCTAATCTAATTAATATAAAATATAACTAATATTTCAGAAAGAAACTTTAACCTTTATACTTTTGTAACAAATTAACTTTCCCCGCAATGAAATCTGTCAAATATATCACCTCATTTCTAAATAGCACAGCCCTGATGGCAGAAAAAGTCGTGGATGCCCCCAATGTTCGATTTTCAAAATATAATCGAGAAACTAAGACCAAACCTATATTATTCACGATGACCATATGGCGAACAATTCCACTGGAATATGACAAGGCACGGAAGGGGAGAAAATTACATGTATGTATTATTTTCAAAGACTATCATTTAGGGCTACATCACTACTTATTATATAGACTTATAATAGGTGAAGAAATAGAAGATAGTATATAGAAGTTTAATCATTTAAATACTTTGTCACAGAAGGACTTAATATCAGAGTTGATTGGGAGAAAATTCTAAAAGGCACTAAGGCCCTTATATATAAATTATAAACTAGGGCCGATGCAGATGGAAAGGTAAAACCTTTTGCTAGCATCATAAACGGAGCGGAGTAAAAGTCTAAAGTTATAACTATCTTTATTTCTATAAAAGATTGAATCAAATGGTGTGAAGTTGTGCAGATGTAAATTAGCGAATTGATTATATAGTAAAAGAAAAAAATCAAATTCAGATTTTTATTGTTTACAAACCTTATCTGCGTTGAGTTACAAATATTGAAAAAAAATATGTAAATTTGCCTACAGGTTACGGAGGAGATAAATTTCAAAGAATCGTTTTCTTGCGCCATGGGAGCTACAATAAATATACAATTAAGATTGAAATTTAACACATATGTAATTTCTTAACTTTTATGTTACAAGCGATAACAATGAGTGTTCCTAAGTCTCAACTCACTGTATCAATTTACTTCTTTGGGTTTGGCAGTCTCAAAAGCCAGGTGATTATTTTATGACAAAAAAGAATAAGTATATAGATTACGAATCTACCGGATTGTTTTTGGTCTTATTTGAAAATGGTCATAATCATTTTCAAATTGGATCAAAAATCCAACAACCATAATTTCAAATTAGAAAATGTCATATAAAAAGGCGTCATCCGGCGAGATTGTTTCAATGTCATTTATTTTGTTATATTAAATCACTATGTACAAAGTAATATTATATTATTGTTGTATGTACTATCCACTTATCAATCTTGAAGTACTTATTGGAAGTCAGACGTGAAATATGAAAAACAAAGTTATAAGTTATAAGTAACAGATAATAATTATAAGTAGAAAATAGAAAAATGTAAATAGATTGATAAAATATATGTAGATATTTTATAGTTAAATAACATTTTTATAAACTAGTATTAAAATATTTCATTTGAATAAATAGGTACATAATTCATTACCACATAAAATGTTTATTATACATATAAATTTATAAAATTTTACTTCTAGTCAGGTCAGCCACTTAAGATATGAAAATGTAGACTATAACTACTTTCAAAAAATTTGTCTTTTAGTTTGATACATAACTTAATTAAAACGTATTATGCATTACAATGTCGGTACTTTACGAGAAAAGTGAGGCTAATCAGAACATTAATTACTAATGAATATTTTAAGTGCCTCAGTAATTCAGTAAGTCGTTTTTAAGGTTAGTGGTAGGAGGAAAAACGATAAGATTTATGCGACCTTATAGCGGCATCAGTAAATTTTGTTGACGACCATTTTTCTCGTAATTTTGCAAGCGTCCTACTTAAACGTGTTCTACCAAAAATATAATTAGTAAGTAAGTAAAAAAAAAACGTAATTATTAAGCAGTTTGGATTTAAACTGGTCTTGTCGTGACCATGTCTTGATCATCTATTGGTGATTGGTTTTGAGACATTTATTGGTGCAATTTGTTCGAGACAACCAAGCTTGAATTGCATAGTTATTGAAACTTAGTTACATACGTTTTATCTAGCCACTTATGGATTTTGGAGTACCGTAATGGAGGTGTAACCAACAGGACCCTATTACTAAGTTCAGTACATATGTAGGCTGAACAAACATGGTATGACAATCAGGACCGGAATAACATTAAGACACAAAATTGTCCAACAGCCCATGGGCTTCACATCACTTAAGGGCCTCGAGGTCTTAGAAAAAATAATTATACCGCTACTTATTTTGAAGGAACGAGACGTTTTATAAATTGCCGTAGTTGCCCCAAAAATTACTACCCCAAAAGAATCCTATCAGAAAAATTAAATTTACCTTTTTAGCGTAGCTATGTGAGTTTTTTCAAGTCCAATGTTGATGTTACGAAAAAAATACAGGGTTATTTTGCGATTATCAGTCAAATTTGTAGAGAAGGTTTATGATAAGTAATATAAACGGTGGCAAATGGCGAAGAAATGCATTATTTTAACTGATTTTACTGCGCACACACAAATTAGTAAGGGTCTCGGCGGGCAAAAACGTTGATACCCATAAATCACATTCAATTTGGGATAATTTCAAATAAAAGTAGAAGCCTTATTTACTCGTATTTTCTAAACTGTATATCATTATTTATATATTTGAACTTAAGTTAAAAATTTGGCTACTCTTCGAAAAATAACCCTATATATTACGTTAACTATTATAATCAAATATTTCTATGTATACGACTAGAATTTACGTTAACTATTATAACCAAATACTTCTACTTCTATGTATGCTACTAGACGTACTAGACGGACTCTGTGGCGCGCCGCCATTTTGCAGTCGTTTCCGAAACGACCTCAAAATGGCACATATATTAAATATTCAATATTCACATCAAACACACTGCCGTGTCAATGACTCCACATATTTAAGCTTGCAGCCCTTGGCCGTGAGCCTTGAGATCGACGAAGCTGTAAAAGTCAAAAGGCTATCAGCACCAACACCATCGAAACCAGCCGACACCAAAAAATAATTTTGATAGTACTAACGTCACAGCTACAGCCCGATTTTTGTTTTGAATTGCCGATCCAGTAATATACATAGAAGTCTTCGGTCATAACAGCTAAATTCGTACCTATAGTAAGTAATAATTAATACTACAATGTGAAAAACAATTCCCATTTTGATTTAATATCAAGGTAAGGGGCATTACGCAAGATTAGCATTGATGCGATTCGTAAGTACGGATCTTTACTGGATGATCTTTTTTACCGACTGGAAAAAAATAGGGGGTAACATTTTAACGGAGTAGAAGCCTAGAGCACTGATATTTTAGAAAAAAAAACAAACATTTTGTATTAAAATCTATCGAAATTCAAATAATATTCACCCTACTTTACGAACGGAAATACAACAATAAATGAAGGTATCTTTGACCTTGTCACTTCGCAGTATTACAGGCTCAAGGGCAAAGTGCAAAGTGTTAAAATTTTTTTTCAAACGTTTAATTCAAAATTTTCGTTTATATTTTTTTTTAAAATATCAGTGCCATAGGCTTCTACTCCGTTCACATGTTACACCGAATTTTTACCAGACGGTAGAAAAGGTCATCCAGTACAAAACACAAAAAATGTTTCTGCCTATGTCTGTTATAGACATAATACATCAAATCGAAATGTGTTGTTATAGGTCAACAAGGTGTGTGTTGGAATAGGTCAATAGATGGCGCTGTTGTCGAGATCCAGAAACCATCCATGCGAAGCCGGGGCGGATTGCTATTGGTTAATAATTATAATATGTAGAAAAATGACGGATTTCGGATGCGTACTCGTTACATAATATTTAAAAGTTTATGTTTAAGCACAGACGTAAAATAAATTATATCATGTATGAGATAATATTCATTTGCACTTTGCACATGTCTTGAAATTGTTTGTCCTTATCATTATTATTTTCATTCTAATTAATTTAATCCACTAAATAGTAGGGAAAACAGTATTAAAACATTTTAATTACCTATTCTCTATACAAATCTAATATCAGACGTTCTAATTTATTTCTTTATTTATATTTCGAATACAACTAGCTACATTTTATTCGATGATCTTTAAAACATTGATCATTGCCATAATTAAACATCAATTTTAAGTAAATATATCTGGATACAATGTTTATTTATTCTCTATTAAAGTTTGAACTTGTAGAACGAGATCCCTCGCGAGAGATAGCACGGCGGAAGCGTCGTGACGTTCCGCCATTTCTGTAATGGCAATAAATAAACACATAACAAACACATTTTATTATTATTTATAATATTCAACTGAGCGAAACGGTGTAATATTTCACACTCGCGTCATTCCATTTCAAGTATCCCCCGTATCTGTAACAGTTTTCACGCTTGGCAAAAGCGCTTCCAACCGCAATTTTTGTTATTTGGTGTTCTTGTCAGAAAGACGCTGCTATTCATCGCATGATTCATTTCCCTCTATCGTCTCTTACGACTCCCATGGATTAATATAGAGCGGTAGATTCAATTACGTCACCACTTCACGAGAAGCAGTACTTATGTGTTGATACTCTGGTACTATGGTCACCAATTCACACATCAAGCTTGGCGATTATAGTAAATCCTCTAAATTTCCAAAAGGCCTGGGTCCAGCAGCGGACTTCTTAAGATTATGATGATTATAATCTAGTCGTGTGGGTCTGGTGTTAGATATTCCATCACCATTTCGTCGCTTGAGAGCCCTATAGGGGGCGACTAACGACGGCGCCGGTAGAATGGAGAGACGTCCAGTAGTGCAATCGTCAATCCGCCTGCCAAGTTAAGACGGAATCTGGTTAAGGCCAACCATCCTAAAATGTGTGAGGCTCATGATAACGAAGGAAGATGTTATTAAAGTGAAAACTTTTAATAGTGTTCGATATTTTATTAATAAAGCCACTCTCATCAAGATGAACTTTCACTTTGAACTTGTAGGTATCAAAAAACTTCAAAATGTTTCTTAGAAAATACCACCTAAAGTCATATTTATTTAATGTTACTTTAACAGAGTTAAAACCTGGGGTCATTTTTTTTTCAGATTTTTAATAGTTAATTACTTACCATTGAAGAATTTGATGATGTCAGTGAAGTCCATTGTGTTCGCGAGTATGACGTCGCGATAGGTCTCGAGCAGTGCCAGCGCTATGAAAAGCACCATATGTTCCGAAGCGACATACCTTGCCACCCATATCAACTCCCACGCCGAGAATACCTATTAAATAGTAAAAAATCTATATCTATATACTTATTGATTTCTTATATTTTCGCAAACACTACATATTGATTAAAATTACTTTTATGGATTTTATCGCGTTTGATTTATTTTATTTTTAATTTCCGACGTTTCGGCAACTATTTACTAATCTGTGGTTTCGGGTGCTTTCCAGCACCTATGGTCACGGGTGACTGAGGTGACTAATGTCTCAATGTCAGTGTTCACCGGCAGTACCTTCAGCTTTTTAATAATTGTTTATGGACCAATCTAAAAAACTAACAAGAATTTCTTGGCACCCATTATTGTCCCTTAATATTATCGTAATAGTATCGTATCCTTAATATTATAATGGGTCCCTTTTTTAACTTATTTGAAGTTAAAAAAAATCAATTTTAACAGTCGCAGATTTCATTCAAAATGTCTTGTTTTGTGATTTTATTTACTTTGAGTTTTGATATGATATCGTTTTATAATGCCCAAATAAAACACGGACTACCCTAAAAGCTCATGAAAATTTACAAAGAAATTAAATTAATAATAAATTTTCTCACGTCTTGGTAGAGCAGTTCCCGTTTGAAGTCCAGCAAGAACCACCGGTAGCAGAAGTAGAAGTGAGTGTAGTCACCGTGCGCGTGCATCAACTCGTACAGCTCACAGTCCAGTATTTGTATTAGAGATCTGAAGAAGAGTTTAATATTTATTGAGTATGAATCTGCAACGAAGCAATCATCAATAAGGAACCGATTACAGATCGATCAATGACCGATGTCTAAATTGTATCACCAAAAGTTCCGCACTACTCTGCATATAAAAAGCGCAATTGACATTACTAGCATGCTTTTAAACTAATCGTACACCGATAATGATTGGTACGTTGAAACTACATAAACGCAAATCATTGCTAGCAAGAAACACTTTAAAAATCATTTCAAGTTTTCAAGTCATTTTGAAAATAAGTAGTTGCAAACGAAAAAAAAACTATTACAAAATAAATAATAAACACATTTACGTTGTATAGGCATGATGCAGCCATTTTATGGCAGTAGCATGACCGGGTTGGATGAACCGGGGAAAAACCATGCTCTCACAAAATACCAGCGTGAAAGAGCAACTGAATGTTGCTATTTTTCGTATGGTAAGTTAAGAGAATCATGAAGCCTTTTTTTCTGGAAACGAAGCACTCCATCTTAGTTTATAGGGGTGACAACGCATCTACATTTTGATACTTGTTCTTCATCAAGTGAATACAAGCCACAGCACTTACCGTCGGGCGAACTGTAGGCTCATTTGCAATCTTTATACTCTTTAAAAAAAAGCCAATTAATCGGGAAAACTCAAATGTTGCACAGTTTTGGTCAGGGATAATGGTTAGGGTAAAGACAATTTACATTTTTATAGCATTAGGTGACAAACGAGCACAGTCCACCTGATAGTAAGTGAATGCTGTGGCCCATAGACATCCAAATTCATCTTAAACTGAGGTTCAAAATGCAAATACATTGTCACCCTTGAGGACTAGTATGGAAAGCCTCGATTCCAGTAAAAAAGGTTATCGGTTCTATACACTCACCATACGAAACACAGCAGCATGATGCTGCTATTTTACGCTGGTATTCTGTGAGAGCGTGGTCCTGCTCCGGTCGAGCCAACCTATTCGTGCTACAGCTATAATAAAGCTGTCGCGTGGCTTTACCACGTAAAAACATTTTATATTTTTATATAAAAAAGAAACATTTTACATTTAAATGTTACTCTTATTGAGTAGAGTTTTAGTTGGAGCCGATGACTTCAACTTCATCCCACAGATATTAGCTCCGCACTTTGAGTGCATAATTCAAAGACATAAGCTAAAATTTCATAGTACCCAAGTAACTAGAGTTCGATCCTCGCCCGCACCAATGTGGTGGCGGCGTAAAAGAATCCATCTCACGCTCTATTTAGACCCGTGAACTTATGGCTCCCTCTAGATGGCAGGGGACCCATCTCGTTTGCAGTAAATGTAAACTACTCAGACCAGCGGCAGGTAGCATTGTCACATGTGCGAAACATCAGGTACTGCATTGGTGAATTCGCCTGCCAAGCGTGATGATGACAGGCCTGTTGGTCTAGTGGTTAGTGACCCTGACTGCTATGCCGGAGGTCGTGGGTTCGATTCCCACCCAGGACAAATGTTTGTGTGATGAGCACGATCATTTGTTCTGTGTCTGGGTGTAATTTATCTATAATATTTATGTATTTAGAAATATATAAGTATGTTTATCAGTTGTCTAGTACCCATAACACAAGCTCTGCTTAGCTTGGGACTAGATGGCGTTGTGTGATAGTTGTGGAATATTATATTATATTATATTATATTATATTATATTATATTATATTATATTATATTATATTTTCTTCATCATCGGGCTTGGCAGGCGCATTGTCCTCCTTTAAACGTACATTACTTAGTAACCGTAGCTTGGTCACCCACCGTACAACTACGAAAAGCCTACGTGGCTGGCTTGTGTTGAAAGACTGGACTAAAGTGGTCATTCCGAATGGGCTTAACGAACCAATTTAGGATACAAGTTGTGGACCGCGAAAAGTAGTATATAGTATACCCTGCCCTCTGCAGTCACAGCAAAGCCACAGAGGATGAGTGATGGTATGGGCGACGCGTTTTTCACGTATCCTTCTCGACTGTGGCAGAGCTCCAACGCCGTTGTGACGGCGGAGGATTCGCGTGGGATGAGATGTATCGCTGTAACGATGTTCAGCTCTACCTACTCTCTGCTGGCGAAGCCAGTGCTTCTGCAGTCACTATACTCTACCTCTTAAGACTAAGCAGGCCTGAAATTTTTCACTGCGCTTGTGGAGTCAGCACTTATAACCCGTGCGGCTTGATATGTATACCCTCTGTCAACCTAAATAATAAATCGAGCACAAACCTCATGTCTGCAAAGTGCGCGTCCATTGCCTGTCCAGAAGGAAAGTTATCCTTTGCACGTTCCATGAGCCGAGCAAAGAGGGCATGCGCGACCGCCTCCTCATGCATCATCACCAGCAACGGCGCTGCCAGGTCACACATGCCCTGCATGTAGCCCATGTCTAGGTGCTCCCACACGTATCTGAAGAACCGATGAAAACGCATTAGATACGTATTATCACGCGTCGATTTCTTCTGCATTTTAAATATAAAACTGTGTACATGCAAAGTTACAAACAGACTTCAGTTTATAGTGAGTACCTACTATAGTCAATGGACATCTCCAGCCAACTTCAAACAAAGAAAGCTTCAGATGCGTTGTCACCTTTGAGGATTAAGGTAGAATGTCTCACGGCCCTCAAACTTGAACACAGCACTGCAAACACTATTTGGCAGCAGAAATAAGAAAGAGGGTGGTATAGATCGAGATGGACTCGGAACTCATAGACAGGAGTCCTACTACAAAGGAAACATGCTCTGTCTCGATAATATATTTAATCATCGATATAAGTGACAAGATATAGTCGTGCGAACAAAAATTTTTCACGGTTTAAGCATAGAATAAATCAGCGTCATCTCTTAAATACTCATTAAATACCACGGAACTAGTGTTTCCACTTATGATTTTGGGTTTACCCTAGAACCTGTAGAAATACTCTCTAAATTATCTTAAAAAATCAAAATCGTCTAATTTATTGCAACTAATTTTCAATATTTTAAAGAATAACATCATTGCAAGATTTGAATATCATTTCACGATCAAAAATCTTGAGTTTTGTGATGAAGAAGACGTTTTCATTTTCAATTTATAAACACTTAGTTTCATATGAATAACGAAAAGTAAATATTATACCATTATTCCGATATACAGAATGAAAAACTTTTTCATTCTACAATTTTCTAGCTTTTTTGACTATATCCCCTTCCTTAAAGCTTTAAAAAAAATTACATGAGGTGGGTATAAAAAAGGGTTATCTGGAGTTTGGTTTTAACCCAAATTGTCCAAAACCCTTTCAACTTGAAGAAACGACTAAAGCGCTACCTATATTAGTAGATTTATACTAAAATACTGCAAAATATCTAAAAGTGGAAACGCACGGCACGCATTGGGACTCGCGTTGGTGCTCCATAAACATTTTCGCACCAAGTAGTCAGTGCCAATTTGTTTGTTCAATGAACGAGTCCATACGCAGTAGTATAATAAGTCTATGTATTTAATATAAATTACATGTTGTATGTACGTTAGTCGGCCGCTATGCTCTGTGACTCCTAGAAATTTGATAAGAATAACAGACTTTAAAGTATGAGGTGTTCTTTGATTCATCTTTATCTTCAGGAGTGTCATTGGCTACATTTTATGGTAAAATTACCATTACAATGTGTTTGCCTGAAGATCACCAGGCGGATTCATTTTTAATAGTAACTACAAACACCTGTCACATTCAGCATAATAGCCGCCTTTACATGACACGTGCTTTCACTCGCGATTGGAGTTCTCGCGATTTAACGCAGGAAAGCTTGCACGCGCAATCGTGAGTGATTGTTTTATCCATTTTGAAGTGTTTGTGTTTGAAGTGTTGTGACGACTAGTGTTCTAAAGAAATTGACAAAAGGGTCAGATGAATATTACACAACATTTATGTTTACTGGTCTAAGCGTGTAATAGATTATATATTTTACTAACTTTTTTATATACTATTAAATAAAATCCTACAAGAAGACATGCATGATACTTTTTCGCCATGAACTCTTTAATAAAATTATTTTTCCATAACCTAATGTTCGCTATTTTACGACGATAATACCGTTTTCACAAAGCCGCACGTGTTAGTTGTGTTTGAAGCGCACAGACTTGAACGCATGAGGTATGAGGCGCTGCCCGATGCACGAGCTGGCGGCGCGTGCGCTTATTCTCGTTCCACTCTTCTATCTTCACATGCGCGCTCTTACCCGCGCGAAAACCGTTTCACGCATTAAAGAGCGTATGTGTAAAGGCGGCTAGTAGTTTAAAACGAGTTTAATATGATTACAGTTTATTTTTATTTTCGCAAGCGTTAACGTCAAATAACTCTTGAAAAGCAGTTATTTCTTGTGTGAAGAACATTCCAAAAAGAGTTTATTAAGCCATGTAGTAGCGGTGTAAGAATATCCTCTACCAAGCGTAACAACCTATGGGTAGCTCTATATTATGAGGACTTTGACAGGATGTAGGGAATTAATGAATGAGAATTTAAAAAAATGTAGTTAGAAACAGACAACGACAATATTTATAAGAAATACAGATAAAATTCTAAACGGTCATTTAGAAGTCATAAAATAAAATAACTTACGTGCACATAATGTTTCTTAATTTGTCCAAATTCTCGTCAGTGAAAAATGGATAGTTTCTATCGCATCTCAGCACATCTTTCTCTATCCTGTGCAAATTCAGTGCAAAGCTCTCAACTAACTCGTTCTGAAAAATTGTTATAAAATATTATATTTGTAGTTCTTAGTTAGTAACTTTGCGACTTTAGTTCTTATTTAAAGACTTTAATTTTTATCTCTGATGTGACTTGTACTTACAGAATAAACTCCGCCGTTAGAACTAGCAGGTGACACGCAATTCGATCTATTTTCTGGTCTTGCATCTATACTAGGTTCTAAAGTATCAAAAGATGCTCCCGCTGATTGAGATTCTTCGCGAACAACGCCTAGTGGGCTCCGTGATGGACTGACATTCGCTATAATAATTTATCTCTTTAACATAAATGTATACCTTACAAATATCTAAGTTACTGTTTTATTAAGTTAAGTATGTAATATAAAAATTATATCATTAATGTATATACACAGAGTTGTATGAAGTTTTAAGATGGTCAAATATTGGGCACAATAACATAATATTATTAGAAATTTATTATAAGAATTATTAGCAAAAATGTTAACCTGTTGTTCCCCCAGAAGCTGGTGATCCAGAAGCAGCCAAGTCTACAGAAGGGTTTGTGATTATCACACTTGTATGTTGTTGTTGTTGTGTAGGGTGCTTTTCATTTTCTTCAATTGAAGACTTAAAGTCGTTACCATTTAAAATCATATTGGCACTATCAACGCTACACAACAATTTTCTACCGTCGCCTTTTTGGACAATACCTTCAGCTAATCTTTTGATTTCAGCTATGCTTTCTCTTCGCATATCAGGGTTTTCTACAACACTTTTAATATATACTTCGTCGTCATCTATATCAGTAAGACTGTCTATATCTACATGATCCTTACTATCACCCGTCTCAGTCTCTCCGTTAACTTTTGATTCATCAGTTTCTTTTTCCTCTGAATCCAACTCGATATTATCAACCTCATCTATGCTCGGTGCTCGAGATAACACTGGTTTATTTTCTGGTTTCAGTTGTTCCTTTTCACACGGTTCGGGTGAAACGATTGGTGGATTGTCTGATATAACGCTACAGTCATCTTCAAAGACCTGTAATGAGAAATATCAATAAAGTTAAAGTTATCATCACAAAATATCGAGATTTTTAAGGGTTACATATTTTTAAGAAAATATTTAGAAACCGACTTAACCGACTCAGGTTACAATATCTTAATATTTACATCACCAGATTCCACAACATCAGTCGGTTTCGACTTTCCTGCGGCTTCACTCAGCCGTGCAATAGACGCAGCCGTTGCCTCGCGGTCTCGCTGCCTGACGATAGCCTCAACACACAACCACTCAGACATCGTCGTTTCATACTGGCGTCGGCATGCAGAGTCTTGTGAACTACGTTGTTCTGCTGTTGAACCGAACCTGTAAAAATTTATTTTTTCAAAGATTTTTGTATTATATCAAGCTGTGCATTTATTTAGTATCAAACATATGTGTGTTATAAGCCTCTACTATATAAATAATAAAAAAAAATTATTTGACAAACGTGTTCATGGTCCAAGTGATATTTCCCTAAAATCTATATCTCTTGAAACTGTCCAAACTCGTCGATATCTCAGCTTTACCCTCTAATAAATAATATGTAATTCCTGAAAACACTCGAAATTAATAAAAGTGCAGTAGCCAACCTATCTGCCAAACCTGGTGCCTATTACGAAATCCACCATATGAGGCAATCTATATGGGGGCCAATATTCAGCAGTAGATTATAATAGGCTGTACTGTGTGAATTTGTAATGTTTAAGTAAAATACCAACTCGTAATAACCCAGCAGGTATGGCCACACTTCCCGGCGAATGTCGTGTTGTATGCCGCCGTAGTACACAAGACGGTAAACTTCGTCCTTATCAGTTACTACGCCTTCGTCATCCATCATGGACCGCCATATTTCTTCGGTGAGACCAGCCTCTGCGCCGTCTGTCAAAAGTAAAATATCTATTTTACTTCTTTTTTGTAAAGTACGATTACTTCAGAGATAGTTAGGCAGTAGTTATTGTCAGAAACATTCCTGTGTGTACATAACAGCAGACCAAGGTGTCATTTTAGTCTGATAAATGTGATAGAAACACATAGAAAACGGACAAACAAAATATATTAATGTTGTGCCGAAACTTTGGCTGGTACGAACATAAAAACTTACTCAAGTTTCATGCTAATGATTTTTACGTATTATATAAAGGTATCAGAGTAAAAAGTGGAGCAGTTTATACTGTATACCAATAAAAGAATGGTATCTGTAACTGGGCAGGAAAACAACTTTACAGCTTAGAAAATTGATGTCAAAATACAATTATTCGTCTAAGGTAGCCTGACGAAACTCTTCGAAAAAACTCTGGTCAGACTTTGACTAATATCAACATCGACTAGGAGATCGTCGTCATAAACAATGTACTAATGAATTGGACGCTGACACAAATTGTTGGATTCAGAGAGTTTATAAGGTGACGATAGGACTGTCAAATAAACTTCAGACTCTTTTAAAAGGCCAACTTTAGGAAAGGTTTCAAAAGTCATGTACGCCTAGTAAAAAGTAGGTGTCAAAACAATTGTAAACTATCTAAACTTGCATTTTAAAATAATTTTAGAAAATAAATCTTACGATTACAAAGACAAAACATGCATACTATTAATACTGCTGTGAAAGGTATACAGTTGAGGTTGACATTAGAAAAAGTTTCTTTTCCCTCCTTGCACAAAGCCATGCCAATAATATAACAAAAGAAATTGGAGTAAACTCACCTCTAGGTACAATATGTGGATGCACCAAACCACTTAGATGAGTCCGTACGGTCGACAAGTGTCTGCAGTACGCTAACCAACCGTAAAAAGCCCGGGAAATTATTTGACGGCGCATTGTACTGCAGACCAGTTCGATTGATGCAGCCTGCATGATAAAAGGACACATTAACAGATAAGGTCAGTCTCTCTAACAGTAAATCTATCTGAAACGAGAGGTGAGCAGATACCAGGTGTGAAATTTATCTAGACTCTACTTTTTTATAAATTTGAGCATTTATGATCATGGGTCATTAAAGACTCATAAAAATAATAAGAGTTTTTAATTAATTAGTAGTTGAAAAAAATTAAATATGCGCAATGCGGTCATGCAGTTGATCGCATCGCGGGTAATCGCGTAGTGCGTATGAGCCCTAAGAATCCACTGATGGACATCGGCCTAACACGTTTTAAGGAGGATTTGTCTTAATTATCAAACTTGGAAGCGGATTAACTTTTGACGATTGCAGCCAGGGGTTCGCACATATAATTTATACACACATACTACACTGATGGACATCGGCCTAACTCGTTTTATGGATGATGTGCCTTAATTATCAAACTTGAAAGCGGATTAACTTTTGACGATTGCAGCTAGGGGTCGCACATATGATTTATGCGCACATATACCTGACCCACAAGACGATCCAGGGTTATGGATTCTTTATTGCTGCCATCACACGACATATATAAATCAGCCAATGGTACATGGACATCTACCATCTATCATCGATTGAGAAATTAAATTCAGATGCGTTTTTATATCTACAGACTAAGATAGTATGCCTTATTATGACAAAAAAGGTACGCGATTCTCGCAACTCATTACACAAATATTATAAAACTAATTTAGAAGATTTTTTAGATATTTTTACCTGAAAAGATGCTTATAATCAGTTAGTACTTTATACAAGAAATGCGCTACTTTCACTCACTTGTTCGACTTCGACGGGAGGCAATTGAGTAGGTATGAACGGTGGCTGACTACTAAAACCGACAGAATGAGGATAATCAACGGACATTGTAGATGAGTCTGAAGATGTCGTAGACGTTGACGCAAGAGGACGTCGTGGTGTCCTCGGTGGTGACTGTATCGCGCGTTCTAGCAAGGAATGTCGCATCGCTGAAGAAATAACATTATTATTAAATTTAAATTACCTATTTAGCAATAACTCTAACAAATATCTGTGATTTTTGAATGAGTACATTTGAGTGAAAATCGAAATGAGTTAGATTCTTCTCACTTATTTATTTTTATAATATGATACAGATATACTAGTTTAGAAGCCAGGGTCCATTATTATTTAGTATCAAACATAAATTGTTAAAAGATTTGAGGCAAATAAATAATTTATTTATTATTTTATTTAGTTAAGTAGGTACAGGGTTCTTTTTCAAAAAGTAGCCAAATTTTACATTTAAGCTCAAATACATAAATAATCATGTACCGTCACTGCAATTTATAAATTCGAGTAAATAAGGCTTCTACTTTTATTTGAAATTATCCCAAATTAAATGTGATTTATGAGCAACAACGTTTTTGCCTACCTATCGACTGTTACAATAAACCGTTAAAATAATGCATTACCACGTATTTTTATTTTTGAATATAAAAAGAATAGAATATTTAAAACTTATTTTCATGAGTTTTTCTTCACCATTTGCCTATATTACTTATTCTGAACCTTTTCTGCAAATTTGGTCAGTTATTGCAAAATAACCCTGTATAGTGTATCGTGGAGGCTGTTAAAATACATAAATTTCACAAGGACAAACATTCCGACTATAAACAACTATTTGTTGGCTATACAATGTCAATGTCAAAGGATTATCCTTTAACTAGAAAATTGTTTAGAAAATTTAGGTTGATAATCAAGTAGTATCAAAGCTATAAAGTCCTCCAACCAGCTTATTTAGCGTGGTTATTATTGAAAATTTATTTCATCATGATCATATTATATTAATGTATAAGAAGACTGTGGGTTTCTGTTTTTATTCATATTTATTGTATATTGTATTTATTTATGTTAAGCCAGGCTCTGAGTGATGAGTTCTAAATTGTGTGATAAAAAATGTGGTTAGCAAAAAGATATATATATATATATATATATATATATATATATATATATATATATATATATATATATATATATATATATAAGATTAAAAATAATGCTTTGGTGGTTTGGATACGTAGAAAGAATGAATAAGGAAATAGTGACAAAGCAAATTTATGCCGCACAAGAGATTACCAAAATTGGCAAGGGTCGTCTTAGACGTAAGTTACCCGTCTGGGTAACAGGCATGAGAATTAACGTATGTATGTATATATTTCTTCTGAAGTTCAAACGATAGACTCATCTATTGTAACATGTGTCTGTTGTAGAACTTACCCTCTCTATCAGCAATTGCATTACTGACAATACGAAAAACATAATCCCCAGCAGCTTCTTCCCAGTCGACTTCCTCCGTTTCTCCGCTTTCACAGAGGCTTGGCATTGGTCGCCGTCGAGTTTTACCCCGACCAAATACCTAAAAATAAGAACAAGTTAACAAAATACTTAAATGCAATCCGTGGTAGCTCAAATGGTTAGCGCTCGCTGTAAATTTCAAAGTACACGAGAAAACCAGGTTAGATCACCGTCGGCACCAATGAAATTGTTAATTGCAATTTTAAGTGCTGATCTACCACGTGCTCGGCGGTGAAGGAAAACATCGTGAAGAAACCTGCATGTTTGAGAAATAAGAAATAAAACATTAAGAAGACATGTGAAGTTCGCCAACACGCGTTAGGACAGCGCGGCTGACACTTCCTTGCCCTAAACCCCCTCTCAGAAGTGAGAAGAGGCCTATGCCCAGCCATGGGACGTATATAGGCTGTAACTTAATTTTTTTTAACTTTAACAAAATATTTAGTCAGTTACTCGCAGTGACCCCAAACTGGATACGCGATCATGTCAGTGTCCCTAACCTGTGAGGTCTCTCGTAAGTTTGATGAGGTTGGCTTCCATCTAGTCCGTTACAGCCTATTAAAGTACACTGGTGAACATAATGCCTCCCCCATAGATCGCCTCATAGGGAGGATGTTTGCCATAGTTGCCACGCTTGGCAACCGCAGTTTTTTTATTTTTAGTCGTTATTAGGAATACGCTGCTCCCCATCTCCTGATTTCTTCCCCCAGTCGCCTCTTTCGACAACCCACGGTATAATATGGGGAATTTGATATTCTTACATCACCAGTACATGGTTCCATCTAGTTGTTCGGTGATATTGTGTTGACTGAGAGTATTAACGTTTCGGTGGGACCCCCACCGATGATTTCTCAGGATTCCTTCACTTCATCACCATGTGTAGGTACACGAAACTACCTAACACGTATATTAGGTTATGAAAATATTCAGTGTTAGTTTACATTTCTTTCTGAAAGGCTGTACCTTTTTGTCAACAGTTCGTTGTTTTTCACCCATTCATATTGTTTTTACCGTTCATACAATTTATTGTTTATACTGTTTCAGTAATCTAATCCAATCTTCCTTAAACTAACTAAACACCGGGTATCGTTAACGTACCTTCGGAGCTGTGGAAAAATTGTTACGTTGTAAAAGATTAGATTAGATGACTATTAATATATTAGATTAGGTTACTCCTCTACAATACTCCCATAGATTAACATCGTGAGGAAGCCTGCATGGCTGACAAATAAGAAAAAAAAATATTTCGAAGACATGTGAAGTTCGCCAACACGCACTGGAGCAGCGAGGCGGACACTTCCTTACACTAAAACCCTCTCAGAAATGAAGCCTGGGTTCAGCAGTGGGACATATATAAGCTGTAACTTAATACTTCCACAAGTTCAAAGGTGCGTGAACAATACCTGGGGCTTAGTTAATTTTGAATCTCATGATATCTTTTCAAACCGTACGTACGTATATGGAACACCACCATCGTTGTCTTCCATTGCCCAGTGAATTATTACTTCAGTAAGTGAATAACTTATCAGACTATAAAAGTTGTCGGACGTTCATTACCACGTAATCGATCTGAATAATAGTATGAGAAAAACATACAAATATTTTATTACATTATTTCCCCGATGGTAAGTGGCTCTACTGTACAGTCTACTGTAGCCCAACAGCTACCTACCTGTAGTCAAACAATTTATTGATTTTTTAGTCACCAATAAAATATGTAACAGAGCATTCTCAATAATATTAACTGTTTTTGCTTACGACTAAGTGAAAGCCTCGCATTTTTTCTTTTTTTTTATAGAATAAGAGTGACAAACGAGCACACAGTCCACCTGATGGTAAGTAGGTGCTGTGGCCTAATAGACATTTATCCTCGATTAAGAATCAAAACGTGGATGAGTAGTCACCGCTAAGCACAAAGATGGAATGCCTCGTTTCCAATAAAAAGGGTCTCCAGATCTCTACACTCACCATACGAAACACAGCATTATTAAGCTACTATTTTATGTTGGTATTCTGTGAGAGCGTAGTCCTTCCCCGGTAGAGCCAACCCATTCGTGCTACAATCATAATATAGCTGCAGCGTTCCTTCACCACGTATAAAAATAATATCATACCACGTATATAATAAAGGTAGCTACGGCATGCACCGTTATAAAATTAATTAAAAAGCGATAAAGTAATACATACATTACACATTTGTACTTAAAACAAAAGGTGTGTCTGAAAGACTTCTGCAAATAGATACATGACTAGCGCCCTAAGAATAATGTTACGTTATAATGAATTATAATACAACAAATACCTTGCCAGATCCTCTCTGTGACCACAGGGGCGGATCCAACTGACCATGGGGTAATAGACCGGTTTCAAAGTTACTCAAGAAAGATAGCAGGTGACCTCCTATAAAAATAACCGATTTATTAAATAATAATGTCCTACAGACCGAATTCAAGTCACGGCAGCCAGCCTTAATGGAGACTAGCCATCGGTGCAGAACAGGATTACAGTGCCCAAGTGTAGGCGCAAGCACAGGTGCACTGTTTATTCCCTCACTCTCTTAATCCGATGGGACGGTAAACCGACACGACCGGAGAGAGATCAGGCGCAGGACCAACGGATTTACGTATTTTCCGAGGCACGGGGGCACTACTACAACCACTAGATCATAATATATTAATACATATATTATAGTCTCATAAGTCATATTTTTATAAGTTCCGAACGAAAAGATTGTATTTATATGATGGCCGATGGTTTGAACATCCGGAAATTTTGATTTCTAGGTCATTAGTTACACGCTAATATTGAGATGTAATATGTCTCTTAGGGTTCATTTTTCTATCCTCACATAAAATTTATTCATAGAAGGTAGCTAGCTGGGTAGTTATAACCCGTTGTTGCCGCAGAAGTAATTATGGAAATGTCGTTTTGAATTTGAAAGAAATATTGTAGTGACAGGCCTGTTGGTCTAGTGGTTAGTGACCCTGACTGCTATGCCGGAGGTCGTGGGTTCGATTCCCACCCAGGACAAATGTTTGTGTGATGAGCACGAACGTTTGTTCTGTGTCTGGGTGTAATTTATCTATAATATTTATGTATTTAGAAATATATAAGTATGTTTATCAGTTGTCTAGTACCCATAACACAAGCTCTGCTTAGCTTGGGACTAGATGGCGTTGTGTGATGGTTGTGGAATATTATTACTATATTATTATTATTATTATTATTGTTTAATTAGGAATGATATGTAATACATTCATCGAAATGGATGGATATATGACTTAAATAAATGTTAGTTTTCTGTAATACCGTAAGTTAATTGTACTATGCCTATAACTTTCGCAAAAGTACAAGTAATAAGTCGACTAGACGATCTACGTCTAAGTCGACTAGTTGACAAAGTTCTACCGCAATCTGACGACCGGTATGGTAACGAATAAAATACGAACAAACAAACTTTAATTTTTATATATTAGAAGATAACATACAATAACAATAAATTAAAAATTATAGTTTTATGAATAATATAGTTCAATTGCTTCAGTTTTATATTCAGCGGGATTTTAAATTACTCAATAGATAACTTTTATGTGACGATTGAAAAGTCAGTCCTTAGTCGAATTACAATGATGCATATAACGTTATAACTTAAAGGGAAAGGGAAGGTAAAGTTAAAGTTGTTACCGTGTAGTGGCGGTGAAGAATATCCACTACACTATATCATCCCCTGGATGCCGTAAGAGACGTTACAGGCAAACAGAACCAGGTGTGCAGCGGCATCAAACTAACAACAGCTGAATAAAGTAACAAACTGCGTTGCCAACCCGCTGGCCAAGCGGGGAAACTATGGTAAACATCACCGCTATGAGGTCTACGTTCAGCGATGGACTTTTGATAGTCTGTTATCGTAAATAATGAGAAGCCAAAGCGATTAACTATAGTTGTTTTTCTTGTTGCTGCTGTGATAATAGTTATATCACAGTAAGGTGTCAAAAGCAAATATAATTTTACCAATTTTAATGAAAAACATGAGTTACCCTATTAAACCTTACTATACCTTATTATATTCAAACTTAATTAAATTTCAAACAAATTTTACTTGGTTATGCCAAAAGGATCCAGCTGTATATTAATGTCCTCCAGACCGAATTTCGGCCACGGCGGCCTGCCTCAACGGAGACTTGCCATCGGTGCAGGACAGGATTAAAGTGCCCAAGTGTATGCGCAAGCACAGGTGCACTCTCTATTCCCTCACTCTCATAATCCGATAGGACGGTAAACCGACACGACCAGAGAGAGATCAGGTGCAGGACCAACGGCTTTACCTGCTTTCCGAGGCACGGAGGTGAGACACCGTCAATTTCCTGACTCCGAACGACTACTGAGAATTTCTTGACGGAAAAACTCAATAATTAGTTTTTTGGCCCGACCCGGGATTCGAAACCAGAACCTCATGATCAGCAGTCGCACTACTACAACCACTAGACCAACGAGGCAGTATATATTAGTACTATATCAAAAGTAATCCCGATGGTGGATTTGGCGTTTGACCTTCAACCACCAAACTGCTGGTTCAAATGTATTAAATAATGTTATGCGGTGCGGCTATTAATTTAAATAGAATAGTGGACTGTATATGAGCGCGGTGCGAGCGGTGAATGGAATTTAATTTATTCGTGATACTGCAAATCCCCTAGATTCGGGATATAGGAAGGACGTGAAGGAATGCATGTGCACCCACCTGGACTTCCGCTGATCTGCCTCGTGTCTCGATGGCTGCCGGCTGTCTTCACACTTATCAACTTCACAGATAATCACGAAATATAGCGTTATTGCAAATGTCTATACTTTTTACTATATGCTTGTATAATTCAATATCCAAATTACACAAGGGCGAGAGCGATGATGCGAGATATAAGCGGTGCGGTTGATTGCGTGTCTTCTCAACTTGTGTGAGCCCGTTAACACACGAATGCACATGCTGGGCATAAAGCGGTAGATAGGAAACCGGAAATGGGCTTTGCAGTAATCTTATTGGATAATAATTACCGAATCCCTTATAAGCGTTAAGCGATAGTGCAAAGTGGCGCGAACACCCCCCCGGCCTTGAGGTGTCCTCAACTAGCAAGTAAAGTATAAAAATATAGATATATATAGATAAATACTTATATAGTAGAGAAATGAAGCGACTTTATGACCTAAGAATTAAACTAAATATATAAACGATAATGTAAAATTAACTATATTAATCACTGTGTTGGTAAAGGACACAGTTTGATAAGAGGGCGTTTTAAAGTGGAATTCTTAAGTTTAACTTGCGCAACGCGTACCACACCATCCTTACCGGGAAACAATTCGGTGACAACGCCTAGACGCCACTGAAGCGGTGGAGTATTATCCACGTCTATTAGAACAATCGTCCCTACATAAATGGCAATAGAGTTCTTATTCCACTTCACTCTACTCTGTAATGTATGTAAGTATTCGAATCTGAAGCGTTTCTAAAAGGACTGAACTAAAGAATCTATTAAAGAAAAGCGTGATAACAGATTAATACGTTCCTTGCTTAAATCTGCAGCTGGTAAGCATTCAAGTGGTTTTAAATTTAGAAAATGTGCGGGTGTAAGTGCGGTAGGTTTCGATGGATCACTGCTTAATACATAAAGCGGGCGAGAATTTAAGATACACTCGATCTGACAAAGAGTAGTAAGCATTTCTTCATACGTGAGGATTTGCTTACCTATTACGCGAAACAAATGGGTTTTTACAACCTTAATATTGGACTCCCACAAACCCCCGAAATGTGGAGCGCTTGGAGGGTTGAGTTTCCAAACAATGCGATTATCAGTGAGCACCTGACTGAATGCCTTATAATATTCTTCTAATTCTATAATATCTAATTTTAAAAATCCATGTAATTCATGTAAATATGAACGCGAGGCGACAAAATTAGTACCGTTATCGCTGTATATAAATCGACACGGTCCTCTACGAGAGATAAATCTCTTAAAAGCGTCTAAAAAACCCGCCGAACTTCGATCAGACGCTAATTCTAAATGCACTGCCTTAGTAACGAGGCATATAAATAAATATAAATAAGCCTTCTGGCTTCGTATACCACGTTTACGCGTCAATGTGATATAAAGTGGGCCCGAAAAATCCACACCTGTGTGTGTAAACGCATTACACTGCTCTAGGCGGCAAGCAGGCAAGGCAGACATCATGGGGTAAATAGGTTTGGGGTTATGTCGAAAACAAATGTTACACCTATGAATGCGGTATCTCACTACACGGCGAGCTGATAATATCCAATATTTCTCCCGTAATGCAGCAAGTAAATACTGAGGACCAGCGTGGAAATGTTTATAGTGATAATAATCAATTATAAGATCAACAATATGCCCCGTTTTTGGTAGCAATATTGGATGCTTTTGGGAATCCGATAAAGACGAATAATCTAACCGACCACCTACTCGAAGTACATCGTCCGTGATAAATGGCGATAACCTTCGTAATGTTGATGAACATAGTTGTCCTTTTTTAATATTTTTTATATCTTCGGCGAAAGCGATGCCTTGCACAATTTTAATAACTGTGATTTCCGAAATCTCTATGTCGGATGCGGTTATAATTTTATTTATGCGCGGTAATTTGTTTAAAAACCTTAAAACGTAAACAACGGATCGTAAATACTTATTCCAATTAGAAAATTTTAAGCTTAACGAGATAAATGGGTTTTCTTCCATGTCACTGACTCCAAGCGACACAGTCTTTTCTTCTGGTAAACTGATATGAGTTGATGCGAACCTTTGTACAGGCCATTCTTTACACGGCAAGGAAACCCACGAAGGCCCATGTAGCCAAAGGTCACAATTTAAAATGTGTGAGGGTAACAGTCCACGCGAGATATGTTCTGCAGGATTTTCCGAGCCGGCGATGTGGTAAAAGTTATCCGGTAATAAATAGGACTGTATTTGCGAAATACGGTTAGCAACAAAGGTGTTGAACTTATGCGGTGAAGAACATGCCCAACAGAGCGCGACTTCCGAATCTAAAAACGCATAAATGTTGTCGATCGGATGCCTCAATGACAACGAATCGTAAACGGTGCGTACTAACTTAGCGAGCAAAACCAAGGCACACAACTCAAGCCTGACTAAAGTTATAACCTTTGATGGGGACACCCGAGATTTAGAACATAGGAGCGTTATAATTGGAGGATTATTTATGTTAACAACATGCGAATAGATGACACACCCGTAAGCTTTTTCACTAGCGTCGGCGAAGGCTAGTAGCGACACATGGGATTTTTCATTTACGCCGATATGACGTGGAATCTGTAAATGTGAGATTAAAGGTAACTCTGATATATATCGCTGCCATGTATTGACAATATTAGTGGATGGAGTCTCATCCCAGTTAAGTTTAAGAACCCACAAGGCTTTAATTAATAATTTGGCGTAAAGTATTACTGGACCGACAAGTCCTAAAACACCGTACAAGCGAGCGGTTGCGGAGAGGATAGCGCGTTTGGTACAAGTGACCGGTGGCGGCGAAACAAGAAAGGAAAACTTATCGGTAGCGGGATACCAACGAAGGCCTAAAATTTTTAAAATGTCATTATCATCAAATGATACCGAGTCTTGTTGACGATGTGATGCTGGTATATGTTGTAAAAGCTCCTTGCAGTTACTTGTTCACTTAACCAAATCGAATCCACCTCGGCGAAACATTTGGATAAGTTGAGTGGCGGTGTTGACTGCGTTGTTGACGTAAGGCGCGGAGGAAACGAGGTCATCCATATAAATATCCCTTTCCACTACAGAAGCAGCAAGGGGATAGGACTCCCTTTCGTCACCGGCTAACTGGCGTAAAGTGCGAAGTGCGAGGAAAGGGGAAGAGCGTAATCCGAATGTGACGCGATTAAATTCATATGTTCGTATAGTTTCTTCTGTAGAAAACCGATATAAAATGCGTTGAAAAGCGCGATGGGATTTTTGGACTTCGATACACAAGTACATTTGCCTAACATCTGCAAAGAATGCGATAAACTCTAACGTTTAATAAAATATTAAAAATGTCTGTTTGTAAATTTTGCCCGGTGTGCAAAATGTCATTCAAAGAAATATCGTTATCCGACTTAGCACTAGCGTCTAAAACGATGCGAAACTTCGTTGTACTTTTATCATTCCGTACGACAGGGTGATGCGGCAAATAAAAAGAAGGCTGTATACAATCATTATCAGAAACAGCGTATAAAATACCCTTATTAATGTATTCCCGTATAACAACATTGTATTGATCGCGAAGATCGGGATATTTGTTAAAGCGTTTTTCCAAAAGTAAAAGGCGTTTTTTTGCATTCATTAAAGAGTCACCCAATATGTCGGGCCTTTTCTTAAATGGCAGGGCGACCACATACCGTCCGTCGTTTTGGCGGTAAGTAGTAGAAGTATAAATGTCTTCACATTCCTGCTCATCACGGCTCAAATATATTTTTTGCGGAAGTTCTTCAATTTTCCAAAATTTTTCCATTATATCATTAAGACAATTTTGATTTAAATTTGTATCGTAAGAACAGGAAACAAATGAACGCGGGGAATGATGTGATATAGCGACTTTAGCATCACCCATAATAATATATCCGAGTGATGTTTCTATGGCACTAGGCCATTGCGAATGAATTAAGTTTTCAGGCGACAAAAGTTTCATGTAGGTATTAACCCCCAATAAAATATCTATAGACCCAGGTTGATAAAACTGATCATCTGCTAAGCGTATTTTATCTAAATAGCGAATTTTTGAAACATCTACTATCGAATCTGGCAACTGACCCGTGATGGTCGGAACAACTAATGGTTCAATATGATAAAATTTGTTATCATTAAAACGAGACGTGAACTGCAGTGAAGTGACACCTAAAATCTTCTGGGACACATCACCGATCCCGTGTACTTCGGTAAAACGATTTTTATTCGAAACGGAAAGAAATAAGCGTTTACAACAATCCTTCGTAATATAGTCGCTTTGGGATCCGGGGTCAACTAAACACCGAATAAAATGTTCATTGTCGTATTTATCTACGACCTTTATTTTTGCAGTCCCCAATAAAGTAGTATAGCGTGGGAGAGTACTATAATCCCGAGAAATATTACATGAAGAGGTAAGTGTTTTTTCATCTTCCACCGTATTCGAATTGTGAGCGACAGAAGAATTAACCTTATTATCGTTAAATGCGCGTTAATTAATCGAATGCGAGCTGCATGCATTAGCGTTAGGCGTCTGCACAACCTCTGAGTGTAACGTATTGCTGCTACGAAAAGCAGTCTTAGAACCATTCTGATGCGGGTCAGAATGAATTAAAGAACGGTGGCGCCGCGCGCAGTATATACACTTACGCTTCGATTGACAAAAAGAAGTCGAGTGTTTATTACTTAAACAATTAATACCACAATTGTTTTGTTTAATAATATCGTAACGTTGTTGTGTATTTAATTTTAAAAAGCGTGGACAAACATACAAGTGTTCATGATCATTTGATTTACAAAAGATACATGAATACGAAGGATCTGTATTAATAAATGTTTTACTAAATTTATTTAAAAGTGATTTGTTTCGATTATTATTGGATGTGGATAAAGTATGCGAATTATTAAATGTATGGCATATAGCCCTATTCTGTTCGTATAAAAATTGTACTAAAGAGGCGTAGTTTGGTATGCTAATTGTGCGACAAGACATTTCAAATGACTTAACAGTGTCATGATCAAATTTTCTAAGTGCAATATTTAAAAACAAAAAATCAGCTAAGTCCTCAATTTTTAATTGCTTTAGAGCATTAATTGAAGCATCAAATTTGTCCATAAATTTATGATAACCTCCTGTTGTGTTTGCGTTCACCTGTGTTAAATCCAATAGTTGGTTAATATACGTAGATGCGAGTGTGCGTTCGTCATTATATCTTCTTATAAGCGCATTCCAAATAATGGAATAATTTTCTGCGGTAGGGGCTAACCCGGCACAAACTGATAACGCCCTGTCACTCAATTTGTTAACCAAATAATAAACACGTTCGGCATCAGTTAATTGTAAATTGTCGTGAACTAATGTCTTAAATTGTTGATAAAACATGGACCACTGGCGACCGTCTCCGTTAAATGACATTAATTCAATTGGCGGAAGTGATGTTTTTAATTTAGTAGGAAATCTATTTTCTAACGTAACAGTGGAAGGCGATGTGGATATTTTCGTAATTTGGCACTTAATACGACTATATAAATCTTCAAATGAGTTCCAAGCCTCGTAATCAACGTCTGCATTAGGGTATAATTTTAAATGTTTAGTATTATAGTTATCTAGAACTTCTTGAAACTCACTACGTAATTGTTCTATATTCGAAGCGATGCTAAGAAATAAATTCTGCTCGTCCAAGGAATTAAATGCGCCCTTTGAGGTCTCGTAAATTTTTTGTAATCGTTCGTAAATATAATTACGTTTAGCGATAATAATTTTTAAACTAACTTCTTCATCCGAAACCAGTTTAGATTCTTTGCTCGTCATTTTCAACAAACAAATGCGGACTAAAATTATTGCGATAAGTGACGGTAGAATTAGTTAACTGGGGAACGAAGCAATCTCGCGTTACTAGAAAGATGGCGGTTAATCAACAAGAAAAATATCATTAATGGAATAATGAAGCGGTGTGGTATGCGTTACAAAGGTATTATAATACGTGTAATAAGCGATGCGGGACAAATAAATATTGTAGTTAGTATAATTAGAACTACAATTTATTATGATTTAATAATATATACGTATATAATTTTTTGTAATATATAAAAAAATGAATTTACTTCTCCGGGCCTAAAGGTTAATTTAATCCCGGCCGAAGTGACCAAAAAATATATGGTGGATTTGGCGTTTGGCCTTCAACCACCAAACTGCTGGTTCAAATGTATTAAATAATGTTATGCGGTGTGGCTATTAATTTAAATAGAATAGTGGACTGTATATGAACGCGGTGCGAGCGGTGAATGGAATTTAATTTATTCGTGATACTGCAAATCCCCTAGATTCGGGATATAGGAAGGACGTGAAGGAATGCATGTGCACCCACCTGGACTTCCGCTGATCTGCCTCGTGTCTCGATGGCTGCCGGCTGTCTTCACACTTATCAACTTCACAGATAATCACGAAATATGGCGTTATTGCAAATGTCTATACTTTTTACTATATGCTTGTATAATTCAATATCCAAATTATACAAGGGTGGGAGCGATGATGCGAGATATAAGCGGTGCGGTTGATTGCGTGTCTTCTCAACTTGTGTGAGCCCGTTAACACACGAATGCACATGCTGGGCATAAAGCGGTAGATAGGAAACCGGAAATGGGCTTTGCAGTAATCTTATTGGATAATAATTAACGAATAACTTATAAGCGTTAAGCGATAGTGCAAAGTGGCGCGAACACCCGAGGTCTTTATTTTCTTGTTCAATTAAATACAACAAAGTCGCAGTCAATAAATAGCAAAATTATAATTGAACACAAATTTAAACTTAAAATTTCACTATCTTAAAATTGACTTTTAGAAGGTTGGATTCGTTTCATGTTATCCAATTTTAAGCTGAGACTTTGATCAAACTGGAATAATGTCGTTTAATCAGATGACTGAATATTGTCCAGTCCTTTTGTTGAACATTAAGCGATTCATTCTTTAGACATTCAATTGAATTCCTAGCCGACAAATTAGGCGGTTGATCAAGCCGTAGTGATGCGACAGAATTATGTTTCTTTTCTTTTTAGTTGTCTTATGTTCTTACGCACTCAATTTCACATGTACGAATTATACTATAAGTTATCTTCATTTTCATTTATGTTATGTAAAAGTATTTTTATGGAATAGGGGTGACATAAAGCACATATAGATATACATCTATCTTCAATTAAGAATCAAAATGCAGATGCGTTTTCCACGCCTAGGTACTAAGATGAAATACCCAGTTTCCAGTAAAAAGGTTATGAGGTTCTCCACACTAACCATACGAAACACAACGTATTCTGTAAGAACGTGGTCCTTTCCCGTTCTAGTCGACCCATTCATAGGACCTTAATAAAGCTGCAGCGTGGCTCTAACACGTAACAAAATGATACCAGTGAATAAGCAGAAATACAAAAATAAAAAATTGTTGACAACTTTATTCGATACATTTTTAGCTATAAGGAACATTACTATTCGAATCGACAACGGCTCATTAAGAGATTTTTATTCACCTTTAGGAAACTGTATCGGCGGCCGTTGTACTCCATCTTGGCCGACCAGTATGAGCGCATCGCTTACTTGTGACCGGTGCACGTGCACATACACAACCTCCCACGCGCACACTTGTAGAGACATCGCCCAATACACGCTAAAAGCACAAACATACTGTTTAATTCTTCATACAGATGAATAGAAAAAATACACAGTACATGAGTGTGTATTATATCTTGCTGGGCGGTATTTTTTATTTTTTTATTTCTACAAATAATTTTATGCCAGCACACAGTCCAGAAAGTGCATTCGGAGGTCCATAGAGAACTACAATCCGAGTAAGAATCAGAATCAGAATTATTTATTTCGTGGATCATAGGTTTTAGATACAGATTATTACATAGATGTTAGCTACATATTATAATCAAGTCTAACTATGTCCTTATCATGTGGGAACACGAACTCAGATGAAGTAAAAAAAGGTAGATATCGCACCTAGAACAAGAAACTGTAACCAATTTTATAACTTTGTGTGAGTCAGAGGAGTGTTGCCACTTTTTTTAAAAGTCCCTGAAAATCGAGATACAATACTACGTTTACGTGGTAGAGCCATGCTGCAATTATATTAGTAGTATAGTTGTAGCACGAATGGATCGGCTCGACCGGGGAAGGACCACGCTCTCACAGAATACCAGCGTGAAATAGTAGCTTAATGCTGCTGTATTTCGTATGGTGAGTGTAGAGAACCGGAGACCCTTTTTACTGGAAATGAGGCATTCCATCTCAGTCCTCACGGGTGACAACGCATCTGCATTTTGATTCGTAATGGAAGATAGATGTAGATGTCTATGGGCCGCAGCAACCACTTACCATCAGGTGGACTGTGTGCTCGTTTGTCACCCTATTCTATAAAAAAAAAAAAAAAAAAAAAAATTATAAGAGTAATATGCGACGCGAATGTAAAAGTATATCTGTCTGTTTTAATAAATTTCAACAATTTGACAATTCAAAAAAAAGATAAAGCATGTAGGAGGCGTCTGTAGATATATAGAAAGATAGATTGTCCAGTGAGCATGTAAGCATCGATAAAATATACAACATAATATGTAATGTAAATCATGTTTATTATAAAAAATTACTCAATAGTAAAAAAAACTAGTTGGAATAAAAAATAAATTTTCATGGAACTAAAAATATACTTTTCTAAATGAAAAAAAAAGTATATTTTAGTAAATGCAAAATAGAACAAACTCCAGCCGGGGGCACAAAGGATTGTTCTAATTTGTACCCCGGGTAGGAGAGATATGAAGTATCAGCCGGAGAGGACACCAAGTCTCGGTTAAAAAGAAAGGTATTCTGTAAGGTCGTGGTACCACTCCGGTTCAAGCTGGCCTGTCCATGCGATATCAATAGCCGCTGCGTAGCTCTACTACTGTCAAGTCAAGAGGATGGCTGCCATTTTGACTCATTTCGGCTAAGTTTTATAGCAGCTACCCTTCATTTTTTTAAAGGATAGGGTAACAAACGAGTATACAATCCACATGATGGTAAGTGTTTGGTGTGGAAAATAGACATCTCCATATATCCTTAATTATCAATCAAAATGCAGATGCGTTGTCACCCGTGACGACTAAGATGGAATGCCTCGTTTCCAGTAAAAAGGGTCTCCGGTTCTCTACAGTCACCATACGAAACGTCGGAATTAAGCACTATTTTACGCTGGTATTCTGTGAGACCGTGGTCCTTCCCTGGTTGAGCCGACCCATTTGTGCTATAACAATACTACTAATAGTATAACTGCAGCATGGCTCTACCACTTAAAAAAATCATGTCTTACTAAATATATTATATTTAGTAAGACATGATATATATATATATATATATATATATATATATATATATATATATATATATATATATATATCATGTCTATGGTATATATATTCGTTGGTAGCCTAAAATCATAAATATTTTTTGATAGTAAAATAGTTTGTAAAGTACTCAACAATTAAAAAATTAAATATTTATCTTGACTTCAATTTGATATAATATATAACAACTAATTTAAAAAATATGCTGATTACATATATTTTTATAACAGCCTAAAATTAATTACCCAAATCTTGGATCATTAGAAATAAGAAATACTGGCAACATTCTCGTGTTACGTAATCTCGAAACATTGACATTCGTGCTTCGAATAACCTTCAAAATTGTGTTGAAATAACAAATTAAAATATAGTTAAATGAGTGTTTACGAGTGAAACGACTTCATCTTCAGACTTTTTGTTCACTTTAGTATTGTTTTTGTAACATTTAACTACACAGGACGGCATTTTGTAGGCAAATTTACTGCACTACGCCCCGGGAAGTACTGAGCGAAAATGAGCGTAGTTTGATGCACGTGTGTGCGTGAACGCGTGTGCTTACATAAAGGAGCGGAGTTTTTTCGCTACACCAATAACAAAGGCCGCGCTGTATCTACCTTTTTTACTTCATCTGAGAACACGAAGTACAATATTTTTTGCATTAAAGTTAGTATATAAAAACTGTATGAAATGCGAATTCAACATAAATAAAACATTAGTGGATACAGAATTTGAAAAAAAAATAGTTAAGTATGTACGGAAATGTAATTATATCGTATAAATATCGAATACGCACATTTATGACATGTTTAAATAATGATCGTGCAATATTTCAAACACAAATAAATAGTGAAACATTCAATTTATCTTTTTATTCATTAAAGTTCTTAAATTTATTTAAGAAATATTAGCAAATAAAATATAATAAAATATTTATTTATGTTAACATAATATGTATGTAGTAAAGATAAATTATTTATTTAATGGTTGATCCCGTGATTTTTTTTAATTTGAAACTACTGGGTATCATAGTGTGGAAGAACAATATATCAAAAAAAAATCATGACTAAAGAAATATTTAATGGCTAATAGGCTTTGTCAATTAGGATACTGACAACCATTTCTTATAAAGATTTTCACATTTTTTATGCCTTTGATTTTGATCAAAATGCATTTGCATTATTATTGCCCTTGACCAGTAAATAGGACTCCGGTTCTAGTCACTTACGATTCAAACAAACACGGCAGTATTATGCCGATATTTGAAATTGATATCCCGTGAGATGTGACCCTTCCTCTGCAACCATAATGCAACTAAAAAAGTCTTTCAACTTAAGGGAAATCACCGCATACTGGATATTGACTGTGCATTTACCAACTATTAACAATTTTATAAAATATCTACGTCCAGCAGTGAAATTATTCTAGGAAGAATGCACGTTCGTCTAACTGTATAAAGTTATAACAGTAATGGAAAGCCAAACATATAAAACAAGAAATTAAAAACAATAACAAAAGCAAAAAAAACATACCAGTCCACGCAAAGCGGGCCGGCACAACGTCTCCTGTATACAGTGCATATCTCCGTCATGCTGTACAGAATACACTTGTTTTGGCACGCGGACGCATGCACTAGATGGCATCGGAAGCTACACACACGACACGGTCACAAACATGCAATCTACTGCTAATGAAATAAAGTCTAAACTACATAATCAAAACAGTTACGACCAACAATCACATTCTACAGTACACTACCGAAGATAGAATAGCACCGAATTTTTTACAGAAAATACAAATTTAGTAAACTGTTATTGAAATAATTATTTACAGTTATAATAAACTATAAAAAAATCATGCAAATTAAAAAACAAAATTTTTTGTGAACTATTCTTAAGCATCGAATAAAACTAAATTTACGGATTCTATCGCGTTTATTTAACTGATTTTACTTATTTTTAACGTCACGGGGGTTGACCATGGTTGCTGTAAAACACCCGAAACGTCGGGAATTAAATCCGTAAATTTAGTTTTATTCAATGTGTAGTGTTCGCGTAAATTTAAGAAATCATTATATTTTTAAGCATTTATCTAGATTGAATCTAAAGTAGGCACTTAGACCACCAAAAGAAATACACGATTATACTTTTAAATTCTACACAAAATCAATGTCGGGAATTCGTGAAAGAAGAAACATGTATTACCTGTAATTATTTTTACTTACCTTTTATCCAGGCCTTCTCTCTCGGCGTATCCATTCATTAGTTGATTGGGAGTCCATTTTATAATAAGACCAGCTGCTGTTTGATGCAGGCTCAAATAACCGGGCATCGGTTCTTCAACGTCTTTCTATAGTAACCAAAAGTTAAAGTATAATTTTACTGTACAAAAAAATTTTACTGCAAATTTTCCCTTTTATTTTTTTCTGTTTAATACTAATATATAACTTAATGTAAGACAAGTTTAACTTTATTTGTGTATGTGATGAATTATACTATTTTTTAATGCCAAACAGCAAAGTTGAAGACAAAAAATAATATTTAAACAAGTGAAAGTTTTGACAACGTCGCAGATTTAGCAATATTGTTAATTTCGGTATTTTATACCATCAGATTTTTATACCGTAAGGAAAAAATAGGGCGTAATAATTTAAAAAAAAAACCTGACTTCAAACAATTTGGAAGACTGTAATCATTGATTTTTTATTTTATTTTAATAAGGATAACAAAAGTGTATATCACTAAATACAATTTTCAAATTTACTTCAAGTATGTTAATAACAGTAATCCACATATTAAATATAAAGGTAAGCTAGGTACAATTATAACAAAAAAAAACGATGGAAATTAAACAATTTAAAACAGCTTAATAAAATAAAGTAATTTTAGGTTTATTAACACTGAGATATTATTAAGTCTTACTGACAAATTGATTTGATTTACTGAAGTAAATTTTTTATAATTCATTTATTTATATCATGACATAATATATTATGTATGTGTATATATATCATTACATATGTACATATAAATATACGTCCACCCCTACATGTACAGCACCTAAAGTAAGTTTAATTCATAATGTACCTTACCGGCATCCTACGTAACTGCTTACAAACAAAGGTAAATTAAACAACAGAAGCTGTGTTCAATATACATGCACGTACCTTGTTTCTAAAATCACTTTTACTGCCTATAAAGCGATCAATGGCATTAAATGTTTTGTTATAATTTAATAGCAAACGTGTTGAGATACAATTTTTACCACCAAGTGTGGAGTGACGAGGTATACTAAACAAAGTTTTCTTGGTGATTCTTGTACGTACGTATTCTTTGCACATTAAACGTGACATATTCAGTATAATATTCAGTGAATCCGGGCAGTCAATACCATCGCGTAAAATATCGTATAGAACTCCCATATCTAACAGTTTACGTCTTATTTCAAGCGTAAGAAGGTTTATGTATATAATATATACATAAACCTTCTTATATATTATAGTATAGTATATATTATATAGGTATTTTTAATTAATCACATAAAAAATCAAATACATTGAGAACTTTCTCCTTTTTAATAGGTCTAAATGGGGTAATTAATTAATGTGTAAAAAATTATAAAGTAGGGATGGTAACGAGGCGACTTAATGTCGTGTTGGGCAGAAATGATCCAACGCACAAACTTGCTAAAATGACGATCCAGTGGCTCATCCTCGTTTTTCACTTTATTTCCAAGTATGAAAGTATAACAAGTATTTCCAAAATCTACATTCAACTTTTTTCAAAATCAATATTACATGATATTAACGGCATACAACATAATAACCTGATATGAACTGCTTCCGCCTTAAGAAAAATCTATTTGTCATTTAAATCCGAATAACTTTACGTTTTTGTGAGTTGAAACATTTCTACACAACATGTTCAATTTATATACCTATATGAAACTTTACTAAGCTACTGGAGTAATACATACTATACTATATTTAAGATTTTTTTCAAAATCAATAAAAAAACAATCGAAATCATGAGTCCTCAAAATAACCTACCGGTTGTACGCGGACGTTATTTTTTCCATATAACAACGTGGCTCGTGAGTTTTGATGCAAACTTTCCACGTAGTCCTTGGCACTGGACCCTGTTGCATTGCCCGTTGCTGTAAAAATGAAAAACATAGCATAACATATAACAAAAACAAATGACATAGACATAGACATAGGTTTTATTAGCATCAATACACTCACAAAATATACAAGAACATATAAGAACATAAAAACACACAAGGTACAAGATGCTAAACATAACTAAAAATAAGTCTCAGCAAGAGTGAGTGATGTGATGCCAAAAAGGATTCCGTCTCAGCATATGCTACCATACGTAGCACGTTTTCCTACCACCCAGTAATCACGGAGAGCAGCTAATTAATGCTAAGTATAAACTAGTAATAGTTCTCTAACCCCCCGGCCACACACTCGTAGAGTGGCACAGGAAGTTGGGAAGTAGCGAGAGTAGCAGAAACGTAGTGTGGCCACTATACTCATCGTGCCGAACGTATGCTTCTCGTGATGCCCATTGCTCCCTGTTTTGTCGGTTTTTTGGGCGTAGTACCACACACACCACTCACTCGCGCAAACCGCAGTCTGAGTCGAGCGCTCCTTACAGAAGCGCGTTACGTGTCATTTAAAAATCATAAATAGTGTACCTATCATCATCATTCAACCATATTATTACATGAGTAGATAAAATACAGACAAAAGCTATCTCGACGACGACAACGTATACATATTTTTATGACATTGATGTAATTAGCTATAATAATTATACATAGCTCGTATGCTGTAACAGACCAACATTCATTCTCAGTGTTGTCGTCTGCAAGGGCTGCTATTATTTATCCCAGCAGGTTTCAGGCCCTCGGGGTGTTCCCCATTACCCGGGTAATCCTCACAGCCCATTTCTATGGACCGGTCTTGGGAGCCGTTCAAGAACGGCATTGTAGGTATTCTTCTTTGGCGTATTGCGCGTCGCCAGATAGGTGCTTCCGGAGGGTCAGCAGTCTCGAAGCCCCGCGGAGTCCCGCGGACAGTGAGTCGACGCAGGGCGAATCCTGCCGACAGGTGTGCGCTCCTAACAGCAGCACTCCAGGCCTCCAGTGCTCCTCCCTGGCTCTAGGTTAAGGCCTGGTGAATTCCTAGGCAGAAGTTGGCGTATCTCACGCCTCTGGGAAGGGATCTACCAAAGGGTCAGCTACTTCCAGGTCCCGCGGAGACGCATCTCGACGCGGAGCCGAAGTCACCAACGGGCGCAAGCTCTCCTAGCAGCACGCCTGGCCTTCGGAGTTCGCTTCCCAGCACGGTAGATTAAACGCAGCGTTGGGTATATAACGTCCCGGGAGGGGTCAGGGGCGTCCTCGAGGCTTGACGCAAGCCGAGTTGGCCCCACAGCACGTGCACCACTACGAAGCGACGCGCTGTACTTCTCCCACCCGGGCGGAAACTGACGACCGACAGATGTGACCAGCTGCGAGCGCGGTCCGGAAGCGACTCTAACATTCATTGTGTTTCAAACGCGAGCGACCTAGTGCGGAGCGTCCCGATTAAGAGGTAGACGGTCTGCGCGGGAATTGAAAAATAGGTATTTGAAGAAACTATTGCTGTCCCTCACCTCTGGTCTCCAGCCGAAGAGTGCGATAGGGACAACTGCAGCTCAAAACGATTTTACCTACAAAAACCATGACCGATCGTCGTTTCGTATTCCCCTGTTTTCTCCTCGAAAACTAAGCCAATTAAATTATTTTTGGTATCAAAATTTAAAGGAAGAATAGATCTACACTTCTGTCATTTGCTTTTATCTTAAAAACTTTTTAAATTTCTTTGGTAGTCATCTGATTACGGAGGTAAAAACAGGGTTTTTTTAGGTTTTTCGATAGTCATATTTATTTTTGTAATCATTTTAAAAAAAAAATGATAGGGGCCTTTAATAGATATAGATTTTCATAAACAAAAACGATTACTCTAGAGGCATTATCCAGGAAGAAAATAGGGAAATACATTTGTATGGAAAAAATGCGGCCCATCTACCCTCTTAATTGCGTGAGTAAAGCAGTGTGTGGACAGACCGAAGTACATCGCGGCAGCGCGAGGAGCTGAGAGATGAGCAGCGCGAGGAGCAAGGTGTGGCCGAGCAGTAATAATTCAGAAGAGTAATAACTCTACTCACTACCCCACCTAACTAGCATGAGTATGAGCAACTTTTTGAATAAATGTTTGGTAGCTGACGTTATAATAGAAAGTCCTATATCCAGCTATGGACTCAAAACAATCACAATGCCTGGTATCAGCAGCCTAACGATAATGATGGTAATATTAATGACGATGACGACGTGATAATATTCGCATTTAGTTAAATAAGAGCCAACTTATTTAATCGTGAGAACACTGCATAATCAACAAGTTCTTTTATTCTACCTTAAATAATGCGTTAATACGAAATAAGTAATAATATTAACCAATCTACCTGTGCTTCTAACTTATTCAAGACAATTCTGTTTAATTTGGAATCAGGCTTAATTAATTCAAATGTAAATCGACAGTAAACGTATAATTCCACCCTTTTGTTCGTGATGTTATCATAAGTTTACAAATGCTTTAGCAATATATGCAAATATCAAGTTTGATCCGATATTCGTGGTATGGAATTAATTACTCCGATGTTGATCTGTTAAAGCGATACATTAATATTCTATAGAGAAATTATTAATCCTTGCTATTAATGAATATTCTGTAGATAAATTAGTGATCCTTACTATTCAACACTAGATATTTGACTGGAAATTATGGTAATTATGATTAAAACTACTTTTACGGATTTTATCGCGTTTATTTTTAATTCTTATTTTTAATTCCCGACGTTTCGGGCGCTTTCCAGCACGTCACGGTCACGGGGGACTGAGATGACTGACGTCCCGATGTCATTGTTAAACCCGGAGTACCTTCAGCTTTTTTAATTATTGTTTATGGTCCGATCTACGCAAAATGAACTGACTATGTCCTGAGGTCTTGCAGTGGTATGCTTGGGCTTAGTTTTAATTTTATTGATTATAGGATCCCAAGCAGGTGGTAGTACCCAGCCTCCTTCTCTATTGAAATTAGGATGTTTTTTAATTTCAATAGCCTCACGTATCATCCTTGGTAGGAATCGGTGTTCTTTCGCGAGGATTTGTGGTCTACCAAATCTGATGTAATGGTTGGGGCCGTCTAGGATATGATCACAAACTGCAGACTTCCCGGAACGTTGATGCTTCACATACCTACTTGGATGCTAATTTTAAAGTCTCTAATAACTATAGTTAGTAGTCCTCATTATTTACCTCACACAAAGTACAGGATTTTTAAATACATTTCCTCCTCACCTCATTCAAATGTTCTCTAGATTCTTTTTATTATCTTTTTATGTAAAAATTATGTGTCACATTATTTGTCTGTGATGAACTCCTAAAATACTGAACTCATTTCAATGAAATATTGCACACTTTGTTAATTTTGGTCCAACTTGAGAGATGTGATAGTTTTTATTCCGATAATGGACCCTCAATATTTTTGATTACGTATTTAAGAATTTTTTATTCGACAAAACGTCGTTGGAGAGAAAAGAACAACATCTCCCTGGTCAGCTACTTTATCATCATCATCATCATCATTACAGCCCCTCACAAGTCCACTGCTGAACATAGGCCTCCCCCAATTTATGCCACAAAGCACGGTCCTGAGCCACCTGCATCCATCGGCTTCCTGCATGTCTTACCAGGTCGTCACTCCATCTAGTGGGGGGTCGCCCTGGTCAGCTACTTATTAACAATTAATAACAGTAAATCGAATAAATTTTATTACATGCTTTATGGCAAAATCATAATTGTTACATACTTTCAACCATTAAGCAAAACACTAAAATAATGCTGGCAGACCAACTAGTTATAGTAATTAGTACACAGAAGGGTAAGAATTTAGTAAATGTTTCGATTATCTCCATCTCACCTGTGTTAGAAGATCCAGTGTCATCCGATGAAGCGTTCAAACTACGCCTGAAGTTTAGGATTGGTCGTCTCACCGAGGGCGGTGTAGTCGTTCCAGCTGACATACGATGCCTCTGTACCTTTTATGACAAAGTGATAAAGATTTAATATACCGCTGTTTCTATTATTATGAAGAAACATTACAACATAATATAAACGAGTACTTAGCAAGACCCGGGGTCACTTATATAGAAGTGAATTTCTATAGAAGTAAATAAATGCCCATGATAATGATCATTTAAGGTTTGAGATATCTTTATTTCTTATAAGAATTTACAACAAATCACTTACATGAGAAAGTTTAAATACATACAAACAAATAATATCTTATCCTAGGCGTACACTAATATATCGAATCAATTTCAGTCAAACACATTCAGTTGTAATTATACATTTTCAGCAATTTTTATTTCTAGAACAAACAAAATACTATTATAGAGGGTACTTAAAAAACTAACACAGCCAAGGAGCAAACAATGCTTGGACGCGCACGTTACACAGACCGAGCGTAGCTAGCAGCGATGCGTAAAATATTATTTCACAATCGAGGTTTTATGGAACAAATGAATCTATCATTTGTGACATACCTATACTCGGAATCTATGAGTATATAAAAAACGTAAATCTACAACGAATACAAATGAATATATATATATATATATATATATATATATATATATATATATATATATATATATATATATATATATATATATATATATATATCCTATACTATTAAACGAGCAATTCTTGTATATATGTATATATATATATATATATAATCGGGATCTCGGAAACGGCTCCAACGATTTTCATAAAATTTAGTGTCCAGGGAGTTTCGGGGATAATAAATCGATCTAGCTAAGATTTATTTTTAGAAAATGTCTTTTTGTCCGTGTTTTTAGGCAATTAAAAACTGCTACAATATAGTTAGAATAAGAAGGTAAATTTTGACAGTTTGGTAATGATTATAAATAGCTTATTGGTATAATGGGCGGTCACAAAATCGTAAAACCCCGGTTCGAGCCCAGACCGACCGACCGACTTTTTTATTTTTTTTTTCAAGTTTCTTTCTTTTTTGACAAAATATATTTTTTTCGAGCCCTTTTTTTAGTATTTTTTAAAAACACGAAAATTTAAATAAAAATAATTGCACTCATGATTTTTTATTCAAATAACCAGTTCAGTTTTTTCTGTTATGTCGCTAAGATCAAAAAATATTATTTATAATTCATCAGTATGTAATTTGTATCTAAATATAATTTCCAAAACACACGAATTAAAAAAATCGAGCGAAAAATACCGAGCAAAGCTCGGTCAACCGGGTACTATATATATATATATATATATATATATATATATATATATATATATATATATATATATATATATATATGTAAGCGTAACTACTGATCATGTGATCCCGGGGTCCAATTCTGCGCGGGTTGGGCTAAAATCAATAATTGATTATTCTGTAGCAGCCCGAAGTTGGCGGTATTTCACACCTGTGCCTTGGAAAGCAAGCGTAAAGCCACTGTTCCTTTGCCTGATCTCTAGCCGGTCGTTTCAATTTTAATTCAACCCTGTCACGTGCACTATTCAACCCTGTCACGTGCACTATACAATCCTGTCACATGCACTATAATCCTGTCCTGTGCAGATGACTTGTCTCCGTTAAGACTGGCCGCCGAGACTGAAACTCAGCCGGGACGAAATTATTTAAGACCACACAGTGAGGATTAAGTACGTATTAATATAATTTTAGAATGACAAAGGAGTTCACAGTCCACGATAGTATGTGGCTACTTTATGGTCACCTATAACCAACTTCACTCAATGAAAGCGAAAAATGCTTCACAACCAGTAATAATACTGAATTGCCATTCTAACCAGAACACAATGGGTGAGCGCGCTGTTTTTTTATTTAGTGGTCACCAATAAGAAAAGGGTCGTATCGGCCAGTCCTTAACTTACTACCTTTTTTTACACGGGAAAATGCTTACGCATATCCGCCTCGCATCGGCCGAATCGGTCGCGAATCAACTAGGCGCCGCCCATGGTATTCCAACCTCGCCGCATATAGGATAGCCACCAGCACCGGCAGCCAAATGGCAATCTCAGATTAGGACTTACTTACTACCTGCTACTACCAGCTACAATTACCTCGTTGGTCTAGTGGTTGTAGTAGTACGACTGCTGATCAATGAGGTCCTGGGTTCGAATCCCGGGTCGTGCCAAAAAATTAAAAATTGAGTTTTTCAGTCAAGAAATTCTCAATAGTTGCCCGGAGTCAGGAAGTTGGCGGTGTCTCATCCCCGTGCCTCGGAAAGCACGTAAAGCCGTTGGTCCTGCGCCTGATCTCTCTCCGGTTGTGTCGGTTTACCGTCCCATCGGATTATGAGAGTGACGGAATAGAGAGTGCACCTGTGCTTGCACATACACTTGGGCACTATAATCCTGTCCTGCGCCGATGGATAGTCTCCGGTGAGATGGGCCGCCGTGGCCGAAATTCGGTCTGGACGACATTATTATTTATTTATTACCTTGACATTAAGTAAAGACTATTAAAAACATATCTCATATATAATAAGTAAAAATTTACCAATTCATCTGCCGGCGGGTCTGACCAAAAGCATGCCGGAGCCTTTGCCTTGGAATACTCCAAAGCACACGGTCCAACCAGCAAAGAGCTCAGAATGCTCCCGTAATCAGGATCAGCGACCAACGCGTCTCGCTCATAGTATCTGTTCGCGTTGTTCACCAAGTGCTCTATGATCTTCGCTAGCTGTTTTTCAAACAGAGCTATGCGTATCCAGAGGTATCTGTGAAAGTAAATTGCTGTAAAACATTATGCTTATGAAAAAGGGACTAAATGTTTTTTTATATAGAATAAGGCTGACAAACGAGCACACAGTCCACCTGATGGTGAGTGGTTACTGCGGCCCATACACATCTACATCTATCCTCGATAATGAATCAAAATGCAGATGCGTTGTCACCCGTGAGGATCAAGATGGAATGCCTCTTTTCCAGTAAAAAGGGTCTCCAGTTCTCTACACTCACCTTACGAAACACAGCAACATTAAGCTGCTATTTTACACTGGTATTCTGTGAGAGCGTGGTCCTTCCCCGACCGGGCTAACCCATTCGTGCTACAACTATACTACTAATATAACTGCAGCATGGCTCTACCACGTATGAAAGCCTATTTGCCTTGAAACGCCCAAATGGTATTCGGACGGAAAGACAGAGACCGGAAAATTATTCAACACCAATCACTGAAATGTCTAGTTGATAACTTTCTACCAATAGTTTTCTAAAGTGTTTTCAAAGGGTGAAATCTGTCTAAAGTTCCTAAAATTATACTCGCTCGATGTTAATTCCATTTTGAACTACCAAGCGGTTGTATTTGATTTTCAGTTCCAGAAGTACGAATTTTATACGTTAATTCAAGATCGGTTCGGCCACGGCAGCCAGTCTCAAAGTAGACCAGCCACAGGCGTAGGACAGGATTACACTACACGAGTGTGTGGGCAAGCCTATTCCCTCTGTCCATTGGACGTCAATGCGACACGGCCGAAAAGAGATCAGGCAAAGGGCCAACGGCTTTACGTGTATTCTTAGACACAGGGGTGAAACACCGCCAATATCCTTACTTTGGGCTACTATTGAGAATTTGTTAATAGAAACCTGATTTTGGCTAAACCCGGGAATAGAGCCCGAGAACACATGATAAGCAATCGCGCTTGTGACCATTAAACCAATCATCATCATCATTACAGCCCTTCACAAGTCCACTGCTGCACAAAAGCCTCCCCCAAGTAATGCCACAAAGCACGGTCCTGAGCCACTTGCATCCATAGACTTCCTGCATGTCTTACCAGGTAGTCACTCCATCTAGTGGGGGATCGCCCTTCACTACGCCCACCGATACGAGGCTGCCACTCGAGAACCTTTCTTCCCCATGGGTTATCGGTTCTTCGAGCTATATGGCCGGCCCATTGCCACATCAACTTACTAATCCACTGGGCTATGTCGGTCACTCTGGTTTTACTGCGGATATCCTCATTTCTGAGTCTATCATGCAGAGAAACTCCGAGCATAGCCCTCTCCATAGCTCACTGAGCGACCTTGAGAGTACTCATACGGCCAGCAGTGAAGAACCACGTCTCAGATCCGTAAGTCATCACTGGCAACACGCACTTTAGTTTTCAGAGATTGAGGTATACCTGACGAGAAGATGTGTCGTAATTTCCCGAACGCTGCCCAGCCGAGTTGAATCCGTCGATTGACCTCTTGGTCGAAGTTGGACTTACCTAGTCGGACTATTTGTCCCAGGTAAACGTACTCGTCAACTACTTCGAGAATTGTGCTCCCAACAACTACTGGCATAGGTGTGACATGGACATTAAACATGATCTTTGTTTTGTCCATGTTCATCTTAAGACCTATCCGTTGGGAGACACCATTGAGGTCATTGAGCATAGTGCTAAGGTCCTCCAGCGATTCTGCCATAAGGACGATATCGTCGGCAAATCGAAAGTGAGTGATGTACTCGCCATTGATGTTAATACCGTATCCATCCCAGTCCAGTAGCTTGAAAACGTCTTCCAACGCATCGGCGAAGAGTTTCGGGGATATAACGACACCCTGTCTTACACCTCTCTGCAGTTGGATTAGTTTCGAACTCTGGTTCTGTACTCGGATAGCCATCGTAGCCCTACTGTACAAACACTTCAGCACTTCGATATACGGACAGTCAACTTGGCACCGCTGAAGAGACTGTAGCACCGCCCAAATTTCGACGGAATCAAAGGCTTTTTGGAGATCTGTCTGTTCAGTTGCCTGTACGCTGTCAAATCTGTTGACGATTGCAGCCTCATCTCCCGTCTAACAGCCATGAGATTAAGAGTGTGATCGGAGAGTTTTTGTGTTCTTCTGCGGCGGGTCTTGCAGAACTTAGCTCCGACCGCATGGACAGTTTCCACGAGCTTGTCATAAAACCAATGAGATGAGTTAAACCGTTAAACCCAAAACTGTTAGGAACAGACCCGTCGTTTTTTTTTTTAAATTGATGCTTTTCATTAAATTTAAGCGACAGTAAAAAGTCGTGATTTTAAACCCATCATTCGACCACTATCGTTAACTGCGGAGTGGTAAAAGAAATGAAAATTATAATATTTAAACCGTGTAGTGGTAATGTGAATGAAAATTATAATATTAAAAGTGTAAGTAAATATCCTAAAAACATAATATAATTCTTTAAAAAAAACTTAATAAATAAATTGTTTCAAATATTACACTACTCTAATAGTTTATGAAAAGTTATTGTATTCTTTATCTTTGATACAAAAATATGAAAAATTCTAATGAAAAGATATTCTCGTTATTGTTCCTGTTTACGACGCATCATAAACTAGCAGTAAAGTCTGACACAGACAAAGGAATTTATCGACGACATTAATGAAAAGGACCTGCTTTACTGCTTTTTTACACAATAACAGCATATACCTACAATGATAATAAAAGCGGGCATAACGAAATAAGCAGCAATATGAAATAGAATCGGAGAATAACTTTTAAACATAATCATCCAAAAACTGTGACATAATAATATGTTAAAATTTTTAACTGACGGCAACCCACGGATTTTTTCAGGCGTACTATCAGTTGAACTGACTTACATCTAAAAACTGATCGTGAGTGAAATCTTAAGGGGAAATATAACCTCAAATGGCTTAGCAAGATCCTCCGTTATGCCGAAAATATTGCCGCATTAATTTTGAAATAAATATATGGTAAAGTTGAGGATTAATGTTAAGGACTATGTTAGACGAAAACACGATTCCGTAAATTTTTTTCGATAGAAAAAAAATCCAGTTACCTCCAAAATAAACAATAAACCGCTGTCATTCATAAAATACTTTAAATAAGATCATGAAACTTTGCATACTAACTGAACTAACTATAAAGCAGTGCTTATGTTATTTACTTTTTTTAAATACCACTATTTTCACTGTAAAAAGAAATTACCTAAACTATCGGCTTCTTGAAGCTTGATTCCTGCCGCCCGGTCAGTTTCGCTTCGGCCTTTGGAGGGGGAAGTTGTGTCGCTTATGATCAGAATACACATTACGCAACAGGATGACGTAAAATTTAAATGGGAAATAACCGCAATAAAAATAAGAAGCGACTGGGTTGACGTTAAGAAACAGACATAAATATGATAAACCTAATGAAATAAGCATCTAATGACCTATCTACTTACAGTATTAGTGATTACAAACATGTCGGTTCATAGCATACGACGCGCGGGGAAGTGGGGGCGAAATTAGAAATTGAGCTGACTTACTATATTATCTATCCTCTTATGTTGAAATTTTTAACTTACAGCACTCCACGGAGTTTTCCCGGCGCACCGTAATCCGCTGGCTTCAGTTCGTTTTAATTACTGGTAAGTTAAGTACTTACTTTCTTAGTAAATACTTAAATTATTTCTGTCTTTGGGGGGGGGGGGCTAAATGGGGGAGCAAATACAAGTAATATAAAGAAAACTAAACTAAATATAGAGTACCTATATGTGATATATAACATAATACAATACGAGAAATTTATTATTTTATTAAACTCAACGTATTTGATTATTAAACAAATCAAATAATTATTTTATTAATTCAAGTCTTTTGTTTATTTTATCATTTTTGTACAATCCTAGCGCGTTCACTCGATGACGCAACCATGCGATGGTCGCGCGGTGAGCAAAGCAAATATAGATCTACATCGACAAATATTATTTTTTTCAATAAAGATTTATTTTTTATTTTTTCTCATAAATCATTGAACTACCACCACCAAATCTACTGTACTTTGTTTATATACACTATATTATGCTTTTAATTTTTCCCCAGTTTATTTATTTGCTTATTATCTTAGAAAGAAATGTAATTTTGTATAGTAAGTATATCTCTGTGGTATTAAAATTATTATAATCTACGCAACTTAGTACTACTTTACTTATACTGTGTGTTTTGGCGGGAACTTGACCGTCGACGGATTATTGCTCTAGTTTTATCGTTTAAATAATGGTTTCAAATAGATTTTGATACGTAAAAGAGATACGATTTTGTGTATTAAATGTCTGCACATGAAATAATAGAGAAAACGACGAAACAAGTGCTTGAAGTTCGCAAAAGAATAAAAGCTTAAGCCGATTTCCAATTGCTCCATTTTATACGTGTTAGAGCCATGCTGCAGTTATAGTAGTAGTATAGTTGTAGAACGAATGGGTCGGCTCGACCGGGGAAAGACCACGCTCTCACAGATTACCAGCGTAAAATAGTAGCTTAATTCCGCTGTGTTTGTGTGATGAGTGTAGAGAACCGGAGACCCTTTTTACTGGATACGAGGCACTCCATCTTAGTCCTTACGATAGACAACGCATCTGCATTTTGATTCGTAATTGAGGATAGATGTAGATGTCCATGGGCCACAGCAACCACTTACCATCAGGTGGACTGTGTGCTCGTTTGTCATACTATCTTATAAAAAAAATTTATACCTTCTTTAGATAATGATTCCTTATATTAACGCGAACACTACACATTGATTAAAACTACTTTTACGGATTTTATCCCGTTTAATTTTAATTGATTTTTAATTCCCGACGTTTCCATCATTCACAGTTAGCTACCATGGGCAAATCTTTGTCACAGAGAGCACGAGGGATCTGTGACATCAATCACCTGGCCGCCGAGCTTCAGCACGTCAAGCAGGTTCTGTACGACAACAAGCTTCGGGTCCCGCGCCTACGTCACAGTGACCGAGTGAAGCCGGTCACAGTCGAGCGTGTGCCTGCTGTACTACCATAATATGTCAGAGGTGTCACAGACAAGATTGGCTACATCTTGAAGCGAGCTTCTGTTAGAACATTCTACAAGCTGCCGAAGAAGATTAGTCAGTTCTTACCATCTGTCAAGTGTCATATTCCTCTACATGATGCAAGAGTGTACAAGCTTGATTGTGAATGCGGTCTCTCGTACATAGGGAAAACAAAAATATCTATTAAAACCAGCGTAAAAGAACATATAGCTGACGTGAAGCATCAACGTTCCGAGAAGTCTGCAGTTTGTGATTATATCCTAAGCGCCCCCAAACATTACATCAGATTTGATAGACCACAAATCCTCGCGAAATAACATCGATTCCTACCAAGGATGATACGTGAGTCTATTGAAATTAAACACATCCTAATTTCAATAGAGAAGCAGACTGGGTACTACCACCTGCTTGGGACCCTGTAATTAATAAAATTAAAACTAAACCCAAGCATACCACTGCAAGACTTCAAGACAGAGTAAGTTCATTCTGCATAGATCGGACCATAAACAATAATTATAAAGCTGAAGGTACTCCGGGGTAACATTGACATCGGGACGTCAGTCACCTCAATCCCCATGACCATGGGTGCTGGAAAGTACCCGAAACGTCGGGAATTAAAAATCTATTAAAATTAAACGCGATAAAATCCGCAAAAGTAGTTTTAATCAATTCATTTCTTCTTTTTTAATCGTGTACAAAAAAATTAAAAGGGGCCCATCCCTTGACTACCTCGATCATCTAATTTACTCCTGTGGATTTTTTCGTTTGTGGACGGGCCAAGGAGCTCCTTTACACGCATGTGGAAATATCACCAGAGAGGAGTTAATAGGAAGACTCCATACGGCTTTTCAGGTTATGAAGTAAGGGATGAAAATGAAAATTACGACTACAGAAGTGAGAAGATGAGTACGCGCTTGTGTTAGAAATCGCGGTCAACATTTTGGACACGAAAAATAAATTATTTTAACAAAAAATTTTGTTTTATTTTTCTGTTAAAAATTTAAAATATTCGTCCGCAATTTGCTTTGTACACACTAATTTGAGCTGATAAGACATCTACATAAATAATACCTCTAAAGACAGGGTACCCTAAGAATGTTTTTAAAAAGGTTTTAAGAACAAAGGCTATTTTATTTTTATTTTTATAATGGCATAAAATCAACATTTCCTTAAAAACTTTTTCTTTGGTTTATTGAACTGAAATATGCGTAGAATGTTTTTCTGATGATGTAGATGCTTGGCAATTATTTTTTGAGTAATTACACATTACATAAATAAAAAATAGTAACATAACAACTGTTACTGGACACAGGCAATCAAGTAATTGAAAAAAATGGGTTTTATAGTTAAAAACTTTAGAAATTCAATTTAAAAAATTTGCAGACTTCGTCAGACAAGTTTGGCTTAGTATGTTCTAAATGGTTTAATTTTGAGGTACCATCCTCTTCAGTTTTTGCGCCCATCTTCCAAACAACCTGTAGTAAGCAAGTGCTTCTAAGACCAGAACCAAAACAACACTTACAATTCCATCGCTTTTCGATTACCGAACGTAACAAAAGCTGCTTCGCATTCCTTATCGTATCGAAGATTTTATAAATCACCACTTTATTTTGATCCCAGTCGTCGCAAACACTAGCAGCATTGCTCGAAAAATAGAAAATATGTGACAGTCCAAGTTATATTTGCAGCCGTACAATTTATTCAGAGGCCGTATTGGAATAAATGGAATGGAAATAGACTATTTGACGGTTCGGTGAATTCGTGATAGTGTGTTTTAAGGAAAACGATTGAGTTTGACAATATTTGTTCGTGTAAATATTCTTAATCAATGAGTATACATAAAAAATTTTTCGATACTAATAACGTTCGTGATACACTGAATATTGATTAAAATTTACACCACAATTGTAATTTCTATAATTCTAAATTGTGGCTTACAAGAAGTCACTGAAAACGATTGATTTTTTTAAATTTGAAATTTCCTCATGAAGCCTTTTAATTACAAAGATTCTTCAACTTCTTGAACTTCAGATTAAATTGACAGAAGTACAAACTCACCAGTCACCTTTTTAATTTAAATATTTTCCGTTTGAATATTCATTTTCTGCTTTGCATTATACACATAAAACGTGGGTAGGTAAATACATGCCAATAAAATAAAAATAAAGGTTTCATCCATTTCTTGTATCATATGTGTTCTGTTTGATGTTCAATAAGTTCAGAAAAATTACAAAAATACTTGAGATTATATAGAAGATTCTTCTGAGAAAGATTATCGAGGTTAGTATAAATGCCTTATAACACTGGTGAAAGGAGTCCACCATCCCATTCCATCCAATGTGTTTTATAATAGGATAAAAAGGATAGGCTGCAAGATCATCCTGATAACAACCCTAAATAACAAAAACAACTGTGGCTGCAAGCTCGCCTGCTCAACTATGGAAAATATGTGGCAATATATGCGCCACATTTAATCTTTTTCCCATCTATTTATCACAAACGTGGTCGCCTAGTAATTCAAAATCTAACGCAATTCATAAAATTTTTAGATGTGTTTTAAGCTAGCTGTATTTCACTTTCATCATCGTTCATCATCATCATTACATCCCTTCACAAGCCCTCTACTGAACATAGGCCTCCCCCAAGGAATGCCACAAAGTACGGTCCTGAGTCACCTGAAATCATCGACTTCCTGCATGTCTTACCAGGTTGTCACTCTGTTTAGTGGGGGGTCACACTACACTTCGCCTACCTGTACGAGTTCACTGCAGGCCGTATGAGGACGCTCAAGGTCGCTCAGCAAGCTATAGAAAGGTCTATGCTCGGGGTTTTTCTGCGTGATAAACTACAACTGCACATTAATGTATAAAACACGTATCTGATATACAAAATATAATATAAACGCTTTTTGCTTAAAAATTAGTTAAACCTATATCTACTCTTTGGAATGTATTCTTAGACATCAGAAGTATGAACGACAATTATGTGTTTAACACTGACAGTGCGAATGTAAACAATGTATGTTTGTATGTATGTATGTTTTATTTTATTTTGTTTTATTTTATTTTATTTACTGTATTTTTTGCACTCCTCTCCATATAAACCATACCAAATTTAAATCCTTAGTGCGCGCAGTGCATGCGCATGCTTAAAAAGGGATACAAAGCTTTCCCTTTACGTAGATATTAATATATAGAAGGACGCCTATTATAGCAGGAAGAATTTTTTTACTTATAAGCCAGTGCTCAACAGCTATACTTACTGATTGTAATCGGTGATGCAGCCGAACATGTTAAAGTGCACAGACCTAACAAAAACCTATTCTCTCATGCCTTAAAGACAATACAATTAATTAAACGGATGTAAAGACGGATGCTGGCAAATTTACCGACTCCTTTGCTGTAAGCATTATGAAATAGGAAGCAAATCATCTGATTCGAATGGGTGGCATGTCAACAATAAAGGGTGGAACGAAGAAGGAGGAATTGTCATGCATTTTCTGTGCACACTCTCCGACATAATGGGTGCGTTTGGCAGAAAAAAGCGCTAGCAAGCGCTTACTAGCGCTAAAATAGTTTTCGGCCAGGACACGATTGCTACTTCAGTAGCGCTGACACAATCCGCCATTTTGCTTATTTAATTTGTTTATTTTCAAGTAGAGTTTATAAGTTGTTTTTTGCAATATTAGTTTTAAGTAATATAATGACATGAATAGACATATACATGTTATTAAAAATTCATGATTAGTAAATTTTTAATACGAATACTTTACAAACGTATATTTAATTTAGGTTAGATTCCTCGGTTAAAACTAACTTCGTGTCCTAGAGGAAAATAGCTACTTACGATTTGACAGCGCTTACCGCTTACGATCGCCAATTTGCTTATAAGCGCTTGCTAGCGCTTTTTTCTGCCAAACGCACCCATTATATCTTGTAAAACTCGGATTTGCCACTAACGTCACGCTTGTCATATCATCTCTTTTAGGTTGTTTCTCGATTTTCGTCGCTGATCTGGGTATTATCAATATATTATACCGCCACGTATTGCAAATCATAAAATTCTCATACAGCACTAAGAGACCATGCCTTCTCCAAATAGCTTATTTTAAGTAAAAACGGGACGATGTAAAATCGCAAGAATGATAGAAATAGTAAGATACTGTATTATTCTACAGATTATGGCAGAAATCCCTTCAGTAGAAGACATGATTTGAAATAGTTTGTTCGACGGAAATTATTCTTAAACAGGAGCCACGATTTTTTTTTATTTATATAGTAAATGAAATTTGTTACGGTGTAGGGGCGGTGTAAGAATATCCACAACCCCATATCATCCCGTATCATCCCGTATCATCCCGTATCATCCCGTGGGTGTAGTGAGAGGCGACACAGAGAAACTAAATTGGTAGATGGGTAGCAGCGTGATTCTGATAATAGATGAATAAAAATAAAAACCTGCGGTGCCAATCCGCTGGCCAACTATGACAAACATCTCCTAATGAGAGAATCTATGGAGAAGACCTATATTAAGCAGTGGACAATTGATATAGCCTGTAATGGTAAATGAAATTTGTAATCATATCTTCTTTTTTATCAGCCTGCAAAATTACACTGTGGGACATGGTATCCTCACGTTGCGAGGATTTTTCTTAATCGCCACGCCTTGACAGGTGTTATTAAGTATGAAACTTCAACAAGATAACTGTGCCGACTTATATCGAAAGCTTTGATTGAGGTTTCTCGTAGTTGCGTCTTACAACACCACCAGTGGGACAAAAAAGAATGATGAAATAAAACTACTTTTACGGATTTTATCGAGTTTCGCCCATGGTCATGGTTATGGGTGCCGAAACGTTGGGAATAAAAAAAACCGGCAAAGAGCGTGTCGGGCCACGCTCAGTGTAGGGTTCCGTAGTTTCCCGTCCGTCACAATAAGTGTTCCCACTTATGAGTTTAAAGGTGGGTATCCATTATGTTCGCGCTCCAGCAGCGCTCCGCGCTCCTGCAACTGCTCCCGGTAGTGGGTACTGTTGTTTCCATCCAAGTTCAAAATGATTTTCCTAGAAAGTCCTTATAAAGTTCTACTTTTCAGAATTTTTTCACATTTTCTAAACTTATGGTTCAAAAGTTAGAGGGGGTGGGACACATTGTTTTTTACTTTTGGAGCGATTATTTCCGAAATTATTGACATTATCAAAAAATGATTTTAGTAAACCCCTATTCATTTTGAAATACCTTTCCAACAATATATCACACGTTAGGGTTGGAATTAAAAAAAAAATCACTTCCCACTTTACATATAGGGGGGCTTTCCTAATAAAACATTTTTTTCCAATTTTTATTTTACCACTTTGTCGGCGTGATTGATACACATACTGGTACCAAATATCAGCTTTCTAGTGCTAACGGTCACAGAGATTAAGCGAGGACGGACAGACGGACAGACAGACATGGCGAAACTATAAGGGTTCCTAGTTGACTACGGAACCCTAAAAAGTAGTATTGAACGCGATAAAATATGTAAAAGTGGTTTTATTCAATGTGTAGTGTTCCCTTACATATGATAGCTCATTAAGGAATTATGGATTTTCCTTCATCACCAGATTGCCACCTTACGGCGTTGTAATTATATTTTAAATAACAATATAATCATGTTTCTGACAACATTAAATTGCTCAACCCTTTATCATAATGACTTAGCTATAGGAATAATGTTAAGTATTAAAATTTATAAAGCCAGTTTTAATGTTTAGAATTTTTCTAAGCCTATTTAAAAACTTCCATTAATAAAAAAAATCATAATAAAAATATATTATCTAAACAATCTCATGTTTGCCCTATTCATGTTTCTTACAGTGATAAATCATTTTGATGTTTAAGAATAATTATCTAAGATCCGGGTAAAAATAATATACCTTACCTAATTTTAAGAGTATCTCCCGCCCTCCCACAATTGTGTACACCATCCGCGTCACCACTAATCCCAACCATAATTTATTAATTTAATGGATTTCCTAAAGTAACGCCGACTCTTAAAAAAAATTAAAGGTGACAAATGAGTACCCATTCTACCTGGTGGTATATGAATGTTGGGCCCACAGACATGCACCTATCCTCGATTGAGTATCCAAAATCCGAATTAAAATCAAAAATGCAGATACGATACTTGAAGACTTAGAAAGTTTCACTGGTTTTCAGTAAAAAGGGATTCTGTATATTCACTATAAGAAAAAGCAGAATTAAGCTGCTTTTTTACGGTATTCTATGAAAGCGTGGTCCTTGCCAGGTTCAGCTGATCAGTTATTGCTACAACCATAATATAATTAATTTAATAAAGATAATAATAAGGTAGTATAATTGAGAATGCCTCCAAAAAATTAAAATGACTTGGAGTATAATCAATAGCAAAACTGACAAGATGAAATTACGCAGCTCAATTTTGAATTAAATTTTAATAATACTTTAACAAAAACAGATGTTGCAACAGCTTTTGAAAAAAATTTTGACGACATTCCGATATTGACCACAAAGTCACTGAATTCCTTCCCTAACATCGCCGAGTCATTACTCAAACAAAATGTAAATGTCTGTAAAGAAAAATTTGCATGTCATAAAATATTATCAGGAGATATTGTAAGATATTTCAAAACCGTTGATGTTAAGGAAACATCAGATCTATGTGGAATTTCCGTTTTTTTTTTTGTATAGGATAGGGTGACAAACGAGCACACAGTCCACCTGATGGTAAGGGGTTGCTGTAGCCCATAGACATCTACATCTATCCTCGATTACAAATCCAAATGCAGATGCGTTGTCACCCGTGAGGACTAAGATGGAATGCCTCGTTTTCAGTAAAAGGGCCTCCGGTTCTCTACACTCACCATACGAAATACAGCAGCATTAAGCTACTATTTCACGCTGGTATTCTGTGAGAGCGTGGTCCATCTCCGGTCGAGCCGACCCATTCGTGCTACAACTATACTACTAATATAACTGCAGCATGACTCTACCACGTATAACCGTTAAAGTTATTGCGTATATACTAGATGCAATCGCACACCAACTTGCTATTATTTTCAATACTAGTATCAAATCTGGTGTGTTTCCTGATTTAAAGAAACATAGTAAAGTTTATCTAAATCTGATATTAAATTGTACCCCCACTAATTTTAGACCTATTTCTGTACTGCCATGACTCAGTAAAATTTTTGAAAAAGTTTTCTAGATCAAATGTTAAATATTTTAATGTAAATAAATTACTCCATAAAAATCAGTTTGTTTTTACAGGGGGTCGCTCTACAAATGACGCCGGTGTTGAGCTGATTAAAGATATTTTCTGTGCATGTTCTCCCATGCAGAGGATGCTTTGGGTATATTTTGTGATATTTCCAAGACTTTTGACTGCGTTCACCATGAGAAATTAATCTGGAAGCTACATCATCATTATGGTGTGAAAAATGTGGCACTCATACTTATTGTATCATATTAAAATAATAAAATACAAACAGCTGATATTAATGGAAGCAGTTCTTCCGAATCGGTAGTATCTATGGGTGTTCTGCAGGGCTCAATTCTTGGCCCCTCGCTGTTCTTAGTTTATATTGATGATTTACCTTACTTGGTAGGGAATAACCACGATATAGTTTTATTTGCTGATGATGCTTCGTTGATATTCTGACTTAAAAGAAAATTATTAAAATATGACGAAGTTAATAATGCTATATTAAAAGCAGTACACTGGTTTAATGTCGTCTATAATTTGTTTTTAAATGGTAATAAAGCGAAATGTATTAAATTCACCACACCTATTGTTAAGCAGGTGAATACCAGTACGATTTTAAATGGGGAGGAGCTAAGCCTTATTGAATCCACTGTTATTCTCGGAATTACAGTTGACGCGAAGCTTGAATATGGCTCTCATTTATATCTAAACTAGCTAGCAAACTTGGTTCTGCAGCATATGCTGTAAAAAGGATTAGAGGTTTTACATGTGTTAAATCAGTTAGATTACTTTATTTTAGTTATTTCCTTAGCATAATGTCATACGGAATCTTGCTATGGGGTATGCGACTGACATTGAAACTAACTTTGTTTTGCAAAAGAAAGCTATATGAGCAATTTATATCCTAGGTTCAAAAGAATCCCTTAGAGAAAATTTTAAATAAATAAATATATTAACCCTGCAGTTTGGCGAAAGTTGTATAAACAATAACCGACTGTAATTTTCTGTAATAAATTAAAAAAAAATACTATTGGCCTCTCAATGTATTTACGAAAATTTTATATGTGTAGGAACGCCAAAACAAAAATAGTTTTATTAAAAATAGTGATATATATTCGTAAATACTAAGAACAAGCACAAGTTAGTTATATTTACAAAATGGTATACTATACTCGTCTCCAGAGTCAGTAATTCTTTCATGTGGCAAAGCATATGCTTCTACAAAAAGTCCCAGAAAATATGTCGACCTTATCTACAAGTATCAAACGTTTAAAATTTTTTTTATAGAATAGGGTGACAAACGAGCACACAGTCCACCTGATGGTAAGTGGTTGCTGCGGCCCATAGACATCTACATCTATCTTCCATTACAAATCAAAATGCAGATGCGTTGTCACCCGTGAAGACTGAGATGGAATGCCTCATTTCCAGTAAAAAGGGTCTCCGGTTCTCTACACTCACCATTCGAAATACAGCAGCATTAAGCTACTATTTCACGCTGGTATTCTGTGAGAGCGTGGTCCTTCCCCGGTCGAGCCGACCCATTCGTGCTACACTACTAATTTAATTGCAACTATACTACTAATATAATTGCAGCATGGCTCTACCACGTAAAAAATATTTATTTAGCAGAAATTGTTTACTAGTAATAAGTTATAATATACTCGTATTAATATATTATACTACTAAAAAGTACAGGATTGATAATAACCCATGGGAATGAGGTGATCGCTACCATAACAATCGTGTATATATTATATTGTAACTTATGCATTTAAAAAGAGTCCCGCTGGGTTTTTTGCTGGTTCTACTCGGGACAGAGGTTTATTTCCGAACCAGTGATATAATTAAAAAATAATTTCAATAAGAATTACATGTAATCAATATTGAATAAAAATGATTCTAATCTTTTCTATTCTATAGCTGCAGCTAACACGTGAAAATCCTTTAAATATCATTTTGACTTTATTATCCTCAAAAATTTTAAATTAAAATTTTGCTGCAAAATAAATGGTGATTTAGAATTGAATTTCCGTGTAATTTTCAATACTTTGATTAAATTGTTGTTGAGCGTCTTTGAAAGCATGTGTTTGATATTCATGACAGAATTTACTGAGAGTAACGGTAATAGCGAATTTAACGAGTTCCCCTCATATCATATCATAAACACTCACGCCTGTCACCAAGAGGGGTAGACAGAGACTACAGACTTCCATTTGACATGATCGGACACACCTCTCTCGCCTCCTCCACATCCATATTTTTTCGCATACATGCTCGTCTGTTAAGGGTACTCCTAATTCGGCTTGTTTACAATATATCTCCAATTTGGTCGATAAACTTTCGCCTAGGACGTCCCTTTCCGACTCTGCCGTTCACTTTTGCAACATAAATTTGTACCAGTACTGTTATTTTTTTTTCTTCCATGCCTTGTTTAATATTATCAATAACATTAATTAATGCAGTAGTGGTACTATGACCAGGACTAAACCCATATATATACTCAGTAGGTTATGTTTCGAAACAAAAGTAGTAATTTGCTTGTAAACACAGGATTCTAAAATTTTGGAAAGAAAAGGTAGAATGGATATTGGACGAAAATGATTGGGAAGAATGGGAGTAGAAACTTTTGGCAGAGGCTTCACAAAAGCCCTCTTCCAAAGATTAGGATACTGACCTGAACCAAGGGAAAAATTGATTATATGGGAAATTGCCGGGAGAAGGTGCTCTAGTATAAATACTACCATATGTCTAATAATCTCGTCGTAACCCACGGCCTTGGACTGGATTGCTAAAATCGACTTTTTGACATCATCCTGAGAAACAGGAGAAAAATTAAAAATAGCAATGTTAGGAATTTGCATAGAAGCAATGGAAGCCATAGTTTGGGAACAAATTGTAGGGTCCAGTGCTTTTACAGAAGCGAAATGTTGGTTGATTTCATCAAGTGACAGAGAAGGACCACAATCCAACGTAGGTGGTCTACAAAGACCGAAATATTTTAGGAATTTCCACACTAAAACTGGAGAAGAGTTATTAATACGCTTATGGAAATATCGGCGTTTAGCTGCACGTACCATATGATTACACCTATTCCTGGCTGCTTTAAAAGATATCCAATTTTCTTCAGTTCGATCCCTCTTGAAACGAAGAAAAGCACGATTTCGTCTAGCCATTGCCATCCTTACGCCCTCTGTCATCCAAGGGGCAGGGAGACGCTTCAATCTAACCTTGTGAACAGGAGCATGAGCATCATAAAGGCTAAGAATATTGTGGTTAAGGATAGTGACTTTATCGTCAACAGTAGATGCTGCTATTAAAGAGGCTATATCGAGATTAAGAGCGTCATTCCTAAGCATGTCAAAGTCTATTTTAGAAAAACTGCGAATATGCATTACAGTAGGGGAATATTTAGGAGGTTTAAGCTTATACGATGCATAAATTAAGTCGTGGCGTGAGAAACCCAAAGCGGATAACTGTCCATGCATCATCACACGTTCAGGAGAAGCAGCAAGGATTAGATCAATCAATGAGTCATCGGTTCCGATATTATTATGAGTAGCCTTTAAAGGGAGAATAGAAAGATTAACCGACTCAATAATTTAAAGAAACCTTTTGTAACGAGGGCAGTTTTTCAACAGATCAGTATTGAAATCACCCATGATTATACAGTGAGTGTACTCAGAACAAATAGTCTTCATATTAAATTTGTATATCCTTTATTATAATCTCGTAGAAGTCTATTGCTAGACTTTTGGACCTCGGATTTCCCTCAATCACCACAATTGGCACGTAGATTGGTGATGGTATTACAAGATTTATTTTACTTTTGACGCTGCTTAGTTAGTTGCCTCTTACGACACTCACGACACCGGACACCACACTCTAACTCATATCGTGAATGTTAGTTATTTCATAGGGACAAACGCATACCTTTTTTGTTGAAAACAGGCTCACTCCTGATCTTTACCCGGCCCGAGGGCAAAGATGAGGTCTACGATGGATCGAATATGCCCAGGAGAAGCCAGTTAACAAGCACCCTGAAGAGATTGTGGTTATTCAATTACATTACCGTTAATATTTTTTGTTGGTTTCCACCGTCGGCATAATTTAATATGGTAGAAGTAAGCACCTTCATTATTTTATTTTTATTTTCCTTAATATAATTGGCAATACTTAATTCTGGTTACCCGAACAACATATTTTAATGGATCCGCAGTCCGCCTGATAGTAAGTGACCAGGGCAGGTCATGAATATCTTCATTATTTCTTTTATTTTTTTAATATTCTGATTTATTAGATGTAATATCTAAGCAATAACACAAGGTAACTGTCATAGTTAATAAATGATTTCCTTACCCTTGGGCACTTCATATACATAGCTACGCCCTATTTTTATCATGTAAGTGTACGAATTGTGTCCAGTGTTTTTTTAGTTTAGTGTCTAGTTTTCTCTTCTTTCCATAACGTTAAATATTGATACGTCTGCTGTAAAAACGACTATCTAAGTTAATGTTAAAGCCTATATACGTCCCATCGCTGGGCAAAGGCCTCCTCTCATTTCAGAGAGGGTTTTAGAGCAAGGAAATGTCCGCTTTGCTGTCCCAATGCGTGTTGGCGAACTTCACATTGCCTTCGAAATACATTTTTTTGTTATTTCTCAGAAATACAGGTTTCCCCCACGATGTTTTCATTCATTGCTGAGTACGTGGTAAATCAGCAATATTGCAATTAGCAATTTCAATTGGTACCGGGGGGGATCGAACCCGGGTAGCTCGTGTGCTGTGAAATGAACAGCCAGCGCTTAGCCCCTGAGCTACCAATATACGGCTAATTCCAAGCACAAATGTTTAGTAGGTAAGCTCATTCTTGTAATTTTCTTCTTTTATTTCTGAGGTCTTAAAATTGGTAGAATAAGGGTTACAAAAGAGCACACAGACAAACAGATGGTTAGTGGATGCTGTGGCCCGTAGACATTTATCATCGATTAAGAATCAAAATGCAGATGCGTTGTCACCTCTGAGGACTAAGATGGAATGCCTCGTTTCTAGTAAACAGAGTCCCTACACTCACCATACGAAACACAGCAGCATCAAGCTACTATTTTACGATGGTTTTCTGTGAGAAAGTGATCCCTCTCCATTCAAGCCAACCCATTCGTGCTACAAGTATTATATAGCTTTTATGTATCTACAATATATCATATTGTCAGCATGGCTCTACCACGTATAAAATGGCTTTGCCACACATAAATCTTTTAAATCAATTAATTCATAAAAACTTTTTCTAAAATTCGCAAAGTTGCATGTTCAAACTTGGACTTGAACCGGCGGTCGGTAGCACTGCAAGTAAACGCGCTACCTAACTAATATACCTAAGGTTAGAAGTCCTTATAATAATCCTTATTTGTTAATTACTTTTCCAAAAGTCAACCTCACCAGAAAACATTGGAGGCTCACACGAGGAACAAATGGGATTGCATCCATTTGAAAAACGAAAATGTGAACCAGAATCCTAATTCAGCATTTTCGATGTTCAGCATCATCCAACAAACTACGAATAATATAACGTTGTGCAACTTTAATTAATTAGGTCGTTAGTTAGTTTTTTTTTTAGGTAAAGGGTAGGTAAAGGGTTGTATTGGTCTGTTATGGTATATTTTACGAATGTTTGGATATGACTTAACGTTTATATTTTTTCAAAGTAACGAAGGATAACACCGCAAAGGTATCTATCGTCTATGTATTCACCTGTCTGCTGGCCCAGCGTGACAAAAAATCTTCCTAAACTGGAAGAAACTCGCATATTGGATTAAATTTTAGAATATTTTTAGTTACTTTACTTAACTTAAAGCATATTTTAGTTAGTTTATGGCTACATAAATTATGCTAGAATTTAATACTTTCAAAGATTTAAATTTGAATTTAATAAAGTAAATGTTCCGGTTGCACTATACGCTTCCCGCGCAACGCAATTTGGGATTTTAATTAACTTCATTAGAGCGTTGAACGACTATATATATATATATATATATATATATATATATATATATATATATATATATATATATATATCAATTATAACGTAAACGTATAACATAAGCGTACATCTGTATTTTTGAGTGTGCTTAAGAGAAGTTAAATAGAAAAACAAATTAAATTGCACACCTCAAACGCGAGGCGGGGATGTTGGACTTTACTGTTGATTTTTTTTAAATCAATCGTTTCACTCACATTAAGTCCTGTTATTATTTTACATCGCACTAATATTTATGGAAAGTACATGATTAGAAAGAAGAAATACTAATGAACAAGCTTGATGCTCTTTTTAAATTCTACAACACTAGGGTATTGTTAAAAAGGTCCGAATAAAAAATTATATTGTGGATTTTGCCTGTGGATGACCCCAATGCATTAATGAAATCTTTAATTTATTATTAGTTTGCGACACATGCTCGCAGGACTGCCATGGAGAGGGCAAATATAAACATATATAGCATAAAAAGCAAATATAAATAAATATACATAGATCTGCCCGGAACCGAAGGCGTTATATTCTTTTTATACCCAATAAGGGAGAGTGGCAATATGGAATAAGAAGTGGAATAAATAATTTGTAGATGATTGATTGATTTTTACGTGGTAGAGCTATGCTGCAGTTATATTAGTATAGTTGTAGCATGAATGGGTCGGCTCGACCGGGGAAGGACCACGCTCTCACAGAATACCAGCGTCAAATAGTAGCTTAATGCTGCTGTGTTTCGTATGGTGAGTGTAGAGAACCGGAGACCCTTTTTACTGGAAACGAGACATTCCATCTTAGTCCTCACGGATGACAACGCATCTGCATTTTCATTCGTAATCGAGGATAGATGTAAATATCTATGGGCCACAGCAACCACTTACCATCAGGTGGGCTGTGTGCTCGTTTGTCATCCTATTCTATAAAAAAGCAGTAGAGAGTCAAATCAGTGCAAGTGAAAAGAGCCCCGCGTAAGTACTGCGTGTATCTTTCGAGATTCGTCCTTAATAACCCGCAATGGGCCGTGGGAGGTGGAGGGTTGCCCTCTGCAGCGAGATACTCGAGCGGAAGTGGTACGGCAAGGCGCCACTCGCAGTTATCCCGCGCGTCTCTGGTGGCGACGCTCCGCTGATGAGGCGAAATAAATTTAAATATATTATTTTGTTTATCATTGCTAAATTTTAACATTTCCTAAAATTATTCGTAAATAAAAGTTGCTCAATGCCGAATAGTAAGAGCAATGTTGAATTCTTTCTACGGAGCCACTTCTAAAACAATTATCCCTGTTTCATGGTAAAATAATCTAAGTAAAGAGCCTAAAACCCGCCGAAGCGAATTAACAACGCTCTTTTTCTACGAGACAAGTCTTTTTTTTCGAGCGTAGAATTCTTAAAAAATAGTTTGAAAAGCCTATGCTTTCACTTTTTTGTTGACAACGCCATCAACTCATCGAAATCAAAAATAGAAATAAAATATTTTAGAGACAAAAATTCGTTTTATAGAAGTATAAAAGTACTTCAGCCCTGTCGATATCCGATATATTGTTTCAGCATATAATGCATTACATCAATAACTGTTTAGTCAACTTCCAGAAGTTGAGAGAGAGTTCCAGATGTCTAGACACACACCTGTCCAAGAATGCACCAGCTGATTTGCATTATTTTTTAACGTGGTAGAGCAACGCTGCAGCTATATTATGGTTGTAGCACGAATAGTTCAGCTCGGGGAAGGACCATGCTCTCACAGAATAGTTTAATACTGCTGTGTTTCGTATGGTGAGTGTAGAGATCCGGAGACGCTTTTTTACTGGAAATGAGTCATTCCATCTTAGTCCTCAGGGGTGACAACGCATCTGCGTTTTGATTCTCAATCGAGGATAAATACAGATGTCTATGTGCCACACCAGCTATAGCCATCAGGTGGACTGCGTGCTCGTTTGTCACCCTTATTCTATAAATAAAACTTAGTTTAGTGGTCGTAAGCGCGACTGCTAACGAAACCGAGATCACGTGATCTTGGTTTTAAAAACCCGCATCGGGCCAAATTCAGTTTTTGAGTTTTTTTCTCAAGAAATTCTTAGTAACAGCCCCAGGTCAAGAAGTTTGCAGTGTTTGTACCCTGAGTCTCAAAAAGCACGTAAAGCCGTTGGCCCTGTGCCTCTTTTTGTCTTGCGTAGATGACCAGTCTAGGTTGAGACTGGCAAGCGAGATCGATATGCGGTCTCGAGGACATTATTTTTACGTTACGTTTGGTGAGCGAGTTGGTGAGCGCAAAGTAACATCCATCACTTTTGTAATGCAACTTCCATTTTTAAGGGGAGAGTGGTATTTTCAGATGGTTTTTCTGCCATTATTCGGTCATCGGAGTCGCTTCCGTTATTTAAAGACATGTGAACAAAAAGGACTCATGCGGTTCGTCAATATGCACCAAAGTAGTGCCGCGGGACTCCCTGCTCCATAGTCATCTCAGAAATGTGAGATGTATGTCATCTCACGTTTATGTTTCTTAGTATGTACGAAAATAGGCACTTTACTTCTTACATTTTTAAACCAAAATTGTATTACAATACCCTATCCACATATTAAGAGAGGCGATTACAGCAAATTATTTCTGAGTTATAATGTGAAAATCTTACAAGGCCAAAAAAACGGTTAGGATATTTAATAAAAAATGATATTAATATAAATCTGAAGAGATTTATAATCTATCTTCTTTGAAATGATTCATAAAAACGTCTAAAACATAATGATTTCTTACCTTTACGCGAATTACCTAGTTTCATTCAAACATATTATGAAATGAAACTAGTCATTACGAACTTTATCGCGTTTATAATTTATTTTATATTCCCGAGGTTTCGAGCTCTTTACAGCACCCATGGTCACTGGACGACTGAGTTGTTCGATGTCCCAATGTTCTTAGTTAACCACGGCTTACTTCAGATTAAGGTTACGCCGAAAACAGCTCCAATATTTCACATTTTTATTTATTTATACATTATTATACGCCTTAATAAAAGGACTACAAATGGTGGACTTAATACCCAGGCAACCCGTGACGTGTGGAAATAATGTGTGAAAATATTCCCATAATTATATCATTTATCTTCTGGGCTCAACTTTTTTGGCGTTATTCATTTTAACTGGCTGTTTCGCCGCAGCTTCCGAGTTCTAATTCAAGCTGAGGCCAACACTTGTGCAAGCGTATAAAATGTTGGTGTCTGGTTATGTTGTAATCACCTACCTCCGATTTTATCGTATAAGCCTCACTTCAGATACGGGTATGTTAGACGAGCGAGTGCCTTTATGTTTTTCACGGAATGTTGTTTTATTTTAAAACATGACGTCAAGTCGAGGAGGTTCACACATGCCAAATGCAGGTGCGTTGTTATATATGAACTAACATAGAATGCTTGGTAACAATCAGTCAAAAGAGTCCGTACGAAAAGGTGAAGCGATAGTGGCCTAATGGCAGGGCGCGGACCGCGAAGTCAAAAAGGTCGTGGGTTCGACTTCGCCATTCGACTACTGGCGTGAACCACTCATAACACAAGCAATTTTAGCTTGCTACTAGTGGTGGGGAATATTAGTTATGTTTATAGCATTGGTAATATTCTTTAAAAAAGCGGCATTATGCTGCTATTACCCGCTAGTATTCTGTAATTCTGTGCAAGCGTGTTTCTCGATGGCCAAGCCGACCCATTGCAGCAGCATGACCCTCACAATAGTCAAGATGAGAATAGTCAAGAAGTCAAGAGAAGAGACTTAACAAAGTGGTAAATATCTTGAACTAAGCCTTACCAGGGCGTTGACAAATTGTTATTAATAGGGCAATTTACAAATAATGATAAACGTATAAAAATTATGTATTGCATGCTATACACAAATGTTCCGTTTTTTAATCTTCCCAATCTATTTATTTATTTACTTATTTACTTTATTAAACACAAAACTGAAACAAAAGATATAAAAATCATACAAAGTAAAATAAATAAAGGTAGTTACAATTGCTCCCTACAAACTGTTTCACTGACATCTCTATTATTTTATATTATTTATCTCATCATTAAATTTCGATAATCTACGTGACACTTTGCGTACTCTTTCGAAGGAAAACGTGTTACGTGTAAAAGTGATTCCTTATATGGAACACTAATAAAATAAAGTGGAACGCCTATTGAATCACATTTGCACGAACACGTATTAAATACACGCTGGGAATGAAATTATAAAGACACCGGCAAATTTGCTCCGAACGACTTTAATGTTTCAGTTTGTAATAGAATATATACATCATTTACGTGGTAGAGGCATGCTGCAGCTGTATTAGTAGTATAGTTGTAGTACGAATGGGTCGGCTCGACCGGGGAAGGACCATGCTCTCACAGAATACCAGCGTGAAATAGAAACTCAACGCTGCTGTGTTTCGTATGGTGAGTGCAGAGAACCGGAGACCCATTTTGCTGGAAACGAGGCGTTCCATCTAAATCCTCACGAGTGACAACGTATCTGCATTTTGATTCGTAATCGAGGATGTTATGTAGATGTCTATGGACGATAGCAACCACATACCATTAGGTGGACTGTGTGCTCGTTTGTCACCTTTGTTCTAAATCGCCTCTTACGACACCCACGGGGCTGAATGGGGTGATGAATTCGTTTACGCCACCACACTGAGATGAATATGATCATCTAGATAGCTATAAATAAATATTATGCGTTTTTCAAGTATACCATAGTTAATTTTTGAATTATATAATATAATAAATTATTCAAAATGTCAAAATGTCTATCCAGAAAATAATAAAGAATTCTTAAATAGAAAAATAATTAAATAAATCCGTTCCATTAACGTGACTTATATTAATTGTACAAGACGTAGCGGTGGTACGGTGAAAACAGGGCGTTTAATGAATTACCCGAGTCCCATTTCGCTCGTCGTCAATTCAATATTCATAATAACTTTTCCGCTGGAAATCTCATTCGAATATAATTTACGAAGCTTTAATATTTAAAGCTAGATTTGTGTTATATTAGCCAAAGTAATCGCCCATGCAATTGATGTATCTTTGAAAACGGAGTGGCAATTTAGTGATGACCTTCTTGAAGGAATCAGCTGAATGGAAGGCAACAAATTCTTCTTTAAATTCTTTTTCCGCCAAATACTTATCCAAATTCTGGGAATAGTAGAAGTCTGTAGGTGCAGGGTCTGGTGAGTACGGTGGATGACGAAGAGCTTCCAACCCCAGTTCTTGTAACTTGCAGACCGTCTGTTTTTCTGTTGTACAAGAGTGCCGTGGAGGAACAATTGAGCGAAGCTGGTTGAAGAAGTGCAAGCTCCTCCATCACTGTGTTCAGTTCTTCAGAGTAAACATCTGTAGTAACGCTCGTCCCATTTGTTAAAAAGCTGTAATGAATCACACCGGCGCTAGACCATAAAACAATGAACATCACTTTTCTAGGGGTAAGTTTTCGTGTAGGGTATTGTTTAGGTCCTGAACCAGGATCCAACCAACTTGCTGAGCGCTTACTGTTGTCACACATAATCCGTTTTTCGTAGCAGGTAACAATGCAGTTCAAAATTCCTTTGTGTGCCTGTTCAGCAGTGCAAGTCACGTCTCACCGCTTACTTTACCGGCACCCATTTGTCAATGTTTTTCACCTTGCCAATTAACGCAAATGGACCAAAATTATTACAATGCTAACGTTGAAAGATGCTGCTAATTCGGGCGTAGATTGATACTCAATCTATATATCAATTAGCTTACGATATATCAATTAGCTTCCACAATCACTTTTGATTCGTCATTGTCAACCAAAGTTTTCGGAGGACCACGTGGTTCATTTTTCAGGTCGAAATTTCCAGAACGGAAGCATGCAAACTAATAACAGGTGGTGCTTTCGTTTGTAGTACTCGCTCCGTAAACGCTATTGATGTTTCGTGCCACTTGTGCCGCATTACTGCCACGACTGTACTCATGTTCCATAATTACTCAAATTTTAACGTATTCCATGATGACAAAAAGATTCGAATGCGATAAAAACATAACGCGTTATCAATAAACAAATTACTCATTTTAAAGAAATAATTCTATGTTTTTAAAATAAATTCAATTTGAAATTAAAATTCTTAGCCAAACATAAATTGTTTTGATTTGAAATGGCCAGTACTGCAGAACGGCAATTTCATATGTAAAGACCTATTACTGTATTTTATCATAGAATACTATAATGCATCCTTCACCACCGAGCACGTGGTAAATCAGCACTTAAAATTGCAATTAACAATTTCATTGGTGCCAGCGGAGATCGAACCCGGATTACTCGCGTTCTGTTATATTTACAGCGAGCGCCGCCAACTTAGCTAATTCATCGCAGGCGGTGAAGGACAAACATCGTGAGGAAACCTGCATGTCTGAGGAATAAGAAAAAAAATATATTTCGAAGACATGTGAAGTTCGTCAACACGCATTTGGGCAGCGCGGCGGACACTTCCTTGCCCTAAACCCTCTCATAAATGAGGGGAGGCCTGAGCCCAGCAGTAGGACGTATATAGGCTGTAACTTTTTACTTTACTTACTATAATACATACATATTTCTATATTCACATATATATTCTATTTATTTTATAATGGCTACTCAGAAAATAAACAATGTATTCTTAAATAATATATTGATTGGAAGAGACATTACGGTGGTACGACAAAAATATGGCGTTAACTGTTGCTAATTATAATGATGACTCTCTCTTCATAATTTTTACGTGCACTTTGGATTTATGGAAATATCCACACTTTTCAAATTAAAACGCAGCTACTGCTTGAAGGCAAAAGTAGATCATATTGACGCTCAGTAAAAAACCACAAACCATCAAATCGGCTTTCATCAAACAAATTCCAGGCAAGCCTCTCTGTTAAGTCTCTTCTCTTCTTAACCGTTATCAGCCCCAACAATCCATTGGTGAATCTGCTGGCCTCTCCCATAAGAATAATAAAAATAAAACTACCGTGGCTCCAGACCTACCTCGACTGTGACGCTGGCTGCGACAAGAGGGACCCGGAACCCCTCTTGTTTAAGGGTGGACGAGGAGCAGATGGTCTACGTTCGACGCCTGATGCTGAACGTATCGCTGGTGCTCCTTCAGCTGCCATGACTCGAGCTGACACAAGTGCCGCCTCCGGACAATGCTAAAGAGAAAATATTGGAATTAGATATGACAGTCAGTCACTATAGCAAGAGATTTTTAGGGGTAAATACAACCAAGTAAAGTTTATGTAATAATCGATGACAATTTTAGGCACAATAGCACAGAATAAATAATAGTACTACGTAAAATAGTGCATTTTAATTATTTTTTAATCCATCTTCATCATCATGATTAAAGCCCCTACAAGTCCACTGCTGAACATAGGCAATGCCACAAAGCACGGTCCTGAGCCACCTTCATCCATCGACTTCCTGCATGTGTTACCTGGTCATCGCTCCATCTAGTGGGGGGTCGCACTCCACTACGCCTACGACAACGAGGCTGCCACTCGAAAACCTTTTAAGTTTATTTTCATTAATATCAGTTAATGAAAATAAGTTTTAAAATGAAGTTATTTCATTAATTTATTTTTTACAAAATATAGTTATTAAATAACATCCGACAGTACAAATAAACTTACAATTTTTTTTCCATGTAACGCCGATTCGTAACTTCGACCATGTTCAATCCGTTCGCATGGCGACAACTTAATTATAATTACGTACATACATGATGTGACAAAATAGCAAAATGTTTTTTTTAACTAGATGTTGTTTAATTATTAAACAAGAAGGAATCCTTATAGATTCGCCAAATCCGACCGTCCTTACGTCCGCAGTTTTATTCAGAGACCCTAGGTACTACAAAGCTGTTATTTGACATAGTCATAGATATATTAATCACTTCTACAAAGTTGTGAAATAAAATTTGAAACCATTTCTATTTTGGATACCTCATAAACAGGTGATTTTTTTACCAGTATATTGAGGGTATGGAACAACATTTTTACGTTTCTGGAGTCCGTCTGCAAAAAATTTAGCTTTCAAAGTGGAAATGTGAAAAGTATGCGTGCATGATAGTAGCATATATAAGTGAAGTATATATAAGTTAAAAGGAAAACTATCACAGCTAAATTAGATTAACGGCTTAACAAGCTAACGAGTAATAATCGATCAACTTTTAAAATGCACTTGTATTAGTAAAAATTTCGTTACCATTCCATAAAAAATACCAAAAACTAGATGCATTATAACTTTGTAAGTTAAACCGTAATAAATAAATTTACTTTTATAGGAAAGCGACTTAGGCGTTACTATTGCTTTACGTTTTTTTTTACGGTGTAGGCCTATATAAAGTTACTTTGTGGTGTAGGCAGAGAGGTTCGATAGCCAAGAGACCGACCCTGATATGGCAGGTTCGATAGCCAAGAGACCGGACCTGATATGACACTTTCTATTATTATTAGTTAGTAGTAATTGCAGGCCTACAGTTTCAATCGTGGTACGCTCAGTGTACGGTCCGGGGGTTCAGGGCATTAGAAATAATACACTGAGCTTGTATTGAACCCGTTTTACGGAATGGTAAAACTGAACCTTTCCTAGATACTTATATGTTCGTATGAAATCTCTACATCGTAATATACAAAAACACAATATATTATATTAGCGCCATCTATCGATAAACGCGCGAACAATTGGTTTACGCGTGCAACCATCAGGATAGTTTAGGACAGTGGTAGTTTACGGGAGGATTCTTTACGGTCATGTATATCTTAGGGTTGCACCGCCGGGAATTAATAGATGGATAGGGAACTATGGCCATTTTTGTATGAACTTAGCATGTGATTGATTTGATGTAGATTATATTATTTTTCAAAATCAAAAAGTTTTTTAATTTTTTTAATGCTAATTCCTATATGACCGTGTGATAGCGGTGTGAGAATATTCCCTACGCCATATCAACCCGTGGGTGTCGTAAGCGGCGACAGAGCGAAACAAACCGGAGATGGACAGCAGTGTCCTCCTAATAAGGAATAAATATAAAAACTGCAGTTGCCAACCCTATTAGGCAGTCTATGGGGTGGCCTACATTCAGCAATGGACATTAATAGGCTGTTACGGGAACAATCACTATAAGTCTGTTTGGAAAATAAGTCTTTCAGCTACCATCTTCCTTTTTGGGCCTATTTTAGTTGTTATATCGATCAAACCGCGATCTCACTTAGTATTAGTACGCTCATAGTATCAAAAGGGCCCTTTGTAAGTTCACATATTGTGACGGGCAACTACGTTTAAAATCGAATGTGTCGCATTCTCATTTGCCCCACTTCTATAAACCTCACCTTGGACTTCCCAAGGAAAGCTAAAACAATGCCAACTGGTGCCGTCGTAGAAAAATTAATCACCCCGTTCCATCCCACAGGTGTCCAGCTCCAAACCAATGGCAGTAGTAATTGAGATACGCAGTTAACGAGATAATAAAACAAACCAACAAGGGGTGTATACAAGGGTCAACTTGCGGACCTTTGCTGTGGAATTTGCAGCTTGACCCACTATTAAGAGATGTCCTAGGTACCCACATACAGGCGTACGCCGATGACATCTTAGCTATAGCCACGGGAAAAACAGCAAAGGACCTCGAACAAGAACTTAATGCAGCACTTGAATACATCCTTGAACGGGCCAAAACGAGGAAGATGAAACTAGCGGCTCAGAAGACCCAAGCCATCTTACTTACTAAGAAATTAAATATGAAACTGCTAAATTATCCCTCCACAATAAAGCAATAACGTTCTCTGATAGCATTACAATTCTTGGACTTACGATCGACGTCAATATCAATTTTATAAAGCACGTCGATGCGGTAACGGGAAAGGCTGTTCGACTTTACAAAAAGGTCTCGAGAACGGCAAGAGCTAACTGGGGTCTCAATCCTGAAATTCTCAGAACAATATATATAACAGTAGTCGAACCCACAGTCTTATATGCGGCGGGAGCATGGGGTCCAACGTCAAGCAAAAAGCAAATAAAAACAAGACTGGACAGAATTACCAGGATTTTTGCAATAATGATTAGCAAAGCACACCGCACAGCATCTTTGACATCAAGCACAACATTAGCCCGAATTCTCCCCTTAGATATAAAAGCCCAAGAAAATGCCGAAATCTACATGATCAAGAGGGGAAAACTCATTGCGTGTTTACCTGACAGGAAATTAGCCAAACCTATTTGCCCTCTTACGCTACCACACCCAGCAAATAGAATAAGGCAACGGAACGAGCTGATAACATCAAGTAATGATATAAAGTCTATTGGAAACAATTAGCCCTGTATATACACTGATGACAGCAAAATTTCAGGTAAAGTAGGCGCTGCCATTACTTGTTGGGAGAATAGTGAAGAAATCTACAAAACTAAGTTAAGACTCGGAAACCATTGCAGCGTCTACCAAGCGGAACTTATTGCTGTCTTAAAAGCCACGGAAATTATGTTATGTAGACAAAAACTTAAAAAAGCAAACATCTTGAGCGATTCGCGTTAATATTAATAAGTACTATTAGTAATATTAGTAAGTACAAATTACAAAAAAGGTCTAAAGGGCTATCTACAAAACCAACATAATGTATGGGATGAAATCATTGCGAGCTGCGACTTTTGATCAATCAGGAAACGACCTTACTGAGAACTAATGATTGTATCTCACGACATTCGAGAATAATTTCCTCTTTTGCTATTTGGTCAAGGCTTGTAATGCATTGTGAATAGGTTGGATATAAACTTTATACATGTAGGTATTATTACACTATATGACGTGTAATCAAGTGTTTTCGTCGTTACTATACCGAAGTATGATAAATTGTATAGAACTCACTCAGCTTTGCCTGGAATTTGTCAAAATATTGCATATGGTATTGAAAAATACGGGCGTGTTCTTCATCTCACGCCCTAACAGTGATCAACCAATTATTGGCCCCCTTTCCTATGGCACACTTCGTTGAGTTCGGGAATGGACGTGAACCCCTATAAGACGTTCAACTCAGAACTTTAACCGCTCTCTCATAAGAAAGTGGTTGACGACTAAGATTACGGGCCCCAGTGAATGGCCCCGGTCTAGACGTCAGACGTGAACTTAGTGAACTGTATTTTTTTTATAGGATAGGATGACTAACGAGCACACAGTCCACCTGATGGTAAGTGGTTGCTGTGGCCCATAGACATCTACATCTATGCTCGACTACGAATCAAAATGCAGATGCGTTGTCATCCGTTAGGACTAAGATGGAATGCCTCGTTTCCAGCAAAAAGGGTCACCGGTTCTCTACACTCACCACACGAAATACAGCAGCATTAAGCTACTATTTGACGCTGGTATTATGTGAGAGCGTGGTCCTTCCCCGGTCGAGTAGACCCATTCGTGCTACAACTATGCCACTAATATAACTGCAGCATGGCTCTACCACGTGTAAAAATAGCTTCTTACTTTACTTATAATACAAATAATCTCTCACGATTATTTTGATTATTTCGATGTGGTCTGCAGCATTTCCACAACACCTGGGACGTTATTAAAAATTCCAACATACTTATATACTTATTCTTAACAATGGAAAATGAAACTACCCTTATCAACTATGACATTCTTGACGATGTTACCAGTAGATACTGACAAAAAGTATTTTCCCATCAGATTTTGTCAAAGTAAGTAGGTATGCTTGTTCATTTAACGTAACTCCAAGTTTCCTTAAAAAAATATATGGTTTATATATTTTATAAAGTTTATTAAAGCAACCCATAAAAGCAACAATTGTGAAATCAATGAAGATCAAACCAATAGCGACAAAAGGCAATGAAGCGACCATAGCCTAATGGCAGGTTGCGAACCGCAAACTCCAATGGTCGTGGATTCGAATTTGCCCTTGACTACTGTTGTGTATCGCTCTTAGCACAAGCTTTTTAAGCTTATCAGAAGTGGTTAAAGGCAATATCAGTAATATCAATAGTATTGTTATTTTTTAAGCTATTGCATAGCTTCTATCGCGGGCCTTGAGTGCGGGAAAATCCAGAAATTTCGTAACGAAAAAAACCTCACGCTCTCCGACGGGCACGGAAGTGTGGCTTGAAGGCCGTGCATTGTCTAACGATGGTCTAACGTCGTTTCTTTTCCTCAGTCTTTGTCGTCTTTGTCGAAGAGTTTTGAAATTTTGAATATGAATGAACAAAGTGCATTTATTAAGGCTGCTCTCTCGCAAAAATATTGAAAAAAGCATGCAGATGAACCAACTTGTCGCCGACACTTACAGAGAAATTACATATGAAAAAAATAGCTTGTAATCTACATGATCTGATACGTAATTTGGTTTAGCCATAATTTTTCTATCGGTGTCACATAATAAATAAAAAAAATACCCAAATCACCTCCAAATCGTTGAGATGAAACCACTTTACTCCTTCATTGTTTATCAAAGGAATATAAAAAAAATATCTACTGCTTTGCAATACAAAATAAAATAATTTGGTTTGGTTACTTTTTAGAAATATGTATTATTTTGACGATAATAAATTAAAAATGCATCCCGATTAAATACTGCGTCTATATCACCCCCGCATTCGTCCACGAATTCAGTGCGGGGCGCATCGTGTTGCTAGGTGGACGTACGCCGCGTTACGAGAGCTCAGCACTACGAAATAAAATCTTAGAATATTACTGCAAACATTTAATTTTGTTAAGAGTGGAGTAGGTTTTTTCTGATTCTTGTTTAATAGTAGTGTTTTATAGTTATATTAATTGTACAGTTTTATTAATGTTTAAGTTTAGTTTGTAAAACATGGGGAATAAGCAGAAACGATTGAAGAGAGGTCTAAAAAAATATTACAAACAAAGGGGTATACATTTATCAAGGTAAGTTTTAAGTTTTATCTACATATTTCATAATATTAGACAGGTGCTGTTTATAAAATACCTATATTACTGTGATTTCGCCACTCTGTGACGAGACAAAGCGCAGCAAACGCAAGTGGCGGCAAGGCGCGGGCGGTCGCATGCTGGTAGCGCATGTCTGAGAAATTAAAAAATATATATTTCGAAGAAATGTGAAGTTCGTCAACACGCATTGAGGCAGCGTGGCGGACATTTCCTTGCCTTAAAACCCTCTCAGAAATTAGAGGAGGCCTGTGCCCAGCAGTGGGACGTATATAGGCTGTAACTTTACTTTTTTTTAATTTTATAAATATGTTATTTTACCGACGAAAATTTTAAAGAAAAATAAAAAATAAACAACCGACAAAACAAAACGGCCCAGAAAAACAGACTTTCCAACTGATAGCTAAATCAGCACGCAACAATTTCATTGGTGCCAGTGGGGATCGAACCCGGGTTGCTCCCGTACTGTGATACCTATAACGAGCGCTAACCATGTGAGCTACCACGGCTCTCAACGACATCGTTCCGTTCGTATACAGCGCTGAAGATAGCAGAGTAAAAAATTTGAGATTGTGGTGTTTGAAATTTGTCATCTGTGAGAGTGAATTTTATCTGTGTACTCTGTAACAAATAACTATATAGAAAAAAATCTGAAAATGATATTTCGCCATTTTTGCTTGTGTACTGGTTAGGAACTCGATCAAAAATTTGATAATTTTTCTGTTTTTATACGTCATTTCTAATGTTATTTTACATCAAATTAATTGCGAAGATATTTTCTTTAGGAAATATGTTTCATTACGACGATTCAAAAACGTTTACATATAATAATTTACCTCGAAATTCACTATACGCGATTATCGTTTATTGATTATAATAGAGCGTGCCATTTGAATTTAAAGACAATTAATTGGACAATAAATAATAAGTGCCAAATCTTGCCGTGGAGCGTGGAACTGAGTAGTTGCGCGTCTTGTTAATATAATTGCCGTACGGCCGCCCTGACGTATGTACTGCGCGAACCTGAGTTTTTTGCGACGCGGTCCAGTGATACAGTATTTTTCACAAATAGTGAGTTCGTTATAATGCGGGTTCGGTTAAATCTGGTTGAATTTGATTGGATTAACCTAAGTAACTTGAATTAATATCAAAGAAAAAGAAATACTGCATAAATAAAATAAATAAATAATTATAATTGCATAAGTTGATACAAAATGCTATGCAATAGCTTTACCGTGGCAGTCCTCGAGTGCCACACGTCTTTTTTAATAGGAATTTTGTAGACCGAAAGTTGCTGTCTGATGCCAATTTTCAGAATAAAAGAAGCACGAAAGTTAATTTAAACACAAATATATGTATTATTCATCAATAAACCGAAAAGAGTTATTCATAGAAAATGACCGAAAGATGTTGTTTGATTTATGAGGTTACTCGAGTAATAACAATAGTGTCTTTTAATTAAAAAGCAAAAGATTTCTTTAAACAATACATTTCTAAAGAACTTATTGTCGTGATCTTATTGACATCATTGTATTGGATATTTAGGTACTGTAAACATCCAGTTGAATCACATTACCAATAATTGTTCGTATAATATTTTCATTTCGTACAGTCAACAAACGTACATTACAGCTTAAGTTTTATTGTTTGTATTATTTGCAGATTATGTATATTTTTCCTGTTATGTGTGATTCCATGACCCACAGAAATGACAAAATTTTGTCATGCTGGTAAACATATAACGATTGACACACCAGTCCGTCGTATACTTGGATATTTTTAGGGAATTTTGGGTTATTTAGACATTTTTACATAATTACGTAAGGTTCTTGTGTCTTTTAGTTGATTTTTTCGTGAACAACACGATCTACACTATTATGTGAATACAAGGCCTACAAGGATTCAGATTCCGACTTAAGGACGGCTCGATGGCGCAGTGGCCCAGCAATGAGTTACGCCGCTGAGAGCTTCGCGTTCGTATCCCGCAAGAAACAAGTATTTGTATGACCTACAAATAATTGTTCAGGGTCTGGAAATTTGTCCTTGCAAAATTTACGTATTTTTTTTATAAAATAATAATGACAAATGAGCACACAGTCCACCTGATGGTAAGTGGATGCTGTGGCCATAAACATCTACATTTATCCTCGATTAAGAATCAAAACGCAGATGTGTTGTCACCCCTGAGGACTAAGATGAAATGCCTCGTTTCCAGTAAAAAAGGGTCTCCGGATCTTTACACTCACCATACGAAACACAGCAGTATTAAGCTGTTGTTTTACGCTGGTATTCTGTGAGAGCATGGTCCTTCCCCGGTCGAGCCGATCCATTCGTGCTACAACTATACAATTAATATAGCTGCAGCCATGCCATGTACTTTAATGGAGCCATGGCTGCATTAAAGTACTACGTTGGTAGGATAATGCTACGTGGGATATAGTATATATACTATATCCCACGTAGTATTTTCTTAAAAAATAATCTTACGACGTTTGAGCTTTCGAATCGTGTTGTTCACGAAAAAATCAACTAAAAGACACAAGAACCTTACGTAATTATGTAAAAATGTCTAAATAACCCAAAATTCCCTAAAAATATCCAAGTATACGACGGGGCTGGTGTGTCGATCGTTATAAATTTACCAGCATGACAAAATTTTGTCGTGTCTGTAGGTCAAGGAAGACCACGCTCTCACAGAATACCAGCGTGAAATAGTAGCTTAATGCTGCTGTGTTTCTTATAGTGAGTGTAGAGAACCGGAGACCCTTTTTGCTGGAAACGAGGCATTCCATCTTAGTCCTCACGGGTGACAACGCATCTGCATTCTGATTCGTAATCGAGTATAGATGTAAATGTCTATGGGTCGCAGCAACTACTTACCATCAGGTGGACTGTGTGCTCGTTTGTCATCCTATTCTATAAAAAATAAAAATTGGTCAGTCATTTTGCGGATTAATCGTTATCGTCATTTACTCCGTCGTGGTAATCCTTCTAGTTCAAGCAAGAGTAGTGTTGTTGACGGGCTGCGCTGTGTCACATCGAGATAAGCAGTATTGTTCTTCGTGTTTGCGTAACTAAGTCTATCAAGTTAAACCAAGGTGTGATTATGACCGGAATGTACTACGGTATGAACCAAATATCGAACATCAAACAACGAATAAATCACTTACCATCAGAGAGCTGTATGCTTGTTTGCTACCTCTTCCATTACAAAAAAAATTGTGACTGCTCGATATTGCAAGTATAGTACTGTGCTCCATTTTATTGGTGATAGTGATTAATTGCGTAGGATAGCAAGTTGAACATCCGCTCTTAGAGTAGTTTTATTTTTAAAAATATTTTAAGAAATGGAAAATTTTCTGATATTTTCTTCTACTACTTTGAAAGTAAACACGAATGTACCCCTCGCGCTTCTTAATTTGTCATGCTGTTTAATAAACAAGAGGTCTCTTACAGAAAACAAATATATATACACTCAAAAACATTACCATTCAAACTTCTAAGGTAGCCATTACCAGATTTGTATTGACAAAGCAATCTAGGTAGAGGAGAACTTGAACGGAGTTATAATGGGCTATTAACATGCCGTGTAGTGGCGGTTAAGAATATCCACTACCCCATATCTTTCCGTGGGTGTCGTAAAAGGCGACAGAGGGAAACAGGCAGGAGATGGGCAGCAGCATCTTCCTGATAACAGCAACTGTAAGACAAAAAAAACTGCGGTTGCCAACCCGCTCGCCAAGCGTGGCAACTATGGCAATATACCCCCCATGAACAATTACACAAATAGACGGCCCCCAGTCCCCAGCGGCCCCGCTATTCCTGGCTACGGTGGCGACCATGGTAACGGCGGGGCAGGAGGTGCTAAGAATCTCCGGTGGAGGTTCGGTTGCCACCTACGACGACTCGACCTGGCAATATTTAACGCACGCACTCTGAGGACTGACGAGAAGATCCTGGAGCTGAAAGAAGACATAGACAAGTTGCGCTGGAATATTATAGGATTATCCGAGGTCCGAAGAGAGGGGGAGGACACGGTGATTCTCGAATCCGGCAACTTGTTCTATCACCGGGAGGGCGACCATCTGTCCCAAGGAGGTGTCGGATTTATCGTCCACAAGTCTCTCGTCAACAACGTTGTAAAGATTGGGAGTGTGTCGACGAGGGTCGCGTATCTGATACTCAAAATCACCAAACGGTATTCGCTGAAGGTCATACAGGTTTACGCACCAACCTCGGCACATCCCGATGAGGAGGTGGAGGAAATGTATGAGGATATTTCCAAAGCCATGCATTCCTCCAAAACTCAATACACGGTGTTGATGGGAGACTTCAACGCAAAACTAGGCACAAGAGAAAACGGTGAGCTGAAGTTAGGGAAATTTGGAGTAGGGCAACGGAACCGAAGGGGCCAGCAGCTGGCCGACTTTATGGAAAAAGAGGGACTCTTTATGATGAACTCTTTCTTCCAGAAGCGGCCCCACAGGAAGTGGACCTGGTCGAGCCCCGACAGTTCGACAAAAAATGAGATTGACTTCATTGTGACGACCAGACGCCAACTGTTCAGTGATGTCTCAGTGATCGCAAGGGTGAAAACTGGCAGCGATCACCGAATGGTTAGAGGCACACTGAACCTAAACATTAAGTTGGAGAGGTCTCGTCTAATGAAGTCAACGCTCCGTCCCCCTCGTGCTCTAATCCAGAATCCCGAAAACTTTCAGCTCGAGTTACGTAACCGCTTTCAGTGCCTAGAAGATTGCAATTCAGTGGACGATATGAATGACAAGCTCGTGGAAACTGTCCATGCGGTCGGAGCTAAGTTCTGCAAGACCGGCCGCAGAAGAACACAAAAACTCTCCGATCACACTCTTAATCTCATGGCTGTTAGACGGGAGATGAGGCTGCAATCGTCAACAGATTTGACAGCATACAGGCAACTGAACAGACAGATCTCCAAATGCATGCGGCGAGACTTACGCAACTTTAATACTGCTCGTATTAAAGAAGCGATCGAGTGGAACCAGGGCTCCAAAGTCTTTGCCAGAGATCTGTCTGCCAGTAAGAGCCAACTGTCGAAGCTGAAGACTGAGTGTGGCAGCATCGTTTCTGGGACACCTGAGATTTTGAGTGAGATTGAGAGGTTCTATGGGCAGCTGTAACCATCATCGTTGGAGCCACACGCCAGTGTGAGTAACGATCCAAGAGCAAGTCTTATCCGACACTATTCCGATGATATCCCGGACGTCAGTCTGAGTGAAATTAGAATGGCTCTCCAGCACCTTAAAAACGGCAGGCCCCAAGCGAGGATGGAATTACAGCGGAGCTTCTGAAAGCGGGTGGAACACCGGTACTTGAAGTCCTTCAGAAGCTCTTCAATTCCGTCCTCCATGGTGGCACTACTCCAGAAGCGTGGAGCAGAAGTGCGGTGGTCTTGTTCTTTAAGAAAGGCGACAACGCTCTCTTAAAGAACTACAGACCGATTTCCCTTCTGAGCCGCGTCTACGTGCTGTTTTCAAGAGTCATTACGAATCGTCTCGCACGCAGACTCGACGATTTCCAGACTCCCGAACAAGCCGGTTTCCGAAAAGGCTTCAGTACCATAGACCACATACATACCCTGCGGCAGATTGTACAAAAGACTGAAGAGTACAATCTGCCACTTTGCCTGGCGTATGTGGACTATGAGAAAGCCTTTGATTCCGTCGAAATTTGGGCGGTGCTACAGTCCCTTCAGCGGTGCCAAGTTGACTATCGGTATATCGAAGTGCTGAAGTGTTTGTACAGTAAGGCTACGATGGCTATCCGAGTACACAACCAGAGCTCGAAACCTATCCAACTGCAGAGAGGTGTAAGACAGGGTGACGTTATATCCCCGAAACCCTTCACCGCTGCATTGGAAGACGTTTTCAAGCTACTGGACTGGAAAGGATACGGTATTGACATCAATGGCGAGTAAATCACTCACCTTCGATTTGCCGACGATATAGTCCTTATGGCAGAATCGCTGGAGGATTTAAGCACTATGCTCAATGACCTCAATAGTGCCTCCCAACGGATAGGTCTTAAGATGAACATGGACACAACAAAGATCATGACCAATGTCCATGTCACACCTATGCCGGTAGTTGGGAGCACTATGCTCGAAGTTGTTGACGAGTACGTTTACCTGGGACAAATAGTCCGACTAGGTAAGTCCAACTTCGACCGAGAGGTCAATCGACGGATTCACCTCGGCTGGGCAGCGTTCGGGAAATTACGACATATATTCTCGTCAGGTATACCTCAATCTCTAAAAACTAGATTGTACAACCAGTGCGTGTTGCCAGTGATGACTTACGGATCTGAGACGTGGTCCTTCACTACTGGCTGTATGAGGACGCTCAAGGTCGCTCAGCGAGCTATGGAGAGGGCTATGCTCGGAGTTTCTCTGCGTGATAGACTCAGAAATGAGGATATCCGCAGTAAAACCAGAGTGACCGACATAGCCCAACGGATTAGTAAGCTGAAGTGGGAGTGGGCCGGCCATATAGCTCGAAGAACCGATAACCGATGGGGAAGAAAGGTTCTTGAGTGGCAGCCTCGTACCGGTAGGCGTAGTGTAGGGCAACCCCCCACTAGATGGAGTGACGACCTGGTAAGATATGCAGGAAGTCGATGGATGCAGGTGGCTCAGGACCGTGCTTTGTGGCATTACTTGGGGGAGGCCTATGTTCAGCAGTGGACTTGTGAAGGACTGTAATGATGATGAACATGCGACATCCCCAGGTTTGAATCTATCAAGAAAGTTTAAACTATATCTATATAGGGTTTCCCTGGACGTTATTATTGGATTCTTCAACGTGAAAACGGCCTTACCTAGAGATTGTCATTTAAGAAGAGATATTTGACATAGCTGATAGCCCGAGAGCCAGGTAGGAACACGAAGATTTTTATTATTTTCATGTTTGTATATGGAAGTTGCTGCTACTCATCTTCTGTTTAATTTCCCTCTATTCCCTCTTAAGACACTCACAAGATGATATGGGGTAGCAGATTCCTTTACTCCACCACTACAAGACCACGCGGACATCTTAAAAGAAAGAAAGAACATAGCTGTATACTGGGGTAGTATTATAAGTCTAACTGCTATATGTAATAAAAATGATTTACAAAAGTGATATTATTTTCGCGGTAAATAATTAAACTTCTGAATTTGATTCTGGAAATATATTTAACCTCGCGTTTCAATTAATCAACAATTGGGAACTTCATCAACTGAAAATGTAATTAACTGAACAAGTTGAGTAATTGTGCGTTTGACAGTAATTGGAAAACTTTTATAGAAAAGTATTTCAACTATAGACGGGCAATTACAACTCGAGAGGTTACTGATTTTTGCAAGAATAATAAGATTAATCAATTATTTCTTATATTTACGCGAACACTACACATGATTAAAACTACTTTTACGGATTTTATCGCGTTTATTTTTACTTTTTATTTTTATTTTTAATTCCCGACGTTTCGGGCGCTTTCCAGCACCCATTGTCACCGGACACGCAACAGACCAGAGCTTACGATTCTCTGCGCAGATAAAGGTAATTCTACGGTTATAATGGATACGTCAGATTACAATTTTAAAATACAACAACTTTTGTCGGATGAAACTACTTATCGAAAGGTCAAAACAGACCCTACAACTAATACGCTTAAAACAACTAGCGATCTAATTAAGAAATACTCCGAAAAATTGAATCTGGACGTTAATTCGATAATACCTTCATGTGCCAAACCACCGAAGTTGTATGGGTTACCAAAGATACACAAACCGAATGCTTCATTACGTCCAATAGTGAGTCAGATTGATTCGCCAACTTACAGATTGGCTCAGTACTTAGCTGAAATATTATCACCACTCAGAGGACACACAATGTTTGTTTACGTGGTAGAGCCATGCTGCAGTTATATTAGTAGTATAGTTGTAGCACGAATGGGTCGGCTCGACCGGGGTAGGACCACGCTCTCACAGAATACCAGCGTGAAATAGTAGCTTAATGCTGCTGTATTTCGTATGGTGAGTGTAGAGAACCGGAGACCCTTTTTACTGGAAACGAGGCATTCCATCTTAGTCCTCAAGGGTGACAACGCATCTGCATTTTGTTTCGTAATCGAGGATAGATGTAGATGTCTATGGGTCACAGCAACCACTTACCATCAGGTGGACTGTGTGCTCGTTTGTCACCCTATCCTATAAAAAAAAACACAAGAGCACACACTAAGGAGTCATACCATTTTGTCAGTGAGATAAAAGACCTACATCTTACTGACAATGAAACCATGGTCAGTTTTGATGTTCAGTCTCTATTTACATCCCTACCTGTTGAAGACTGCATCTCAATTATAACTAGGAAACTAGAGGAAAATAACATGCCAGCAGAATATGCAGTATTACTAAGACATTGCCTTACATCTGGCTATCTATTGTGGAAGGAAGAGTTTTACAAGCAAGTAGATGGTGTGGCGATGGGCTCACCTGTATCTCCCATTGTCGCCGATATATTCATGGAAGACTTTGAGGAGAAAGCCCTCCTTACTGCACCTGTTACACCAAGGATCTACAAGCGGTACGTAGACGATACTTTCACAATTTTACCATCTGACAAAGTAACTGCATTTTTAGAACATCTTAATTCCATAAACTCTAAAATTCAATTTACTATGGAGTTAGAGGCAAATAATTCCTTACCTTTCCTAGATGTGTTAGTCATCCGAAATCCTAATAACACCATTGGTCACACTGTGTATAGGAAAAAGACCCATACAAACGGATACTTAAACGGTGAATCTCACCACCATCCTTCACAGTTAGCTACCGTGGGCAAATCTTTGTTACAGAGAGCACGAGGGATCTGTGACAGCAAACACCTGGCCGCCGAGCTTCAGCACGTCAAGCAAGTTCTGCACGACAACAAGCTTCGGGTCCCGCGTCTACGTCACAGTGACCGAGTGAAGCCGGCCACAGTCGAGCGTGTGCCTGCTGTACTACCATATGTCAGAGGTGACAAGATTGGCTATATCTTGAAGCGAGCTTCTATTAGAACATTCTACAAGCCGCCGAAGAAGATTAGTCAGTTCCTACCATCCGTCAAGTGTCATATTCCTCTACAAGATGCAGGAGTGTACAAGCTTGATTGTGAATGTGGTCTCTCTTATATAGGACAAACCAAAAGGTCAATTAGGGCCCGCGTAAAAGAACATATAGCTGATGTGAAGCATCAACGTTCCGGGAAGTCTGCAGTTTGTGATTATATCCTAGACGGCCCCAACCATTACATCAGATTTGATAGACCACAAATCCTCGCGAAAGAACACCGATTCCTACCAAGGATGATACGTGAGGCTATTGAAATTAAAAAACATCCTAATTTCAATAGAGAAGGAGGCTGGGTACTACCACCTGCTTGGGATCCTATAATCAATAAAATTAAAACTAAACCAAAGCATACCACTGCAAGATCTCAAGACATAGTCAGTTCATTTTGCATAGATCGGACCATAAACAATAATTAAAAAAGCTGAAGGTACTCCGGGTTTAACAATGACATCGGGACGTCAGTCATCTCAGTCCCCCGTGACAATGGGTGCTGGAAAGCGCCCGAAACGTCGGGAATTAAAAATAAAAATAAAAAGTAAAAATAAACGCGATAAAATCCGTAAAAGTTAATCAAGATTAATCAAGAGAAACGGATCAATAGAGCAGACCGAATCCTAGCAGGCGATGTAAAATATATTTATTTGTTTAATTCATTACTTTTCCTCCGAATGTCAACTTTAATTACTCGTAGTGCACTCTGTTGTTTTTTTTAAATAGAATAATGGTGACAAACGAAAACATAGTCTACCTAATGATGAGTGAACGCTATTTCCCATTACACCGTTTGAAAAGAACGTGTATGCCAGGTTTTCTCCATATTAAGCCGTTACCAGTAAAAAAGGTCTTTACTTTCAACATACCAAAAAAAAAGGCAAAACTGTGCTGTTTCACGCTGGTATTCTGTGGGAACGTGGTCCTACCTCGGTTGAATTGACATATTCCTTACTACACACTCTCAGCTATGTATAGCTGCAGCGTGGTTATGCCAGTTAAAAAACCGTGTTACTTCATGGACGAAGCGCTAACGACACAGTATACCGTCATGTATGGTGGAAAATTTACAAACAGTCCACTTACGACCTAATTACTACTTAATAATGTCCTCCAGACCGAATTTCGGTTACGGCGGCCTGCCTTAACGGAGGCTTGCCATTGACACAGGACAGGATTATAGTGCCCAAGTGTATGCGCAAGCACAGGTTCACTCTCTATTCCTTCACTCTCATAATCCGATGGGACGGTAAACCAACACGACCGGAGAGAGATCAGGCGCAGGACTAACGGCTTTACGTGCTTTCCGAGGCACGGAGGTGAGACACCGCCAACTTCCTGACTCTGGGCAACTACTGAGAATTTCTTGACGGAAAATCTCAATAATTAATTTTTTGTCCCGACCCGGGTTTCCAACCCAGGACCCCACGATCAGCAGTCCCACTACCACAACCAATAGACCAACGCCTCGTTACTACCCCATAGACTAATAATATTGGGCAGCACTACCAATAACATTAGGCTCTGCTATCACTAACCCACGTGACTAGTATAGTAAATAAAAGAAACCCTGTCAGCAAAATGCATACCGGATCCGGATGGAACGTTCTTGAGAAGGTAAAATGTGTACGGACCGATAACTAAGGTAAGCTTTATTGTCAAAACAACAACTTTGTTGCTTTGACAATAAAGCTTACCTTATATATATATATATATATATATATATATATATATATATATATATATATATATATATATATATATATATATTATATATATATATATATATATATATATATATATATATATATAATATCTAAGGTAAGCCTAAGGTCTTTAACGTGGTAGAGCCATGCTGCAGTTGTATTAGTAGTATAATTGTAGCACAAATGGGTCGGCTCGACCGGGGAAGGACCACGCTCTCACAGAACCAGCGTGAAATATTAGCTTTATGCTGTTGTGTTTCGTATGGTGAGTGTAGAGAACCGGAGACGCTTTTTACTGGAAACGAGGCATTCCATCTTAGTCCTCACGGGTGACAACGTATCTGCATTTTGATTTGTAATCGAGGGTAGATGTAGATGTCTATGGGCCGCCGCAACCACTTACCATCAGGTGGACTGTGTGCTCGTCTGTTACCCTATCCTATTAAATAAAATAAAATAAATAAATAAGGTGGCCGCTCCGATACAGCTTGACAAACCTACTCTAGATGCGAGACGGTGCACTGCGGAGGAAAGGGTGCTTCCTCTCCCCCTGGACTCCGCAAGCTCGCTCCGGCCGAAACGTAGTTAGCGTCGGTTCTGGTCCTCCGTCGCCGAGGCTGAGAAACCGGATGCGTTTGGGTGCTCTTTTTTCTTTTTTTTTCCATCAAGTAATAAAATTAAAGAAACCGAAATATTTGGCACATGTGTAGTGTAGTGCTCACACGTTAATATACTTTTAAGGTAGAATAATGAGCAGTCTAATTAAAGTTTTAACCAACCACACGTCTCCTTCATTGACACCTTTCCTATCATGGCGACCCTGCCAGGCGGTGCGCTGCGTCAGTGCAAGCGCACCGCCGAGGCCTGCAAAAATTGTCGAAATAAAATAATGCAGAAATAATTTATTTCAATAAAGAATTGACTCAATACTAGACAAGACAAGAAAACTATAATAAAACAAAGACGAGAAGAGACCACAATACTATTTTTTGGAAGCTCACTGAAAAATTAAAACTGGCAGTCTAATCGAAAAGGGGAAGAAGCACTTGTATTCTAGCAAGCATTACCCGGAAGAATGTGAAATATAAGCCGAAAAGAACAGAGAAAAACTAAGAGGTAACTTCGCACCTGTGTGATTTTAATTCTATTTAATACTTGTATGGATTATGGTTAAATTTATGGCTGAGTTATGGATTATATCAATGAATTTGAAATTGTTTTTGTGTTCTTTTTGCTAGTTTACTTTTTTTTAAAGTTAAGTATTAAATATTCTGTATTCAACATACCTATGTTTAATTTGAAATTATTCATCAGATACTTAACGATTCAATAGCTTTTTAATTGTCTTATAACTGCGTCTAAATAGAAATCATAACGCAACAATATAAGTTAAGTTACGTATGCACTGATACACTTCTATTAAGGTACGAGACGATTTTATATTCCCTTTAATTCCGTTATTGTTTTATATTAATTTTACTACTTATTATTGAAAAAAAAAGAAATAATATGATATATTACATTTTAATATACTTAAATTTACCATGTCAATAAATTTTTCACGTTTTGTTGTTGTAACACATTAGTAATAGATTCCGTTGTTTTTTTTTTTTGATAGCATCATCAGTTTCAATCTACTACATTATAAGTTTTAGTTTCTTTTTCTTTTCTAAAAGTTAGTTAATTAATTAATTAGTTAATTAATCTTAAATTTATAATATAATTACCAACTTAAAATATTAAAATTGTTATTTGGAACGTTAAGATAAATTATTGTGTCATTGTGTAAAGTTGATAGCTGTTATAGTGAATTTCGATAGTTTTTTGTATACAGTATAAATGTCATACTTCTATGTAAAATTATACATCTACATAAAAGTAATAATAATAGCCGATTAATTTTTTAAGGTTTTTCGGACATGATTAAATGCGGAATAAGTTTTAATGAATTTTAATGAGGGAATGATAATGTACATGCGAGCCGTGTACGTGAAAGTTATGGTACAATTAAATAATGAATTACATGAGCTGAAATGTAAAGAAATGAATTAAATGATATTGGTAATATTCCTGATCATGTATATACGCGAGCCGTGTACGTAAAAGAAATGACATACATGTGTAATGAATAGCTGAAGTACTAGCTACTAGCCAGGCAGACGTTGTTCTGCTCTTTTCGACGACCCTTTGTCATAGCCTATTAAAATCCTTAAATTTGTAAAAAATATGTAAGCCACTCATGGTCAAAAAAAACTATCCTATCTCTCAAGCTGGACCAAACTGCGCACGGTGTGCGAAATTTTATTAAAATCGGTTGAGTAGTTTAGGAGCCCATCGCGGACAAACTACGTGACACGTAATTTATATATATATTATCATTATTGTCCTGGCTAGATAAATGGTAGGCATAATAACAAAATGATTAAAGATACGAATAAATAATATTGTAAATTTTCGTGAAAATCAAAACATAATTTTATGTTATTCATAATTATGCCCGATTATACTACTGTGACTATACATTTTTGCGTGCTAGATATGTCTTAGATTATAGTTTTCATAATGATATTAACCCTTTTTAGAATAATCGTAAGGATCTATTTTAAGAATTGATAAAAAAATGTAGATAGCATATTTTTTATTCTTTTGTCGGTGGGAGCTGTAGTGTAGTGCTCACACGTTAATATACTTTAGTGTTAAGGTTGAATAATGAGCAGTCTAATTAAAGTTTTAGTACCAACCACACGTCTCCTTCATTGACACCTTTCCTATATTATATTACACATGTTTAATATTAATTTGGTTAGCTTTTGACATACCAGATCTTCGGGAAAGTTATTTTTTTTTTTGAGTATCAAAATAATAACTTTTCATTTGCCTATGTTCAGCAATGGACTTTAATAGGTTGTAACCGTAACGGTATGGGTCATTATAGTTTAATTTAATTTGCAAATAGTCCATCACCTATATCTATTAATTCCAAGCACGCTTTGTATTGTTACCATATCGGAACAAGTTTTAAAAACAAAGGTTTTGAAGGAAATCAACTGAAAAAGCATAAACCAGTTTTGTGCTACTCTTACTAATTAGCGGCTTGAGTCGCATTTTTTCCTTTTTTGTAACAATTCCCTCATTTTGGTGGGCAGAAAAACAATTAAAAATGTCGGGAATGTTTTTTAATTATTGTTTTTCTTTTTCTCAATATCCTATTTATATTGATATTAAAACCAGTTAGATACAGACAGTACAACCAAAGAGATTTTTTCTTAAATTTTATACAAACAAAATACGAAGAAACTTTTTCCTCGACCGGTTACATTAAATTTATATTTTTTCTTTTTTGTCTGTCTGCTTACACCCGTCACTTAAACAATAGAATGGACTCCGGCTGCTGAAAACCCACTCAGGTGTCATCATTAGCTCATTAAGGGGCTAAAATCTCGCTTAGTACGAACCTCCGCCTTCCTTTTCTTTGCATTTTTCGCATTTTCCTCATTTCCTTTTTTTAATTTAAAACGTCCTGGGGAACTCTTGATAACAATCTTGAACTACTATTGATATGATAACACCACTTCCGAGTTATTATCCCGTTCGGGGTTGTATCACGGGTCGTTGGCGGCCCTTACCCCAATTGCCTCCGACTCCAAAGGTTTAACTTTTTTTTCTCTTTGAAATATGTGTAAACTTTGACGCCATGTTGACCTAAAGACCGATTGAATAAAACTATTATTTACGGATTTTATCGCGTTTAATTACTTTAATTTATTTTTATTATTATCCCGACGTTTCGGGTGCTTTACAGCACCCACGGTCACGGGGGGGACTGAGATGTTTGACGTCCCAATGTCATAGTTAGTCCGGCTACCTTCAGTTTTTTAATATTAATTTTTGGTCCGATTTACGCAAAACGAGCTTATAGTATCACGAAGTCTTGCAGTGGTATGCTTGGGTTTGGGTTTAATTTTGTTAATTATAGGATCCCAAGCAGATGGTAGCACCCAACCATCTTTTCTATTGAAATTTGGATGTTTTTTAATTTCAATAGCCTCGCGTATCATCCTTGGTAGGAATCGCCACACCATCTACTTACTACGATGGGCTCACCTGTGTCTCCCATAGTCGCCGACATATTCATGGAGGACTTTGAGGAGAAAGCCCTTCTTACTGCTCCTGTAAATCCAAGGTTCTACAAGCGGTACGTAGACGACACTTTCACAATTTTACCATCTGACAAAGTAACTGCATATTTAGACCACCTTAACTCCATAAACTCTAAAATACAATTCACAATGGAGTTAGAGGCAAATAATTCTTTAGCTTTCCTAGATGTTTTAGTCATCCGAAATCCTGATAACACTATTGGTCACACTGTGTATAGGAAAAAGACCCATACCAACCGATATCTAAATGGTGAATCTCACCATCATCCTTCACAGTTAGCTACCGTGGGTAAATCTTTGTTTCAGAGAGCACGAGGGATCTGTGACAGAAAACATCTGGCCGCGGAGCTTCAGCATGTCAAGCAAGTATTGCAAGACAATAAGCTTCGGGTCCCGCGCCTACGTCACAGTGAACGAGTGAAGCCGGCCACAGTCGAGCGCGCGCCTGCTCTACTACTATATGTTAGAGGAGTCACGGACAAGATTGGCTACATCTTGAAGCGAGCGTCCATTAAGACATACTACAAGCCGCTGAAGAAGATTAGTCAATTTTTACCATCCATCAAATGTAATATTCCTCTACAAGATGCAGGTGTGTACAAGCTAGATTGTGAATGTAGTCTCTCTTACATAGGTCAAACAAAGAGATCTATAAAAACCCGCGTGAATGAACATATAGCTGATGTGAAGCACCGACGCTCCGGGAAGTCTGCAGTCTGCGAACATGTTCAAGATCGTCCCCACCATTACATTAGATTTGATAAACCACAAATTCTCGCAAAAGAACACCGATTCCTACCAAGGATGATACGCGAGGCTATTGAAATTAAAAAACATCCAAATTTCAATAGAAAAGATGGTTGGGTGCTACCATCTGCTTGGGATCCTATAATTAACAAAATTAAACCCAAACCCAAGCATACCACTGCAAGACTTCATGATACTATAAGCTCGTTTTGCGTAAATCGGACCAAAAATTAATATTAAAAAACTGAAGGTAGCCGGACTAACTATGACATTGGGACGTCAAACATCTCAGTCCCCCCCGTGACCGTGGGTGCTGTAAAGCACCCGAAACGTCGGGATAATAATAAAAATAAATTAAAGTAATTAAATGCGATAAAATCCGTAAATAATAGTTTTATTCAATGTGTAGTGTTCGCGTAAATTTAAGAAATCATTATGTAAAGACCGATTTACACTTCGAAAAGTAAAGTAGCGAGTTTAGTTACAGGGCAGTTGACAGTGAACGGTTAAGTGGGCAGTAGCGTTCAAACAATGTCTTCGTGGCGAGTTTAGTTAAGGACATTAGTTCATAGAGTTCGTTGGAGTATGACGTTTCAAGACTACAGAATTTTTCTGGTTTTCGTTTAAGATGGTTCTAGGATAACGTCAAGAATTAAATAATCCAGTCAGAGAAGTATTAATGGTTGTTGTTAAAGAAGTTTTTAAGAATTTTCATGAGTGCAGTGTCTCGAGCAGGTTTTATTTTACAAATTGAACTACTATTATATAAACATTCGTGTTCTAAATACTCCTGTATGAATTTATACGTGATATCTTCCGTCCATTTTATTATTAAAACTAAATATAAAACGTATAAATATTCAATAAACAGTATCGTACAAACTTTGTGGCGAGTTTAATTATAGAAGTACAATTGTACGTTTTGGCGCGCAAACGTTGTGTCCTGTCAACTTATGCAAGCTCGCTCGTTTGCACGAACGGCGAGTTTAGTTGCGGGTGGTGGGAGACGCGCGAGAGGGCAGCACTTCGCACTTAACTCGCCGAAAAATAGCTCGGCCGGCTATCCCGTTCAACTTAATCGTTAACTTGCTACTTAACTCGCTTATTGCCGTTCAAGCGAGGTTCAAACTTAACTCGCCAGGTTCGCAAGTTAACTCGCTACTGTACTTGTCGGAGTGTAAATCTGTCTTAATGGCTGTAAACGCAACTACCGGTTTCGGGTTCGAATTCCGAGTCAGGTAGTTGGCGGTGTTTCATCCCCGTGGCTCGGTACATAACGCACATAAGGCACATAAAGCCGTTAGTCCTGCGCCTGATCTTTCTCCGGATGTAGTGGATTGCCATTCTATCGGGTCATAATAATGAGGAAACAGAGAGTGCACCTGTGATTACGCTGCGCCGCTACGCAAATAGAAATAACCTCCGTCAAGACTGACCGCGGTGTTCAAAATTCGATGTCGTGTTCATTTTTGTATATAATGTAAAATATAATACAAGACATTTATATAAACCATAATCTAAGTCAATAAACTGAAATCACAAATGAAGAATCAGTAGGGAATAAACATTGCTCTGTAACACTCGAATACGCATCGGCCGTCTTATTGACTGTAATTCCCTATAGGCATGCGAGCTATGTTAGAAAAGTGTAATAGATTTCGAAATACACTAAGTTTATTACTTTTATTATTTATGTGTTCTTTATTATATTTTTGTACTCAGAAATTATTATATCCGTCGATTGACGGATATAGAGGACAGAAATTATTACTCACAGAATACTGGCGTAAAATAGTAGCTTAATGCTGCTGTGTTTAGTATGGCGAGTGTAGAGAACCGGAGACCCTTTTTACTGGAAACGAGGCATTCCATCTCAGTTCTCACGGATGACAATACATCTGCATTTTGATTCGTAATCGAGGATAGATGTAGATGTCCATGGGCCACAGCATCCACTTACCGTCAGGTGGACTGTGTGCTCGTTTGTTACCCTATTCTATATAATAAAAAAATTATTATGAAATAATTTCTCGACAGATATACTCCAAAACTTGAAAACACGATGCGTGTTGCCAGTAATGACATGGTTCTTCACTGTTGGCCGTATGAGGAAACACAAGGTCGCTCTGCGAGCTACGGAGAGGGCTATGCTCGGGGTTTCTCTGCATGATAAACTTAGAAATGAGAATATCCGCATTAGAACCAGAGTAACCTACATATCCCAATGGATTAGTAAGCTGAAGTGACATTGGGCTTTCATTATAGTTCGAAAAATCAACAGCCGATGGGGAGGAAAGGTTCTCGAGTGGCAGCTTTGTACCGGTAAGCGAATTACATGGCATTCCCCACTAGATGGAGTGACGTGCTGGTAAGATCTACAGGAAGTCAATGGATGTGGGTGGCTCAGACGGTTGTTTTTTTATCAGAGATTATTAATCAACTTTACAATTTCATTACTGATTAACAATGAAAATCTTTTAAAAATTGTAAACTTTCCATTTTAATTAATTAATAGGTAGGCAAATAAATAATTAATTTGGTAATTAAGAGGAAAACCTGTTCTTGCTTCGCCTGTGACCTCATCATCATCATCACAGTCCTTCACAAGTCCACTGCTGAAAAAGCCTCCCCCAAGGTATGCCACAAAGCACGGCCTGTGACCTGCTCTTGTCTAAATACAAAATTCAACGAATTTAGTGAAAATGAATAACATAAATCATCACATATTTAAATGTCACACAGTTAAATTTTCGTTGAATTTAAACAAAACATTATATATGTGATATGTGATAAGTGTTAGAGCCACGTTGCAGCTTTATTATGGTTGTAGTACGAATAGGTCGGCTCGACAGGGGTAGGATCACGCCCTCACAGAACACAGAATACAATCGTAAAATACTAATGCTACAGTGTTTCGTACTAATCATAAGGGTAGAGCACCGGAGACCCTTTTTACTGGAAACAAGGGAAATTCCATCTTAGTCCTCAGGGGCGACAATGGATCTACATTTTGATTCTTAATCGAGGATAAATTTAGATGTCTATGAGCCAAAGTATTCGTTTACCATCAGATATATGGATCTCTTATATAATGTCACCTTTAAAATTCTCGGGCCAGCAGCAGAAGGCATAAAAAAGTGAAACAGCTGGTAGCTACAGCGATCGACAATCAAGTTTTTTACGTAATTTGTACAAACTTTGCTACTTTATAATTTACTTTGAGAAAAGTCCTGCTGGGTTTCTTGCTGGTTCTTCCCAGAGGCTTTTTCCAAACCAGTGGTAAAAGTAAAAAATGACTTTTATTATGAATTAACCCTTCAAGGGCCATAAAAATTCCATGCAGTCACATGCGCCCGGCAAATCCCGAGCGGTCGCATGCGACTGCACCCACACACAGCACTTAAAACCATTAAAACTTATATTTAGAGACTACTCTTCTATGAAGAAGTTTAGCATTATAAAATCTATACAAAATTCTATATCTTGTGGTCTAAACAAAAGTCAGGTTTTATTTCGTTACAAAAAGATTTTATTGTATTTTGATAACAAAAAAACATACCAATCGAATATCGGCAGCGTGAAAATCACAATTATTTCAAGATATATTACTCAAAATTATTTACCTAAAGAGATAAATTATATTCACACAAAAACTTTCATTACAATTGTATAATAAAACACCATACTAAAACGCTAATAAACACTAGAAAAATCCAGAAATCAACACAATAACATTCACGCGAAAATGGCGTACGAAATGAACGCAGATTATAAATAAATGTTCATAGAATAACAGTTTTTTATTGCATTAGATTAGGGTATAGAGCATTTCATATTGATTATATAATGCCAAACTTCTTCATAGAAAAGTAGTCTCTATATATAAGTGTTTATGTGTTTAATTGCTGTGGGTGGGTGCGACCTACTGAGACCGCTAGGGAATTGACGGAAAATGGCCGCGGTCTCATGGGACCGCTAGGGGATTGAGAGATTAAGTACTTGCAATATATATTTCATCATCATCATCATTACAGCCCTTCACAAGTCCACTGCTGAACATAGGCCTCCCCCAAGTAATGCCACAAAGCACGGCCCTGAGCCACCTGCATCCATCGATTTCCTGCATGTCTTACCAGGTCGTCACTCCATCTAGTAGGGGGTCGCCCTACACTACGCCTACCGGTACGAGGCTGCCACTCGAGAACCTTTCTTTTTTTTTTTCTCCACAACTATCACACAACGCCATCTAGTCCCAAGCTAAGCAGAGCTTGTGTTATGGGTACTAGACAACTGATAAACATACTATTTCTAAATACATAAATATTATAGATAAATTACACCCAGACACAGAACAAATGATCGTGCTCATCACACAAACATTTGTCCTGGGTGGGAATCGAACCCACGACCTCTAGTATAGCAGTCAGGGTCACTAACCACTAGACCAACAGGCCTTTCTTCCCCATCGGTTATCGGTTCTTCGAGCTATATGGCCGGCCCATTGCTACTTATGCTTAATAATTCGTTGGGCTATGTCGGTCACTCTGATTTTACTGCGGATATCCTCATTTCTGAGTCTATCACGCAGAGAATCTCCGAGCATAGCCCTCTCCATAGCTCGCTGAGCGACCTTGAGCGTCCTCATACGGCCAGCAGTGAAGGACCACGTCTCTGATCCGTAAGTCATCACTGGCAACACGCACTGGTTGTACACTTCAGTTTTCAGAGATTGAGGTACACCTGACGAGAAGATGTGTCGTAATTTCCCGAACGCTGCCCAGCCGAGTTGAATCCGTCGATTGACCTCTCGGTCGAAGTTGGACTTACCTAGTCGGACTATTTGTCCCAGGTAAACGTACTCGTCAACAACTTCGAGCATAGTGCTCCCAACAACTGCCGGCATAGGTGTGACATGCACATTAAACATGATCTTTGTTTTGTCCATGTTCATCTTAAGACCTATCCGTTGGGAGACACCATTGAGGTCATTGAGCATAGTGCTAAGGTCCTCCAGCGATTCTGCCATAAGGACTATATCGTCGTTGATGTTAATACCGTATCCTTTCCAGTCCAGTAGATTGAAAACGTCTTCCAATGCAACGGTGAAGAGTTTCAGGGATATAACGTCACCCTGTCTTACACCTCTCTGCAGTTGGATAGGTTTCGAACTCTGATTCTGTACTCGGATAGCCATCGTAGCCCTACTGTACAAACACTTCAGCACTTCGATATACCGACAGTCAACTTGGCACCGCTGAAGGGACTGTAGCACCGCCCAAATTTCGACGGAATCAAAATTTTATTTTCTAAATATATATTTAGAAAATAAAAATTTTATTAATTCTATTCTATTTTAATCCAACTGACGATACTATAGCAAATTATATACATTATTAGAAATACATGCCCCGCAGACGATATCAGACAAAACATGGGTTGACTGGTAGAGAATGACTCAAGGCTTTAAGTCCGCCCTTGTATTCTTATATATTAATAAGGAATGCAATAAAGAATAAATAAATAAATAAATGTCCGGCAATGAGAATTGAGGTAAAAAAAAGAAATTTAAGAAAACAATAAAAGCGGCCGAAAACATCTTCAAATGAAAGAACCAATAGAACTGTTATATTGATAAAGCATAATGAATAGTCTGTGATATTATATCATAACATGTTTCCCTATCTAAGAAAATAAATAAAAGATCGGCAAGTAATCTATACCAATATGTAATAATAACGGTGACAAACAAAGCTGTACCAATCCAGTTATTATTGCGTATGCCAAGGGAATAATAATAACATAATAGAACTGCTTTATAAGCGTCTGTTACTATAATATAAAATAACTTATTCAGTCAGATGCTTCTTTAAGGTTTTCTATAACTTGATCGCAATAAATACAAAAACGAGACGTCTTTATATTTCTTTTCAAATACACCTTGCTACAGAAAGTCAAACCGCTTTTATAATTGTAGTATATTTTTCTTGTAGTTAGAAGGAGGAATAAATTAAAATTAAAAGCAACTAGGGCTGCTTTTAATTTTATTTTATTCCTCTTTATTAATGTGAAGTTCATATTGACGGTAATTGGTCCAGTTGCACTTAGTTTTATCCGGAATACATCGTGAATGCCTGAGTCGACTGTGGCAATATTATTTTAAATTGATGCTTTTGGCATGATTCTTAACTTCAATATCATCACAAATTTTATTTATTTGCGTCTTTGTTCCTGACCATTTACTCTTCTCTCCATATATTGTATAGTAGGAGGATAGTTTTATTAGTTGCTTGACATTGATTAAACTAATTTTAAGGATCTTATCACGTTTAATTTAACTTATTTAAATTAGTAAACTGTGTTAAAATAAACGCAATAAAATTCATAAAATTCACTTAATTCAACTGTAGCTTTGTTTTATTATTTTTGATTTGTTAACATGAAGTAGGTACTTGTTTTATTTTAGAAAGATGTTAAGGCCCATTTCCAGTTTCATTTGCCTCACTCGTTTCTTACCATACTCACAGGATGTGCTACTACTACCCCCTAGTTGATATTCTTATGCAAACCACGGCCATTTGAGTCCATGATCATAATATATTTTTACTTTGTGGGACTTAAGTATTGACCATCACACTAACAAATCCTTATTAAGCCGTATTACAGCTTGCGATATTATTTGGCTGGTCTGATACGTACTTAAGCGTAGCAGTGGTCTATATAATCTCTATATAATATGAAAATCGATTGCGGTCTTAGTCCCGCTAAAACTTAAAAACGGCTCGACCAATTTTGATGATTTTTTTGTGTCTTTGAACGGGTCTCAAGATGGTTTATATTCATATTTGGACCTGGAAGGTGGCGCTGCTATTGAGATCCAGAAATCACCCGCGCGAAGCCAGGGCCGATCGCTAATCTATTCTATCTCTTTAAATAAAAATGAATTGCTGTCCATTAATCTCGCAAACATCGAAAATGGCTGGGCCGACTTTGAAGAAGTTTTATGTGTGTATTTGAGGGGGTCTCTAGATGGTTTAGATTCACAATTGGATCAGGTAGGTGGCGCTTTTGTCGAGATCCAAGAATCACCCCTGCGAAACGTTTTTACTGGAACTATCGTTCTATCGTATCGTATATCCTATCGTAAACCCGTTCTCAGTGAGTATATATATATATATATATATATATATATATATATATATATATATATATATATATATATATATATATATATATATATATATATATAGCATGACTCTACCACGTATAAGCCTACATAAATCTATAGTACCCGGATGACCGAGTTTTGCTCGGTTTTTTCTAAGTTACATTTAGATACACAAATGTCATGTATAATATTTTTTGATGTTATTGACATAATAGAAAAAACTGAACTGGTTATTTGAATAAAAAATCATGAGTGCAATTAGTTTAATTAAAATTTTCGTATTTTTAAAAAATACAAAAAAAAAGACTCGAAATAATAGATTTTCTCACAAAAGAAGGGAACTTGAAAAAAAAGGAAAAAAGTCGGACCCAAGACGGGACGCGAACCACGGAACTCCGATATCACGCCTGAACAACGTCCCATCTGAGCTAATACGAACGTTGGTAACATGTCAAAATTTACCTTCTTATATTGTAGCAGTTTTTTTATTGCCTGAAAACACGGACAAAAGGACATTTTCCGTAAATAAATCCTAACTAGATCGATTTATTGCCCCTGAAACTCCCTGGACACTACACACACTGAAAATCGGAGCCGTTTTCGAGGTTCTGATTATATATATATATACAAGAATTGCTCGTTTAAAGGTATAGGATAAATAGTTTATATTAACTCTTTAAAAATTTAACACACGTAAGTTCTATTAGTACTGTATATTATGTAATTTAAATATTATGTAATATTTTTACACAATGGGGATGACAAACAAGCACATAGTCCACCTGAAGGTAAGTGGCTGCTGTGGCCCATAGACATCCACATTTATCTTCGATTAAAAATCAAAATGCAGATTCGTTATCACCCCTGAGTAATACGATGGGTATGCCTCGTTTCCAATAAAAAGGGTCTCTCATCAATCACCATCACCATACGAAACACAGCAGCATTAAAATGCTATTTTACGCTAGTGTTCTGTGAGAGCGTGACCTTTCCCCGGTCAAGATGACCCATATATGCTACAACCATAATTTAGCTGCAGTGTGTCTCTACCACGTAAAATTTTTTAAGATCTTTTTGCGATCAAATTTTTCTAATACTGCTATAAACTACCTCCGATCTTTTTGCATATTAAGCGCTTTTTGGAAACATGGAGCATCAAAATGACTGGGTGCTTCCGGGTTAGAGCGTAGACTTTTGTCCCTAATAACGTCCTCTAGACTGAATTTCACTTATGGTACACAATACATAATAGTAATACTTATGGCGGCCAATTTCAACTAAGACATCTATGCAGGACAGGGTTATGGTGTACAAGTTTGTGCGCAAGCACAGGTACACTCTCTAGTTCTTCTTTCTATAGTCGGACGTAATCTCCCCGGAGGGAGATCAAGCGCAGAATGAACGAGTTTGCGTGCTTTCCGAGGCTACAGGATGAAACACGCCCAACTACCTCGGGCTACCACTCAGAATTTCTGAAGCGATAAACCCTATAACTAATTTTAGCCTAAAATTTGAAACCGCAACCCCATAACTAGCCGTCGCACCAATGAACCAACGAGGCTATAATACGAGTATCTCAACCGTGACCGTGTTCGAAAGTTGCTGCCGTCCAACTGGACTTGGAAATTAACCATCAGCATTGCGATTGTATAACTCTAGTAAGAACCTTAGGTTTCTTCGTTTTGATGCATAATATTCAGTTTCGTTATATTGTGTATCAATATCGATTATAAGTAGATAACGTTTTTATTGCTTAACTAGCGGTTCGCCCCGGCATTTCCTGGGTTGAATAATTATTTATTTATTTATTTGTCGGAAAGTACAACACGATAAGCCAATTCTGTGGGAAATAACAGGATAGCGTTAATTATTAAAAATGGTAAAAGTGTGAGAACTGATGTTCGACTTGCTCTCTTGCTTGCGGAATTTATCATTATCAATAATAGGACAGAGTAACGCTCTATACATTCAGCATAAAGTAATTACAGTTTGACCATACCGCAGTATGTCCCTATCACAATTACACACACTGGTGTAATGTGAAGGATATGATTACATGACAACACCAAATATGCAAACCAACAGCAACCTCACTCATCTCAACGTAACACAGCACAGCCTCTCAGCAACACCATCCTCCTTGCCTGCACCAGAAGAATCACCACAACTTGACAGAACAACGACTCTATCTTAGCATGCGTAGAATGACTACACTCGTAAAATGACTCAAGCGGAATCTCTGGCGCTCTGCACCTTCACAGAACTTTATACTGCACAAACGAGTGGGAGAGTTTCTCGATATACCCTCAATTCCAACTAGTCACGAGATCCAACCGGCATTTTATAGATGCGCCTACCACAGAACACTATTACACTATTTTTTGGTTTTTTTATTTGAGGTATTTTTGGGTTGCCTATCCCAGCGCTAAATAAAAGAACAAAAATTACAAAATTTCTATTTATTTATTCAAAATCAAAATAAAAAACATACATAACTTAAGACAAAATTTCTCCAGCAGCTTTGTTCTTTCTATAAAGACATTTGATGGGTTTAAACATGAAAAGAAAATCAATATTGATTACAACATTTCAATTACTTAAGTAAACAATATATATAAGATTTACAATCATGGATGAATTGATAACATGCACAGTCACAAATCACAGAATGTCTACAATAACCCAAATATCAATATTTTAATCAAAAACAAGTTAATTAATAAATAAGCTCCTACACACAAGTGCAAACTTCACAAATAATAATTTTGTTTTGATAATATTTGGTTCTCCATCTAATTTTTTTTATAGTATAGGGTGACAAACGAACAAACAGTCCACCCGTAAGTGGTTGCTGTGGCCCATAGACATCCACACCTATCCTCGATTACGAATCAAAATGCAGATGCGTTGTCACCCGTGAGGACTAAGATGGAATGCCTCGTTTTCAGTAAAAAGGGTCTGCGGTTCTCTACACTCGCCATACGAAATACAGCAGCATTAAGCTACTATTTCACACTGGTATTCTGTTAGAGCGTGGTCCTTCCCCGGTCGAACCGACCCATTCGTGCTACAACTATACTTCTAATATAACTGCAGCATGGCTCTACCACGATCTATCGATCAAGGATCTCCTAGGTGTGCGTTACTTGCAGTATTACAGTGGCTGCAAATAACCGCCGGTACGACATACTCCGCCCACGTTGAGTCCCGCGATTCCGTGAGGCGTTGAGGTCACCGGCCCCTAGGTGATTCTTGGCACTTTATGCGTTGCGTGCATCTAGTGCCTAGTCGCGTCATAAAGTGCCACCGTTGCACTTACCTCAACCCTTTTGGTGTACAAAAGGGGTAGGCAGTGCCCCATGAGATTAAGCCAATACAGTTTGCATCTAACCATCCGCGTCGCGCATCGTGCCGAACGGCTGGTATTTAGACAGGGCCATCAGTAGATTACCTGACTGACTGTAGGTAGGCAAGTAGGTTACCAACATGTCCGAAAAGGACAAAGGGGAACCTCCACCTAAACCGAAGCCTAGAAGACCACCCGACCGTCCTGGTGTATTAGAACGTCCAATCGCTTACCGAGATATCTTCCACCCTGAAAGGACTAGAGTAGTGTCCTCATACTCTCAGATCCCGACAAGGAAACCCTCCTCACCGGGTAAGGAGCCCGCACCGAGGACCGCGCTCTCGCCCATCGTACCTGAAGGTACGACTGGGCGGGAACCGTTCCCACAACCCCAGCGGGCAAAGAAAACCCCAAGGAGACATACGCCTCCAGAGACAGCAGCATCCCTCCAGGAGAAGAGGCGATGCTTCGGTTCCTCCGACTCCTCGGATTACTCATCATCCGAGGGAGAATTAGAACGCCAACCAGAAAAGCCGATTAGGAGAACACCACCTCAATCGCCATCGCCAACTAAATCCACCCCCCCCCAGAACACCGGAACACACCAGCATGGATGCTGCTGATCTGGAGCAGGGAGGAGAAGGGTCATACGGATGGAGTGCTACCACGTATGCAACCCTAGCACCTAGCACATCTGCCGGACACTCACCGTCCGCGCCTACCACCAACCCGTCAGGCCGGCCATCGGATGATGGTCAGAGGCCTTCCACCAGCTATGCCCAACTGGTAGCTGCCCCGGCAGTACCAAGGACAAAGACTGCCGAAACACCTAAACCGCCGGAAGAATCGGCAAAAAGGTACCCTCCTATTGTAGCTGAGTGCTTGCCAAACTGGACGAAGCACTTCGAGGTACTTAATAAGAAGCTGGGCCACCCACCGAATGCTCGTCCATTCGGCAAGGGGGTAAGATTTACCCCCCAGAGCCCGGAAGAATTCCGGACGGTACAAAAGTACCTAATTGAGATGACGGAAAAAGTACCAGCTATGTCCTGGTACTGCTATACTCCTGAAGAGGACAAGCCCACGAAAGTGGGCATAAGAGGACTACCAGTGGGCACGGATCCAACCGCGATAGAGGAGGCTATCAGGGCAAAGGGGTTCCCGATTAGATACGTAAAAGGGATCCCCCCCCATAGAGGCAGACCTGGGTGCCTCTACTTCGCGCAGCTGGACCACCTGAGCCTGGAGCGCCTCAATGAATTATACAGGATCGACGAGCTCCTATTCATGAGAGGAGTCGTCATAGAGGCCTGGCAAGGAAGAGCGGGCCCCTCACAGTGCCATCGCTGCCAGGCCTTTGGCCACGCGTCTACAAATTGCTTCAGGCCAGTGAAGTGTGTTCGCTGCGCCGGAGATCATATTGCCAGTAACTGCCCAAGGGGTAGAGAGGAAGAACCGCGATGCGCTAACTGCGCAAAGAACCATACCGCCAATGATCGCCGCTGCCCAGTCCTGAGGAGGATTGCAAGGAAGCAGGGGATCACTCTGCCGGGACTACTCCCAGAGGAGCCCAAGAGGGTCCCCCAAAGTCGTCCCAGGGCCGTGGTCCAGGAAGACGGGTGGACTACAGTCAGAGGAAAGGGAAGGCAATCTGCCCCCCCTCCACCCGTCATGGCACCCACAGAAACGGTGATGCCCACCACTACTACATCAAAGGCAACCACCGGGGCGACTCTTCAGCCCCCCGCTAATGACGCCATAGAGCGCCAAACCTCACAGAGGAGTAAGCGGGGGAGGAGGAAGAAGAAGAAGGTGCAGCCTCCTCCTCAGGCAGCAACCTCTACCCCAACCCCAGCGGTAACGATAGCCCAGGCGCAGGTTACCAAGGAAGATAAGAGAACCAGAATGGGTAGAATGCCAGAAAGGGCTCTATCAGAAAATAGAGCCCGTTCTACACATAGAGCGCGTTCTGCCCATATGCAAAGAAATGCAAACCAACTCCCGAGACCAGCGCCAACCGCTCAAACAGCTAGAACACCTCCAGCCGGCTTCGAGACTGCTGACGCCATCCAACGTTTGGTTGGCATAGCAATCGAGGTCGGCAGTCAAGTCCTGGCGGATATTAGAGCCGGGACAGATCCGATTACAGCGGTTATGAAGGCGCTGGCTAATCTACTGGCTCGACACTACAGTGGAGGAGTGTAACCTGCGCCTCCTCTACTGGAATCCAGGTGGAATTCAACAGAAGTTACAAGAACTCCGCACCGTCGCCCAACAACAAGACGTACATGTCATCTTGCTGGGAGAGACGAAACTAAATCCGAGTACTCGCATTAAGCTGCCAAATTATCACATATATAGGAGGGACGAAGTCACCTCTCAGGGGGCCGCCTACAGAGGGACAGCGGCCCTAGTGAGAAGGGACATCGTCCATCAAGAACTCGATTTACCGGAATACCAAACGATGCGCTCTATCGGCATAAAAATGGAGGCGGCGGGCGAGGAACTTAGGATCTATGCAGCATACCGCCCGCCAGGGACTCCATTTTGCTCCTCAGACGTCCGGACGATAATGGAAGGCGAAATACCGACCATCATCGCCGGGGACCTAAACGCCAAACACCCGGCGTGGGGATCTAGATTGATCAACCCGCCGGGTCATGCACTATTTGAAGACGCCGAAAGATACGGCTATGACGTCTTAGGTCCCGAAGAACCAACACATGTTCCAACGGATCCACGAAGCCGTCCGGATGTATTGGACATCGTGCTCGCTAGGAACATCAACTACCCGATAGTGGTAGAGGTGCTGTACGACCTGGACTCACAGCACCTCCCGATCTTAATTACCCTTGGCCTAAAGGCGGTGACTACGCCGCCCAGAACAGTGAAGACACGTGTCGACTGGAGGCTCTTCCACAAACACCTACAGGAGAGACCTCCAGCACACCACCCCTTAAACACAGCGGATGACGTAGAGGCCGCAGCCACAAATATGACAAAGGCAATACAGGAGGCCCTCAACGCTGCCTCTACGATCATCCCGACGTCCACCAAAAGGGATGATCTGCCGCAACACATCTGCGTGCAGATTAAGAGAAAAAGGGCACTAAGGAGACTCTGGGCGCGTACTCGCTGCCCGAGAATCAAAACAAAACTGAACACCTTGTCGGAGGAACTGTCGGTTGCAGTCCAGGCACACAGAGGAGATGCCTGGGAGCGGCGCATATGGAAGGCGGAAGAGCATGATGCGTCGCTCTATAAACTGAACCGGCAGTTAACTAAAGCCAAACCTCCCGTTTGCCCGCTGACCAACAACGCGGGCGAACGTTGTTACGATGCCAAGGGTAGAGCGGATATCCTAGTCGAGCACTTCGAGGAGCAATTTATGCCGAACCCAGCAAGTGCGGAGTTCTTGGAGCTTCATGCCCTAAAGGAGAGTCGCGTACAGGAGCTCCTGTCGTCGCCCGCGCCGCCTCTTGCAGGAGAGTGGTTCATCTCCCCCGCTGAACTGCGGTGGACAGCAACCCGCCTGCAACCGAGGAAGGCGCCGGGGCACGACGGGATTACCAACGCTGCACTCCGACAGCTGCCCCACAGAGTCCTAGTAGAGCTTGGTCGACTCTACAATGGGATATTGCGGACATCCCACTTCCCGGAGGACTGGAAGAAAGGCAAAGTAATCGTCTTGCCGAAACCCGGGAAGGACAGGCGTAGAGCTGCCAGCTACAGGCCGATCACGCTGCTACCTCACATAGCTAAACTGCTTGAAAGATTGTTGCTAAGACGCCTCCGCCCGTGCATCCAACTTCGGGCGGAGCAGCACGGATTCAGGAGGGGTCACTCTACAGCAACACAGCTGACCAGAGTGCTGCACCTGCTTGCGGCCGATTACAACCGAGGCCGCACTACGTTGGGCGTCTTTCTCGATATTGAGAAGGCGTTCGACAGGGTGTGGCATTCTGGGCTACTTTATAAATTGGAAGAACAGACCAGTGTCCCTCCTGCTATGTTGCGGCTAGTGGCGTCTTTCCTGGCAGACAGGAAGTTCTACGTCTGCGTAGAGGGCGCCGAGTCCGCAACCAGAACCATCAGAGCCGGCGTTCCTCAGGGCAGCTGTTTGTCTCCAGTCCTGTACGCGGCTTATACCAATGACATCCCTACCCTGGCAGGAAGGCTGCAAGAGTGGGAGGATGACGTGGAATTGGCGTTATATGCGGATGATAGCGCTTATTTCACCTCGTCCAGAAGAGCCCACATTGCCACTGCCAGGATGCAACGTCTCCTGGACCTGCTGCCACCATGGCTAGATGAGTGGAGGATGGTCGTCAATGTTGGTAAGACGACCGCTCTGCTCACTCGCCGCCTCAGGAACCTACCACCTCAACTAACCCTCAATGGCCAGCAGATCGCGTACGAGAAGGCCGTGACCTACCTTGGGTGCCGGATCGACCGGGCGCTGCGCATGACTGCGCACGTCGACCTCGTCGTCCGCAGAGCACGATGTGCGCGGGCGATGCTACGTCCGGTCCTGGCATCCAAGTTACCACTTAACACCAAAGTGCGTATATACAAAACATACATAAGATCCATCATCACCTATGCTGCTCCGGCCTGGTACGCGCTTCTGAGCGAGCCTCTGAGGCGGCGACTGCAGGCCCAGCAAAATATGGCGTTAAGAACCATCGTCGGTGCGGGTCGCTACGTCCGGAATGACGTCATAGCGGCCAACCTGAAGATCGAAACCATACAAGAATTTGTGGCCCGGTTGGCGCGCGGTATGTTCGACCGTGCAGACAACGGGCCGCATCTACACCTCAACAACTTTGCGCCGCTACATGCGCGCCCACCGGACGGGCGACCCTATCCAAGAGAACTCCTCTCTATATCGATTAGAGAGTCGAGTAATAACCCTCAATGCCGCTGAAAGGCCAACTTAGACTTATTAGATAACCTCCTTTTTTCGTAGTCATAACTGACTACGAAAATTTTACCGATTGCGACTTAAATCGTTTAAAACACCTACAATGCCAATAGAAGGCTCCCAGGACCGGTCCATAGTGGTGGACCGCGAGGACAGCACGGGTAATGGGGGCTTACCCCGAGGCCCGAAACCTGCACGTACATCAGTGCGTGAAGACGACAATCCTTCCTTCCTCTACCACGTATAAAATTTCCCTGAATTGACACTAAAAATTTTGTCTCTATATTATATGCAATATATTAAGTATTGAATGAGCTTATAAATAGAATAATTTTACTTCGAAATTATAAAACATATTAAATATTAGATTACAAAAATATTCCTTATATAATTTTAAAAATTTTCATATAGAGTACTTTCTTTTTCAGGTTCAACGTGATCTCAACAGTGGTAGAGCCACGCGGCAGCTTTGCTGTTGCACGTATGGGCCGGCTCAAACCGGGGTGGTACCACGACCTCACGGAATACCGGCGTGAAGTGGAAGCTCTGCTTCCGCGTTTCGTCTGGTGAGTGCAGGTGGCCGGAGGCCCAAATCCCCCCCCCCCCCCATCAACATGGTAGCGGAACTAAATAATGATAGACTACTCCAGGAGGGTACCAGCACCCCTGGAGAATCCCTCGCTGAGCATCCACGACCATGTTTCTCCACTTCTGAGCGTGGGTGCTCAGGCTGCCCCGCGTATTCTGGAGGGGGCAAAATTCCGCTCAAGACTACAACTGCTCGGGGCAAACGGAGCAACAAAACCAAGGCGACCCCTGCCATGCTGTCCGTGAATTTCTGCAATATCAGGGGACTTCACTCTAACCTAAACGCCGTCCACTACCATCTCGAGACGGCGAGGCCGGCTCTGCTCTTTCTGACCGAGACGCAGGTGTCCTCTCCGGCTGATGTCTCGTATCTCTCCTACCCGGGGTACAAATTGGAACACTCCTTTGTGCCTCGGGCTGGAGTTTGCGTTTACGTCAGAGAGGACATCTGTTCTCGACGCCTCGGCAGACTTGAAGGTTCGGACCTGTCCATCATTTGGCTACGCGTAGACAGCGACGACCATCCGCGCGTCTACGGGTGCCTCTATAGGTCCCATAGCGGTAATGCCGAAACAGACCGACTCTTCGACCACGTCCAAATGGCTGCAGATTCGTTGCTACAGCAGATCCCCTCCGCAGAGATCGTGATCCTCGGCGACTTTAACGCCCATCACGCCGAATGGCTTGGTTCACGTTTAACCGATCATGCGGGGAGATCTGTTCATGATTTTGCCTTGGCATATGGTCTGACACAACTGGTTACTTCGCCTACGCGGATTCCAGATGTGGAGGATCATGCACCTTCCCTGTTGGACCTTCTGCTGACCTCTCACCCAGACGGATATCAGATTTCCGTCGACGCCCCTTTAGGCTCCTCGGACCATTGTCTGGTCCGGAGTGTTGTGCCACTCACCCTGAAATCGCGGTTGCATTCCGCAGGCTGCCGCCGTGTTTGGCACTATAGGTCAGCCGATTGGGATGGGATGCGGTCTTTCTTTGCATCCTACCCTTGGGGGCGGATTTGCTTCTCGCCGGATGATCCCAACGTTGTTGCGGATTCTGTTACTGATGTGGTACTTCAGGGTATGGAACTTTTTATTCCTTCCTCTGTGGTGCCCATTGGAGGCAAATCTCAGCCATGGTTTGGTCGCTCCTGTAAAATAGCATCATGCTATAAGCAGGAGTGCTACCAAGCCTGGGTTGATGCATCAGCGTCCCGGGATGTAAACACCAGCGCTCTAAAAAAGAAGTATAATTCCGCCTCTAGGTCCTTCAAAAGAGTCATTGCCAAGGCAAAGTCAGAGCACATAGGCAGAATTGGCGAGAAACTAGTTCGCCTTCCTTCTGGAACCCGTGCATTCTGGTCTCTCGCCAAGGCTGTCCAGGCGAATTTCTGTCAGCCATCTCTTCCATCTCTGCACAGGGAGGACGACTCACTGGCCCATACTGCAAAGGAGAAAGCCGATCTTCTGGGCTCTTTCTTTGCGTCTAACTCGACTCTCGATGACGGGGGGAGTACGCCGCCGACCATCCCGCAGTGTGAGTGCTCCATGCCGGAAGTGCAGTTCACACAGCGCTCGGTTCGCAAAGCACTCCTCTCCCTGGACATCCACAAGTCGAGTGGGCCTGACGGAATCCCCCCAATTGTGCTGAGGACGTGTGCTCCAGAGTTGGCACCGGTTTTTACGCGTCTTTTCCGGTACTCCTACTCCCTAAGCGAAGTCCCAAAATCATGGAAGACGGCTTTCGTCCACCCGATCCCTAAAAAAGGCGACCGCTCAGACCCGTCCAACTACCGGCCAATCGCCATCACCTCCTTGTTCTCCAAAACAATGGAGTCCATTGTAAACTGCCAGCTCATGAGGTACCTTGAGGATCACCAGCTGATTAGTGACCGCCAATACGGTTTTCGCCGTGGTCGGTCAGCTGGTGATCTTCTGGTCTACCTCACTCACAGATGGGCGGAGGCAGTAGAGTTCAAGGGGGAGGCATTGGCCGTTAGTTTGGACATTGCGAAGGCCTTCGATCGGGTTTGGCACAAAGCGCTTCTTTCGAAGCTCCCTTCCTATGGGCTTCCCGAGAAATTGTGCGATTGGATCACCAGCTTTCTTGCAGATCGGAGCATCAAGGTCGTTGCAGACGGTGCCAGCTCCGATTGCAAGCCTATTAATGCTGGTGTTCCACAGGGCTGCGTGCTATCGCCAACGCTGTTTCTTCTGCATATCAATGATATGTTGCATACCCGTAACATTCATTGCTATGCGGATGACAGCACTGGTGATGCTCTTTACACCGGCCGAGCCAATATTTCTCGGGAAAACGTCTCCGAGTGCCGGGACAAACTTGTGTCTGAAGTCGAGTCTTTGCTGAACAGAGTCTCGGATTGGGGACGACTAAATCTAGTCCAGTTTAACCCCCAGAAGACACAAGTTTGCGCGTTAACCGCTAAAAAGAACCCCTTTGTCATATCCCCTCAGTTTCAAGGCACTCCCTTGTTGCCTCAGCCAGTATCGGAATCCTCGGCGTCGACATATCGAGTGACGTGCAGTTTCGTGGTCACTTGGAAGGGAAGGCTAAATTGGCCTCTAAAAAGCTTGGCGTGCTCAGCAGAGCAGGACAGTATTTCATGCCGGCACACCGCCTGCAACTTTACAAGGCGCAGGTTCGGCCGCACATGGAGTACTGTTCCCATCTCTGGGCTGGGGCTCCCCAGTACCAGCTCCTTCCACTTGACCGCATCCAGCGTAGGGCGGCTCGAATCGTCGACGACCGAGTGCTTTCCGATCGGCTCGATTCACTGGCGCTGCGAAGAGATGTTGCATCTCTTTGCGTATTTTATCGCATCTATCACGGGGAGTGCTCTGAGGAATTGTTCGGATTAATCCCAGCCGCCAAATTTCGTGAACGCACTACACGGCAAACGTCCCGATACCATCCACACCATCTGGATGCTTGGCGGTCCACCACTGTACGTTTCACAAGGAGTTTTCTTCCACGTACAACCTCTCTGTGGAATAGTTTACCACCGGCGATTTTTCCGGACCGATACGACCTGGGGACCTTCAAGAAAAGAGCTTACTCCTTTCTAAAGGGCCGGCAACGCACCCGCAATTCTCCTGGTGTTGCGGTTGATCATGGGCGGCGGTAGTCACTTAACATCAGGTGAGCCGCATGCTCGTTTGCCCCCTCTTCTATAAAAAAAAAAAATCTGTTATGCTTTGATGTTTGTGGTTGTTCTTCAGTGGATATAATGTTGTCCTTTTTGAAGATCCTGCTTGTGGTTTTGCAGCAATAATTTGCGAGGAGCCAGCTTGTGATTCCACAAAATAAAATGGGAATACACTTTGTTAGTATGGAAATAAATAAAAACTGAAATAAATAATAGTATCATAAAATTATTATATAAAATTAAATTAACATTATATTCGCTGACATTACTTTCATAGTAAGCCAGTCCGTGCTCGCGGCGCTACGTTACCCTTATGCCAATACAAAATAAATGAATGGATCTTGTTCATCCAACTTGCTCTATACTATATAACACCCACTATTACAATTAATAAAGGGTCCGCCATCTAACTTTTTTTTTCAACTAGTGCTTATTTCGTGAAGGGCAACACTTAGCTCATGTCTTATTTGACAGATAATTAGTTTTATCCTTCCGCTGAACGAATATGGTTGTGTATACGCTTGAACAACGCTGGGAAATATTGCGACATTACTTTGAAAATCATGGTAATGTTGCAGAATGTGTGCGAAAATTGCGTACGGATTTTGAAAGAAATGAAACACCGTCAGATCCGTATGTTCGTTACCTTGTGAAAAAAGTGAAAGAAACTGGCATCCTCCATCCATCCAAAAACAGTGCGTACACCCGAGAATATTGCTGCTGTGGCCGAAAGTGGACGTGAAACGCCATCAACATCAGTTCACCGTCGTTCTCAACAATTGGACATTTCGGAGACATCATTGAGACGAATTTTGCGTAAAGACCTTGGTATGACGCCGTACAAGATCCAATTAGTTCAGGAGTTGAAGCCAACTGACCATCCAATGCGTTTTCGCTTCGCTAAGTGGGCCTGCGATCGACTTGCAGAAGATGCGGATTTTGCCAAAAAAAATCATCTTTTCAGATGAAGCTCATTTCGAACTTGGCGGGTATGTAAACAAGCAGAATTGTCACATTTGGGGCACAGAAAACCTGCACGCATTCATCGAAAAGCCGGTGCACCCAAAACAAGTCACTGTTTGGTGCGGATTTTGGTCCAGAGGCATAATTGGGCCATTTTTCTTCGAAAATGAGCAAGGTGTGGCCGTTACAGTCAGTGACGATCGTTATCTGGCCATGTTGAACGAATTTTTGTTTACAGAAATTGAAGAGGAGGATATTGGCAACATTTGGTTTCAACAGGACGGCGCAACGTGCCACACAGCCGATGGTTTGCGCCTTGTTTTTCAGCCGCAGAGCTGATGTCGTTTGGCCACCTCGGAGCCAACAATCTCCGCCACAGTCCAACAAGCCAGAGACAATTGACGCTTTAAAGGACAATATTCGTGAAGCCATTGGTGAAATACAGCTGCACACAATCGATAATGTACTCAAAAATTGGACCGATCGTGTAGGCTACTGCATGGCCAGCCGAGGCAGCCATTTGAATGAAATTATTTTCCATCATTAACCGGAAGGATTGTACTTTCAAATAAAAGAAGAAATTTGAAAAAATATTTAGTAGTTTTTTTTTTGAATAGCATTTTTAAAAAAAAAGTTATTTGGCGGACCCGCTATAACAAAATAAGATAGTAAATACAATAACTATGTGAAAAGAAGTCTAGTGTTTATCTGTTATTTGAGAACCATTCGATGCATGTATTTCTACTGTGTTATACAAGTCGTGCCTTTAAATTTGATAGGTTTAGGATGAAATGTAATTATTCGTAGATTGTGATGCTTGAACTTTCTTAAGGTTTGTTGTTGTTTTTAAAAAATATTTGATCGTTAAAAATAATATGCAGTGTGTTGCACTTTTAATAATGTAAGGAAGGGCTTGTGCGAACTTTATAGAGTTACAGACTTCAATCCTTTGGATGCCTTGTCCGTCCAATTATTATAAATTAGTTTAAAGCATTTACAGGATTCAAACTACTGTATGTGGTCTGTACATCCATGTTAGATCCAGATGATGGTCATATGAATAACCATCATCATCTTCATTACAATCTATCAAAGTCCACTCCTGAATATAGTAATCCCCATATAAAATATCTGAGTAATCCTTAAAGAAAACTATATACATACCATATTACCATATACATTATACACTTTACTTACATCACATGGGAATGCAGTTCTTAAGAGCTTTTTCTTGGTTGCATCATTAAATTAACCATCATGAAAATGTTTTTCACACAGCATTCTGGGCTTATTATGTAGCTTTGTCTGGAAAGCTAAAGTAGTACACTGCTCTTGGGAAGGAATATAATATTTCGCCCACAATTTACAGCTGAAAACAAAAGATATAATTATTAAATACAAATATTATCTAAGTAGTTCCAATGGTTTACAAACCAATAATTTGTTTTTAAATGGTTAAAGAGAAACAATAAGTTGGACAAGAGATTTACTTTAAGGTTAGAACTTATTAAATAGTGTATATGTATATTTTATACGTACCGCAAAATATACTTTACTGCGGGTTTCGGAAACCTAAATAATTTAATGTTGTCAATGGTTGGTAAGCTGTTGCACTTAGAACACTTTTTATATTTTCTTTATCCGCCATTGCAGCGTAGTTTTTAGAGTCACTATTTCGTATTTCACTACGAATCATTGACTAACACATTGCACATCATATAAACGAAGGACATTAATCTCAACTCAACATCGTAAACTTGCAAAATCTTAGAAAAAGACACAAGCAAAACAAACATAAAAACCGATCATGAACAACAATAATTTATACGGCGGCGCCATATTTTGAGAAATGAGAATTATATACTTATTGAGATAGTTTGGTGCTACCAGTAAAAAATATAATTTTCTACTAATTGAAAATCAAAACAAAAAGAAAACATTTATTTTTCTTTTACTGTCAAGGATATGCTAATATAATAATGTAGAAAAATACGACAGGTGTAGTTTTCTTCCTATGGATTATTATTTCTATATTCAAAATTTTTGAGTGTAATTTATCTTTAGAAAAATCTTACTAATTATAAAACAAGACATTTATCTGACAAATGGCAATAATAAAATTCAGCCCCCGTAGGTATTTCATTCTGTCCATACAGAGTTGACCGGGCCTGGCGCCTACATATTTATTAGGATTACCGACAGAAATACAAAAATCATTTTCATAACAAATTAAGCACATTATAAATGTGTTTCTTTGTATAGGTAATCACAACATGCATTGATCATTTAGTAAATGAAAGGATTATAAGAAAAGAAAACTGAATTAAGTCATTGAATAAATAAATTATTAAAAAGAAATAGAATTATTTAACAAATTTATAGATAACTTCATTATCATATTAAATTACATTAATCACATTATAGAAAACAAAAACAATTCCAATATTATACTTTTTAATTAATTGATTCATTATTTTTAAAGAAATTGATTAATTTTGATTTGAAGGTAGATACATTATCGTAAGTAATATCGAGGCCAGAAATCTCCGAGGACAGTTCGTTACAAGTGCGAGCCAGTCTGGCTAATAAAGGGGAATACTTTCCCAAGTTAGATATACAAAGAGGTACATAGAAAAAGGCTTGCGGTGCTCTCAAGAGGCACGACTTTTTTCAACTTAGTTGACATAGTAAATGCGTATACATAATGTTCAGCCCTTGTCATATGGTATAATCTACCTTCCAAATGGTGAATATTTTTTAAAAAAGGTGCAGTGGTATCGGAGATTGTTCTCCACAAATGCACAAACTTACTAAATTCGCACTCTCTCTGTAAATATTATATAGTATAGATATCTTATTTCAAACATCAATCCAAAACATCAATTCCAAACATTTAGCAAAATTGAATACCCCTTGCTTAATCGTGATTTAAATACTAAAGATAACTTACTTAATGACTTAGCAATGTGATGCCTTCACTAGGAGCCATAAAGTATCTAATTACTCTCCAGTATGCGGCAATAAAACTTTTAATTGGAAAGGGGTTATTCTTAGCCTGCGGTTAGTAATTAAACAATAACCTACACTTGATTGACAAATGTGACAATTCTGCTTGTTTACATACTTGATTGTACTTAAAACCTTTAATGGGGAATGCCTTAAAGTGTTTACCGCAAGTTAGTGTTTGCTTTAAATGAGCGCCACTTCTTCAGCTTAACACTTATGTACTATTCATTTTATTTAATGTTTGGCGAGTAGATGATAATAAATGTTTTATTTTGTTTTATGTGTTAAGTGTCACAAACGAAGACATTTCTTAAAAAAATATAGTGTAAACTCAATTTAACTTCACTTGATTTAACGAAAATCGAATGAATCGAATGTTAAAGTCTCAATCAGCTTTGGTTTGATTTAGCCTGTCTTCCATACAATGATACACTCTAGATAGCACTTAAACCCTCACTCAATGACGACAACAATTAAATATGTAAATAATAAGTAATATATTGTATCTTGAATTTTATACGTGGTAGAGCCATGCTGCAGTTACATTAGTAGTATAGTTGTAGCACGAGTGGGTCGGCTCGACCGGGGAAGGACTACGCTCTCACAGAATACCAGCGTGAAATAGTAGCTTAATGCTGCTGTATTTCGTATGGTGAGTGTAGAGAACCGGAGACCCTTTTTACTGGAAACGAGGCATTCCATCTTAGTCCTCACGGGTGACAACGCATCTGCACTTTGATTCGTAATCGAGGATAGATGTCTGTGGGCCACAGCAACCACTTACCATCAGGTGGACTGTGTGCTCGTTTGTCACCCTATCGTATAAAAAAAAATACATTTTAAGTAATAGAATTATATAATAAACAGTGCTTTTTAAGTTACAAAAATTAGTAAAAACTAGACAGCTGTGTAAGTTCTTTTTTGTCGCTTTATTATCCTAGCCCGTAATAAACTCAACTGTCGGCATCAGGCATACCAAACTCTCTAAGAAATCTGTATGCTTGCACGTGTAGACTGTTGTTAGTAGGAGTCATAGATTATTTATAACGTATAGATAATCTATCATATTCTTACTTGCTCACAGATTTTCAAACTGTAAACACGGCAAGTAAGAGAAAATCAATGTGTATTGACGAGAAAGTGTTACTGATACGCGCAATAGAAGCGGGAGAGAAGATAAGTGGTGTTAGCAGACGCTTTGAATTTAGTCGCCTTATCGCGTCCACAACATGATAAAATAAAGAAAAAATTCTACAATCAGAGGAGGATGGAAATCTTCCAAAAAATTGAGGAAAATTAAACACGAAGATTTGGAGCGTTCAAATAACAATCGTTTTTATGTAATTACTAACACTGGTCTGAAATAAACTTTTTCTTTTTCTAATACAAATTTTTCTATATTCCATTTAACAACAACTCTCTATAACGTTAAAATATGCACAATCCCTTGAGTATCGTTAGCTTATACTGTAATTGCAAAAATAAATATGGCTCCATTAGCGTAAGGCCGCTACACACTAACGTTTGTTGAGAGTGCGCAGACGCTGTGCGCACGCTGCATTGTGTGCGCGTATGGGATTTGAAATTCACAACGCATATTTTAAGGTTAGACGCTGTACTATTGCCATCGCTCGCGCGATGATGCGATGCGATTTCATCGTCCAATGAATCCGCACGCGCGATTTCTTCAGACGCATCGCACAATTGCACAACGTTCAATAGAACATTCCGCAGATATGAGTATGTTTAAACGTACGGTCGCACGATCATTTTCGTCGAACGCATCGAATCATCGCGCGAGAGATGACAATAGGACAGCGCCTAAGTCCTTCAGGAAAGTTCATCTACCGTTACCGTTACAGCCTATTAAAGTCCACGGCTGAAAATAGGCCTCCAACTTAGATTGGCTGGTACGGGGGATGTTAGCTACAGTTGCCAGGCTTGGCAAGCGGGTTGGCATCCGCACTTTTTTAATTTTAGTCGTTATTAGAAAGAAGCTGCTGTCCATCCCTTGATTTGTTTCCCTCTGTCGCGTTTTACGATACTCACGGGATGATATGTAGTAGTGGATATTCTTACACCGCCACTGCACGGCAGAAATAGAAATAGAAATAGAAATAGAAATAGAAACTTTTTTATTCAATGTAGATTATAAAGAAGCTGCTGTCCATCCCTTGATTTGTTTCCCTCTGTCGCGTTTTACGATACTCACGGGATGATATGTAGTAGTGGATATTCTTACACCGCCACTGCACGGCAGAAATAGAAATAGAAATAGAAATAGAAATAGAAATAGAAACTTTTTTATTCAATGTAGATTATAAAAATACTTATTGAACGTCACTTTTTTAATTTACCACTGGTTCGCAAAAAAAAACCTCTGTCCTGGGAAGAACCAGCAAGAAACCCAGCGGGACTTTTTTTTTTAATAATAGCTTACAATCATGTTTACAATCAACAACACAAGATAAATTAGAAATAGCTTGGTAGCGATCACCCTTCCCAGGGGTTATTATCATCTATAAAAGGCAAATATAAAAATAATAAGGCAAAGAGCTCATCTAAATGTAAGTATAATGATTTCCTATATTTACGCGAATACTACACGTTGATTGAAACTACTTAACAGATTTTATCGCATTTAACAATTTTATTTTTAATTCCCGACGTTTCGGGTGCTTTCCAGCACCCATGGTCACGGTGGACTGAGGTGACTGACGTCCCGGTATCAGTGTTATCTCGGAGTACCTTCAAACTTTTAATTACTATTATGTATTAATAGTCCGATCTACGCAAAATGAACTTATTGTATCTTGAAGTCTTGCAGTGGTAGTACCCAGCCTCTTTCTCTACTGAAATTAAGACGCTTTTTTTTTAATTTCAATAGCCTCACGTATCATCTTTGGTAGAAATCGATGTTATTTCGCGAGGATTTGTGGTCTATCAAATCTGATGTAATGGTTGGGCCGTCTAAGACATGATCACAAACTGCAGACTTCCAGCTGTCTGTTATTTTTAAATTTGAAGTGGTAAACAAACTAGCAATCCACTTGATGGAAAGTGGCTACTGAAGTTCATGTACACATGGAGCCAACTTGAAACAAAAAATGTTATCACATCTAAGAACTAATATGGAATGCTAGAAAGTTTGTAATTATTCTCGCCGTCTATACTCTTCAGTTTGGATCACAGCAGTAAGAGGACGGTACCTACGCAGACGGTTTCTTAGTCTTGGAAATTTATTATGGAATAAGCAAAAGAGGTAATCATGCGGTGGTGTTTTATTTACTTATAACGCGTTCCATACGTAGAGCCACCCTGCAGCCGTATAATGGTTATAGCACGAATAAGTCAGCTCGACCGGGGACCACGCTCTTACAAATATATATATATATATATATATATATATATATATATATATATATATATATATATATATATATATATATATATATATATATATATATATATATATATATATAATATTATAAAATAGCAACTTAATACTGCTCTATTTCGTATAGTGAGTGTAGAGATCCGGAGACCCTTTTTACTGGAAACGATGCATTCCACCTTAATCCTCAGGGATGACAACGCATCTGCCTTTTGATTTTTAATCGAAGATAAATGTAGATGTCTATGGGCCACAGCATCCACTTACCATGAGGCGGACTGTGTGCTCGTTTGTCACCCTTATTCTATAAAAAAATATCCGTGTAGTAAGAATATCTGTATGGATACCTCACATCGTCCCGTGGTGGTCGCAGTAAGTGACAGAGGCAAACAAGTCAGATGATAGGCAGCAGCGTCTCCATTACCTATGGTAAAAGCGTGCCTGTCCCTAAGTATTACTTGTAATATATTTTTTGCTTATTATAAGCCAATGGAAGTTCCAGTTCCAATCAAATGATGAAATAAAATTTAAAATTAAAAATAACATCAAATCTCTTATTACTTTTTCATTAATTTCGTTAGATCAATGCAATTGCTGTCGCTTGGTGAAACTTCAGCTTTATTTTGTTTTGATATAGAAACACACTTGTACTTGTTTCACAATATTTATTTCAATTATTAATTTATTAACTATAAGGACCGCCCGGTTTTGCTTTACAACATCATCTGTAATTTTAATAAAAAAAATAAATAACTGAATAAATTCCTTTTTTATACAATAAGTGTGACAAACGAGCACGAAGTCCACCTGATGGTAAGTGGATGCTGTCACCCATAAACATCTATATTTATCCTCAGTTAAGTATCAAACTGCATATGCGTTGTCACCCCCGAGGACTAAGATGGAATGCCTCGTTTCCAGTAAAACGGCCTCCGGTTCTCTACACTCACCATACGAAACACATGCTTTAAGCTGCTATTTTACGCTGGTATGGTACTAGGCTGCCGCTGTCATCGGCAAATCGAAAGTGAATGTTGTATTTTACTATCTAGAACTCCTAAAACTTTTGTCCAGGATTTTGTCTGCTTAAGTACCATGTACTTGATAAATTTTTAAAAATCTGAATGAAGCCTCTCCCAATAGATTGCCATATCAGTACGTTTTGTTTTTCATGGAATCAAAAGGCAGAAAAGGCAGATGTGTTGTCACCCCCAAGTACTAAGAAAATAGGGTCATCATTTCTCTACATTCACCTTACGAAACACAACAGCATTAAGCTGCTTTTCTACTCTGGTACTCTGTAAAAGTGTGATCCTTCCCAGGTCGAGCTGACCCAATCGTACTACAACCATGAGATAGCCGCAGCATAGCATGCACGTATTTACGGCCGGTTTCAGAAAAGTCTTTAGTACCATAGACCAGATACATACCCTTCGACAAATTGTATAGAAGTCCGAAGAGTACAATCTGTCACTTTGACTGGCGTATGTGAACTATGAGAAGGCCTTTGATTCCGTCGAAATTTGGGCGGTGCTACAATGTCTTCAGCGGTACCAAGTTGACTGTCGGTATATCGAAGTGCTGAAGTGTTTGTACAGTAGGGGTGGATGGCTATCCGAGTATAGAACCAGAGTACGAAACCTATCCAACTGCAGAGAGGTGTAAGACAGGGTGACGTTATTTCTCCGAAACTCTTCAACGCTTTGGAAGATGTTTTCAAGCTACTGGACTGGAAAGGATACGGTATTAACATCAATGGCGAGTACATGACTCATCTTCGATTTGCCTACGATATAGTTCTTATGGCAGAATCGCTGGAGGACTTAAGCACTATGCTCAATGACCTCAATAGTGCCTCTCAACAGATAGGTCTTAAGATGAACATGGACAAAACAAAGATCATGTTTAATGTCTATGTCACACCTATGCCGGTAGTTGTTGGGAGCACTAAGCTCGAAGTTGTTGACGAGTATGTTTACCTGGGACAAATAGTCTGACTAGGTAAGTCTAACTTCGACCGAGAGGTCAATCGACGGATTCAACTCGGCTGGGCATCGTTCGGGAAATTACGACACATCTTCTAGTCAGGTATACCTCAAAACCTGAAAACTAAGTTGTAAAACCAGTGAGTGTTGCCAGTGATGACATATGGAACTGAGACGTGGTCCTTCACTGCTGGCCGTATGAGGATGCTCAAAGTCGCTCAGCGAGCTATGGAGAGGGCAATGCTCGGAGTTTCTCTGCGTGATAAACTTAAAAATGAGGATATCCGCAGTAGAACCAGAGTGACCGACATAGCCCAATGGATTAGTAAGCTGAAGTGGCAATGGGCTGACCATACAGCTCGAAAAACCGACAACCGTTGGGGAAAAAAGGTTCTCGAGTGACGACCTGGTAAAACATGCAGGAAGTCGATGGATGCAGGTGGTTCGGGACCATGCTTTGTGGCACATCTTGGGGTAGGCCTATGTTCGGCAGTGGACTTGTAAAGGTCTATAACGATGATGATGATGATGATGATTTAGCTTTTCATTAAGCCAAGTACAAATTTAAAAGTGACAATATTTTCCGGCTTATCGCATTCCGCATCTCTAGTGCTTCCAATATCTGTTGTTTTTGACACATCAATATTTCTTTATTGGTAAAGTCAAAAGAGATGTTTTGACATATATACGTATGAATTGGTATGTTAGTTATATATTAGTGGCTACACGGGCTCCACCCACTCCTCCGTTATACAGGCTGTTAGTGTAAACACCGTTGTCCTTGAAACCAGTGGTTTGGTTTCACTTATAGAACGTAAATTATAATAATAAAAGTTTCTGCCCGATACCGTCCGTAAATTCATGGATACCTTATGCGCCCGAGTGACGTAATCACTGTAAAGATCACCGCCCGCGCTAGCTACTTACACAACATTCAACATAAAAACGTTTCGTCTGGTGAGTGCAGGTGGCCGGAGGCCCAAATCTCCCCCCCCTATCGACATGGTTGCGGAATTAAATAATGAAAGACTACCCCAGGAGGGTACCAGCACCCCTGGAGAACCCCTCGCTGAGCATCCACGACCATGTTTCTCCACTTCCGAGCGTGGGTGCTCAGGCTGCCCCGCGTATTCTGGGGGGGGGGCAAAATTCCGCTCAAGTCTACAACTGCTCGGGGCAAACGGAGCAACAAGACCAAGGCGACCCCTGCCACGCTGTCCGTGAATTTCTGCAATATCAGGGGACTTCACTCTAACCTAAACGCCGTCCACTACCATCTCGAGACGGCGAGGCCGGCTCTGCTCTTTCTGGCCGAGACGCAGGTGTCCTCTCCGGCTGATGTCTCGTATCTCTCCTACCCGGGGTACAAACTGGAACACTCCTTTGTGCCTCGGGCTGGAGTTTGCGTTTACGTCAGAGAGGACATCTGTTCTCGACGCCTCGGCAGACTTAAAGGTTCGGACCTGTCCATCCTTTGGCTACGCGTAGACAGCGACGACCATCCGCGCGTCTACGGGTGCCTCTATAGGTCCCATAGCGGTAATGCCGAAACAGACCGACTCTTCGACCACGTCCAAATGGCTACAGATTCGTTGCTACAGCAGATCCCCTCCGCAGAGATCGTGATCCTCGGCGACTTTAACGCCCATCACGCTGAATGGCTTGGTTCACGTTTAACCGATCATGCGGGGAGATCTGTTCATGATTTTGCCTTAGCATATGGTCTGACATAACTGGTTACTTCGCCTACGCGGATTCCAGATGTGGAGGATCATGCACCTTCCCTGTTGGACCTTCTGCTGACCTCCCACCCGGACGGATATCAGATTTCCGTCGACGCCCCTTTAGGCTCCTCGGACCATTGTCTGGTCCGGAGTGTTGCATTCTGCAGGCTGCCGCCGTGTTTGGCACTACAGGTCAGCCGATTGGGATGGGATGCGGTCTTTCTTTGCATCCTACCCTTGGGGGCGGGTTTGCTTCTCGCCGGATGATCCCAACGTTGTTGCGGATTCTGTTACTGATGTGGTACTTCAGGGTATGGAACTTTTTATTCCTTCCTCTGTGGTGCCCATTGGAGGCAAATCTCAGCCATGGTTTGGTCGCTCCTGTAAAATAGCATCATGCTATAAGCAGGAGTGCTACCAAGCCTGGGTTGATGCATCAGCGTCCCGGGATGTAAACACCAGCGCTCTAAAAAAGAAGTATAATTCCGCCTCTAGGTCCTTCAAAAGAGTCATTGCCAAGGCAAAGTCAGAGCACATAGGCAGAATTGGCGAGAAACTAGTTCGCCTTCCTTCTGGAACGCGTGCATTCTGGTCTCTCGCCAAGGCTGTCCAGGGGAATTTCTGTCAGCCATTTCTTCCATCTCTGCACAGGGAGGACGACTCACTGGCCCATACTGCAAAGGAGAAAGCCGATCTTCTAGGCTCTTTCTTTGCGTCTAACTCGACTCTCGATGACGGGGGGAGTACGCCGCCGACCATCCCGCGGTGTGAGTGCTCCATGCCGGAAGTGCAGTTCACACAGCGCTCGGTTCGCAAAGCACTCCTCTCCCTGGACATCCACAAGTCGAGTGGGCCTGACGGAATCCCCCCAATTGTGCTGAGGACGTGTGCTCCAGAGTTGGCACCGGTTTTTACGCGTCTTTTCCGGTACTCCTATTCCCTAGGCGTAGTCCCAAAATCATGGAAGGCGGCTTTCGTCCACCCGATCCCTAAAAAAGGCGACCACTCAGACCCGTCCAACTACCGGCCAATCGCCATCACCTCCTTGTTCTCCAAAACAATGGAGTCCATTGTAAACTGCCAGCTCATGAGGTACCTTGAGGATCACCAGCTGATTAGTGATCGCCAATACGGTTTTCGCCGTGGTCGGTCTGCTGGTGATCTTCTGGTCTACCTCACTCACAGATGGGCGGAGGCAGTAGAGTTCAAGGGGGAGGCATTGGCCGTTAGTTTAGACATTGCGAAGGCCTTCGATCGGGTTTGGCACAAAGCGCTTCTTTCGAAGCTCCCTTCCTATGGGCTTCCCGAGAAATTGTGCCATTGGATCACCAGCTTTCTTGCAGATCGGAGCATCAAGGTCGTTGTAGACGGTGCAAGCTCCGATGGCAAGCCTATTAATGCTGGTGTTCCACAGGGCTGCGTGCTATCGCCAACGCTGTTTCTTCTGCATATTGTGACGGCTCAATATTATTATTAATAATTAAATTCAATATAAAGGGGTGTCAAAAAATAGTTTTAAAAGATATATATTAAGCAATAAAGTTAAATTAATAAACATAAAGTTAATATATTTCAGACATTATTCCAATAACATAGCAAATTAAAGGCAAAATTATTGTTTCTCGTAATAAGTAATTTTATTATAAAAACTTGTAAAAATATTTAAAATAAGATAAATAATAGAAATACAAGTCAAAAAATATTATAAAATTAAGTTAAATAACGTTTATAAGATAATTAGAAAATTTGTTAAAAATTGTTTAAGTCATGGGAGGTGTTTGTGTATAAAAGAAAATTTTTCTAAGTTGTGGAAGGAGTTCACGTATAGATGAAATTTTCTAAGTTGTTGAAGGAGTTCATGTACTAAAGAAAATTTTCCTTAAGTTATGAAAGGTGTTCACGTATAGACGTCTTGTATGGATGAGGTGCCGGAGATACATACCTGCAGTTGTACATATATATGGGGTGGTCGGGAGCCCGACTGCCTGAAGTACTGTAGCACAATGACTAGTCCTATATTAGGGACTTATGATATTAAACTCAATGATACAAAAGCAATACTATAGAAGGTCTCCATGATGAATTTGCATTACAATAGTAGGGTCGTGGGTTTGAACCCTATATATGAATGACTTATGAAAGTAAGGTCTATGATTCAAAAGCAATACTATAGAAGGTCTCTATGATTAATATGCATTACAATAGCAGGGTCATGAGTTCGAATCCTATATATACATGACTTATGAAAGTAAGGTCTATGATACAAAAGCACTATTATAGGAGGTCTCCTTGATGCATAAGCATTGTATGGGGTGGTCGGGTGACTGACTGCTCCTAGTACTGTTGCAAAATGACTAGTCCTTATTAGGGACTTGAAAAGGAATATTATGGTGGCGTGTTTGCTGCTTCACGAGCAATTGGTCCGAGGTAAACTTGGACTCGCTAACCGATGTGTCCTAGACATATCATCTTAGTGTCGGTGGTAAGCGGGTTTGTTGTAGCAATACGGCTTTCCCGTGGATATCGCACACAAATACCGGTTGTGGGCGGCGTAGTAGCGCATAGCGATGCGTCGTCTATATTTCGGATTGGGATGATGAGTGTGTTTGGTAGCACTTTTAAGTGTAACAGGCATACTCAACTTCATGTCTTAGTGCATTAGCGCCATGATACGTGAAGTTTTGTCCACTGGCGTCTTAGTAGCGTGCTACTATGATACGTTGGTGCAGTTTTATATAACAACAATCTTAGTGCCGGTGGTAAGCGGGTTTGTTGTAGCAATACGGCTTTCCCGTGGACATCGCACACCCATACCGTTTGTGGGCGACGTCGTTGCGCATAGCGATGTGTCGTCTATCTTTCGGATGGGGATGATGAGTGTGTTTGGTAGCACTTTTAAGTGTAACAGGCATACTCAGCTTCATGTCTTAGTGCATTAGCGCTATGATACGTGGAGTTTTGTTCATTGGCGTCTTAGTAGCGTGCTACTATGATACGTTGGTGTCATTTTTTATATAACAACAATACTAACTTTGTTGCCAAAGTCGATAGGAGTCATGTGGGTGTGTTGTGAGGGTGCGCCGCCCGTATGATAGTTGCATTGATGCTTACTGCTACTTGCGGTATTGCGTCTTGTGATGGATCTGCGGGTGTGCTGCGCCTGATTCGACGCATTCCTGTTGTTCTGGTCGATGGAGGTATACAATTAACATCTTAGTGTCGGTGGTAAGCGGGTTTGTTGTAGCAATACGGCTTTCCCGTGGACATCGCACACCCATACCGTTTGTGGGCGACGTCGTTGCGCATAGCGATGTGTCGTCTATCTTTCGGATGGAGATGATGAGTGTGTTTGGTAGCACTTTTAAGTGTAACAGGCATACTCAGCTTCATGTCTTAGTGCATTAGCGCTATGATACGTGGAGTTTTGTTCATTGGCGTCTTAGTAGCGTGCTACTATGATACGTTGGTGACATTTTTTATATAACAACAATACTAACTTTGTTGCCAAAGTCGATAGGAGTCATGTGGGTGTGTTGTGAGGGTGCGCCGCCAGTATGATAGTTGCATTGATGCTTACTGCTACTTGCGGTATTGCGTCTTGTGATGGATCTGCGGGTGTGCTGCGCCTGATTCGACGCATTCCTGTTGTTCTGGTCGATGGAGGTATACAATTAACATCTTAGTGTCGGTGGTAAGCGGGTTTGTTGTAGCAATACGGCTTTCCCGTGGACATCGCACACCCATACCGTTTGTGGGCGACGTCGTTGCGCATAGCGATGTGTCGTCTATCTTTCGGATGGAGATGATGAGTGTGTTTGGTAGCACTTTTAAGTGTAACAGGCATACTCAGCTTCATGTCTTAGTGCATTAGCGCTATGATACGTGGAGTTTTGTTCATTGGCGTCTTAGTAGCGTGCTACTATGATACGTTGGTGACATTTTTTATATAACAACAATACTAACTTTGTTGCCAAAGTCGATAGGAGTCATGTGGGTGTGTTGTGAGGGTGCGCCGCCCGTATGATAGTTGCATTGATGCTTACTGCTACTTGCGGTATTGCGTCTTGTGATGGATCTGCGGGTGTGCTGCGCCTGATTCGACGCATTCCTGTTGTTCTGGTCGATGGAGGTATACAATTAACATCTTAGTGTCGGTGGTAAGCGGGTTTGTTGTAGCAATACGGCTTTCCCGTGGACATCGCACACCCATACCGTTTGTGGGCGACGTCGTAGCGCATAGCGATGCGTCGTCTATCTTTCGGATGGGGATGATGAGTGTGTTTGGTAGCACTTTTAAGTGTAACAGGCATACTCAGCTTCATGTCTTAGTGCATTACCGCTATGATACGTGGAGTTTTGTTCATTGGCGTCTTAGTAGCGTGCTACTATGATACGTTGGTGATATTTTTTATATAACAACAATACCAACTTTGTTACCAAAGTCGATAGGGATCATGTTGGGTGTGTTGTGAGGGGGCGCCATCCGTATGATAGTTGCATTGATGCTTACTACTACTGGCGGTATTGCGTCTTGTGATGGATCTACGGGTATGCTGCGCCTGATTCGACGCTCTCTGTGGTTCTGGTCGATGGAGGTATACGGGTGGTGATGTCTGCTGGGATGTATGGGGGACCTTGGAATGGTGTAAGCCCGACGATAGTCGTATTGATGCTTGTTGCGTTCTGCAGCATTGCGTCTCTGCGATGGTTGTTTGGTGGGACGCTATTCTCAATGGCGCTCTCTGCGTCTTGGTTTGACTCACACCTAAGTAGCTTTGCCCAAGTCGGGTCCCTTCATTGCGGGGCTGCAGACTGTCTGCCCTCCACGATGTTTTATATAACAACATAATATTATATCTCTGTAACTTTCCCACCTTTGAATGATTGAAGGCAACTTGTTGGTGGGTGAGACAAACATGATCGAAAATGCATTTACTCAACGTCGGTGACACAAACCCTTTCTGATGGCGAATTATTACTCTTATCTTATAACTGCCTTTTGGCTATATCTGCCGTTGTATTGGTTGGTGGAGCATATGTGTCGACCTCATGCGGGTGGTAGCTGGCGGGAGGATCTGAGGAGACTCTCAAGGCTGCGGCCGAAAGCCGCACAACGTGGGACCCCATTCCCTTGAGGTGAGCAGTAGTCTCATGACACGCTCTGCGGCTAGTAGCCGTGCTGATCATGCAATTGGTGGTGATGCCATACACTTACATCACGTCTGCAGGAGCGGCGGTCTGGCAGGTGGTGGCGCTCACGGAGGGTTTACGGCCAGTGTGCCTATTTGCCTAAACCGTGTGACGTACATTCACTGTGGCTGGAGTCGTTCGTATTCTGTATGGCGTTTACACGCATTGACATGCGCGACTTCGGTCGATGTTTGTGCTTACGCACTAACAAGGGGCCAAGCCTCTTGTACTGGTTCGCCAGTTATTTTGCTGTGGACTACGGTCCAGTTCCCAAATTAGCGTTCCCTTCGGGGGGAGTGCATCAAAATGGTTGGCACTCACCGTGCACGGCGTGTGTGGGGACGTGTACCTCCCCTACATTTTTTTAAATAAATGTAGGAGAGCGAAGCCCTTGTATCGGGTATTTTTGTATAAATATATTGTGAGCCTTTTCCAAGCGGGAAGGGGTAAATAATAATAAATTAATAATGTCAACCTGATACAAGTGGAATAAAGACGTTTTATGTTCTTAACCTTTCTCGAGCCCTGTCTTCGTGAACGGGGTTCACTTAGCTTATAAGGCACTACCAACAGCTTTCAATTGCTCTAGTGGATATTCATTCTTCCAAAAGACACCTAAAAGAACTAAGTTACAAACAAACATAACGTAAATAAGGGTCCTAACTAAGACGATCACGCCAAAATATTACAAACGGCCTATTATTAAACCTTTAGAAAGATCATTTAGAAAGATCTAAACATAATTTATTAATCCTGGTCACATATATATAATGTTATTTAAAAGGGGTTATATTTAATATTTAATATTATAAAATTTTTATATAGAGGGGGGGGGGGGGGAATCGTTACAATATCAATGATATGTTGCATACCCGTAACATTCATTGCTATGCAGATGACAGCACTGGTGATGCTCTTTACACCGGCCGAGCCAATATTTCTCGGGAAAACGTCTCCGAGTGCCGGGACAAACTTGTGTCTGAAGTCGAGTCTTTGCTGAACAGAGTCTCGGATTGGGGAGGACTAAATCTAGTCCAGTTTAACCCCCAGAAGACACAAGTTTGCGCGTTAACCGCTAAAAAGAACCCCTTTATCGTATACCCTCAGTTTCAGGGCACTCCCCTTGTTGCCTCAGCCAGTATCGGAATCCTCGGCGTCGACATATCGAGTGACGTGCAGTTTCGTGGTCACTTGGAAGGGAAGGCCAAATTGGCCTCTAAAAAGCTTAGTGTGCTCAGCAGAGCGGGACAGTATTTCATGCCGGCACACCGCCTGCAACTTTACAAGGTGCAGGTTCGGCCGCACATGGAATACTGTTCCCATCTCTGGGCTGGGGCTCCCCAGTACCAGCTCCTTCCACTTGACCGCATCCAGCGCAGAGCGGCTCGAATCATCGACGACCGAGTGCTTTCCGATCGGCTCGATTCACTGGCGCTGCGAAGAGATGTTGCATCTCTTTGCGTATTTTATCGCATCTATCACGGGGAGTGCTCTGAGGAATTGTTCGGATTAATCCCAGCCGCCAAATCACGGTAAACGTCCCGATACCATCCACACTATCTGGATGCTTGGCGGTCCACCACTGTACATTTCACAAGGAGTTTTCTTCCACGTACAACCTCTCTGTGGAATAGTTTACCACCGGCGATTTTTCCGGACCGATACGACCTGGGGACCTTCAAGAAAAGAGCTTACTCCTTTCTAAAGGGCCGGCAACGCACCCGCAATTCTCCTGGTGTTGCGGTTGATCATGGGCGGCGGTAGTCACTTAACATCAGGTGAGCCGCATGCTCGTTTGCCCCCTCTTCTATAAAAAAAAACAATAGGTACACATAACCTGTGATGTAACTTTTCCTTCATACTTGCAACCTGGCTTAGGACAGACAAAAATTAACGAGTTTAGGAAAAATTGAGATTATACTAAAAAAAATGTTGTTATTTTTAATTGAATTTACGTTCTATAAGTGAAATCAAATCACTGTTTTCAAGGACAACGGTGTTTACACTAACCCTGTATTATATAATATGTAATATAGTATTTTATGAAATAAACAATGGAGTTATTAGCATTTTAATAGTTTTTTGATGTCAAAATTTCATTTTTGGAAAAAAATATTTCAAGTAATATTAATATTCTACATCCTGTAACCATAAACCAATTTTATAGTAATATCGTTTTATTTAGGAGTTATTAATTAAAATTTAGTGAGTTTCTCAAGGGAATGAAGACATGAACGATTGAACTTAGTGAAACAAATACTGTATAGAAATAAAGAGAACTTGTAATTAAAATGACAAAAAAGGCAAATTAACAGTATTATTACCTACTATTTAACCAATTCTACTCGCTTAACAGTTACAATATCACTTATCTTTTATGCTATTTATAGGTACCTAAATATATCTCTATTCATTTTCTGCATATTCCTCATCAAAGTTTGGTTCTGGCAAACGCTCAGTTTAGGTAGACTTTCTATTAGATGGTAAACTTTTATACCACGATACTACTTTTTCTGGTATATGTCCAGCGTCTGCAAGCTTAACAATGTCAGCCTTTTGGCCTCAGATATCGGGGTCATAGATTTATAGGCAGGTTTTAGTTGAACTAAGCTAAAACCTGACCAAACCATTTCTTTTTCGACCTTTATCGACTACATTAATCTTTTTAGTCAGAATTGTGGTGATATCTATAAAACATTATGTTTGGGTATTCTTTTTGAATTTAACGATTTTTATCTTTAACCACGATAATAACGCACTATTTTCATATTATTTCTTGTCATTTTTCATTTCATATTATGTCTCACAAAATAGTGAAATTTGTGACGGTAAACACCTGGCTGCCGAGCTCCACCATGTCAAGCAAGTTTTGCATGACAACAAGCTTCGGGTCTCGCGCCTACGTCACAGTGAACGAGTGAAGCCGGCCACAGTCGAGCGTGTACCTGCTGTACTGCCATATGTTAGAGGAGTCACTGACAAGATTGGCTACATCTTGAATCGCGCTTCCATCAAAACATACTTCAAGCCGCTGAAGAAGATTGGTCAGTTTTTACCATCAGTTAAGTGTAATGTCCCTCTGCAAGATGCAGGAGTGTACAAGCTTGATTGTGAATGTGGTCTCTCCTACATAGGACAAACTAAAAGATCAATAAAAACCGGCGTTAAGGAACATATAGCTGATGTGAAGAATCGACGCTCCGGGAAGTCTGCAGTCTGTGAACACGTACAGGACCGCCCCTGTCACTACATCAGATTTGATAGACCGCAAATCCTCGCTAAAGAACACCGATTCCTTCAAAGGATGATTCGCGAGGCTATTGAAATCAAAAAACATCCTAATTTCAATAGAGAAGATGGCTGGGTGTTACCATCTGCTTGGGATCCTATAATAAATAAAATTAAATCCCAACCCAAGCATACAACTGCAAGACTTCAAGATACCATAAGTTCATACTGTATAGATTGGAACAAAAATTAAATTTTAATCTATGGTAACCGCGGTTAACTATGACATATGGACGTTGAACATCTCAGTCCCGCCCGTGACCATGAGTGTTGTAAAGTGTTCGAAACGTCGGGTATTTAAAAAGTTAAATATACGCGATAAATTCCGTAAAAACTAGTATTATTTCAACGTATTATCATTTCTGATTAAACAATATAACTCTTCCAAATTTTGAAATAATATTTCTACCTTTTCTTCTTCTGTGGCATCAACGCGCCGGGTATCAGTTAGTAATAAAATAATTTTCAGGTAACAGCTTTTTTTTTTTTTTTTTTTATAGAAGAGGGGGCAAACGAGCATGCGGCTCACCTGATGTTAAGTGACTACCGCCGCCCATGATCAACAACAACAGCTTCTGAATTCGGTTCTATGTTCTATCATTTTTAGTTATAGAAGCCAGTTTTATTTGTTATTCAAAGTTCAATTACTTAAGTCTTCTGAATGAACAAAGAAATATCACAAGGTCAAAGCAAAAACAATAATTCTGACTTAATAGTTTACATACGAGTGGAACTTCTTCAAATTTATCTAAGAACATCCCTGAAGTAGTGAGCTATTTAACATAATAAAATCAGTGCATAAATAAAAAAGTTATACCCGAACATACTTAAAAAACAGATAGAATCTCCTTTTGTAAATTGGTTAAAACAATTAAATAATTTCCCTTCTTTGCCTTCTGAATATAGGACTTTATTTTTTCGGTATACTATGCCTTAGCACTAACTCCACAAGCAGTTGGTTTTTCTAATCAGTTTTTAGTTTATAATAAAAGTTTAATTTCTTATATATCACAATATTAGAGAACTTTGAGTATTGAACTAATCTTTGACTATTGAACCACCATGATTTTATTCTCAAAGTTAGAGAAACAAACGAGCTAACATAGTAATTATATTGCGAAAATCATGCGGCCCACCAAGTGCGACCTGGAGATAAATTCTCCTTATGACTTGAAAGGCTAAAGATATAATAAACATATAGTGTATGGTAAATATCTTAATCAAATACTGATTTACTAAATAATAAAATAGTGTAGGGTAACTATAGTATGTAGAATTGACTCATATAGGGCTTCTTAATAACAAGTAGATAGCTCCTAAAAAACGTACAAATAACGACGGCGTAAAATTGCGCGGCGATTTGGCCGTTTCGATTGCCAACATTTTTTCCTATTTGTAACAATATAGTATATAATACTCGTTAAAATGTAGACATTTCACTACGTGTTACGTGTGTTGTTTGTATCGATTTTGCGTGATAAGTGCGACACACACGGCGTGTAACGTATGCTTAGAATATATTACAATATTTTGATGTCCATATGATTAGTTCAGTGGAGTTGTACGGTTGGATAAAAGGGAGAATTTCATAAATATATAGAAATTAGAAGCTAAACAAAAAATATGTGGGTAATATTGAAATATATTACTGTGTATAAAGTAAAAACTATATCAATGAAGAAACTATTTAAATTATTCTTGAGACTTCCTAATATATAAGTAATTATTTAAAAAATATTTTGGATAATTATTACTTTATTTTATTTTATTCAGCTTGAAAAAAAACATTATCCACTTCACATTTAATATTATACTACCTTAAAAACAAACTAGCGTGATTGTCAAATGAAATAAAATGAAAATACAAAACTTATTTTCAGTTGGAATAACCTTAAAAGAAAAGATTAAGGGATTACCGCTCGCGTTTCTGCTTTAGTCAATGTGAAAAATGGGAAAATTTGGTAGCACAGTTTGTTTTGTAACATAAAAAAGCTCTGCAATTTTCCACGTGAAGTTACAATAAAAATTAAGCTTGTTGATTTACCACGTACTCGGTGGTGAAGGAAAACATCGCGAGCAAACCTGCATGTCTGAGAAATAATGGGAGGTATATATGATATAACTTTAACTTTAACTTTTTTGTTGATTTAATTCTAAAATCCCTTTGATTGCAACACCACATCCGCGATCCTATGACGTAGTGAAAAATATCAACTTTTTTCTGAAAATGCAAGTTTGAATCCAACAGGGGAAAAGGCTGGCAATGCGACGATGCATCTTACATATTATGCAGCATCCTACTGTATCACGTTAAAATTACGAGAAGCTCAGAACATAGAACGAAAAACGTCAAACAAATAGACGTACTTCAAAATGGTGCCATCTATAATACTCTCATAAAACCAATTTTTAATACTTGACAGTGATTAAGGCATTTGCCAGAAAAATTACTTAATCTTAAAAACATACAGAACATACAATAAAGTACACATATAAGATACAAAAAATGCAAACACCTACTGCCAAACTTTTCATAAAAATTACTAACCGACTTCAAAACTAAAAAAATAATATATTCACACACCAGATTCTGAAGTCGATGATAAAACGTATAGTGTGTGGGCGAGTGTATAGACTAGTGTATAGAACAGTGTATAGACAAATTAAAATCCCATCTTCATTTTTACAACGACACTTTTTTTTGAAGTCGGTTTTCACTTTAACTATTTTACTCTTTAATCATCTAATATCCCACGTTCTAGGTAAACGACTATACGACGAGGTATAGTCGTCTTAGTAGTACATTACATTAAAATACTCATCTCCTATTTTTCTACCCTGAGGGATAATTTTTTTTCTTCAAAACTATGTGGGACCACCCCTGAAGTATATAGCCTATATAAAAATAATAATTTAAACAAACTGAACCGTTTCCGAGAAATCGGTGTACAAACATACCCGTCGAATGTAGAATCTTCTCATATTTAAAAAACATACTTACATTGAAACAAAATCAACCATTCAATTGAAAATGTTATTAAAAACCATAACAAATATCACAGCACTAAAGCAAGTAAAGCCTAGTAACCGATTCCTTAAACTCAATATGGTTAAAGAAATATAAAGTTTGAGGAAGCGAAAGTTTGAAACACATTACCAAAGCAAATCCATTGTTTACATAAAATTTATCTACTTAAAGATGTAAGAATTAATCTTTTGAATAATGAATGTTAATTGCAACTGAGAAATTACAAGATCATCATACAATGTCCTAATAAATTAGTCCGCTTAGTATAGCGTTAAGCATCATTCGTTACGAGGCAGCTTGATAGGAAACTCTATCTCTACATTGCGTCCGACTTTCCAGTAGATATAACTTTTTTTTCAGCACAATTGAATGACAAACATCTGAATAAACCATCGACCTATTAAAAACAAACAAAGTATAATAAGGATATAGGACTTCATGCATAAAGCTTTTTTAATTTTATCTCACTTTACCCGAGGGCAATAAACTAAAAGTCTAATTTCAGTATCACATAAAAAAAACTCATAGATTTCACGCTTTAAAACACGTCTTACTTAAATGGGGCAATAACAAATAAAGGGTTACAGTAAATCCAAGTTCAAGTATACTTGAGCCACCACCATTACGGCTGTCTGTATATACGAAATCGATACATCACACGGATAACTTTCCACTCAACTTTGTACGTTTTAGCTCACGGCGGAAAAACATCAAAGGTTAGTCTTTCAAGTTTTAACAAAACTGGCACATACACATGGCAGATGTATTGCCACATTTGGCGTTTATTTATATATTTTACTTCTTTATATTTCTTTTCATATCTTATCTCTTAATTAACCTATTAGATACTCCTTAAGAGGGAGGGAATAGAGAGGCACTTGTGCTTGCGTATTCACTTGGGCGCTATCGTAATCCTATCCTGCGTCGATGGCTAGTCTCCGTTGAGGGTGGCCGCCGTGACCCAAATTCGGTTTGGAGACATTATTATTATTACATACTCCTCCCCTGACATTGCTTTGCGTGTGGGTTGGCAATCGCCGTTATTATGATTTACAGTTGATTAAAGAAATACTCCTGCTCATTTGTTTCAGTCTTACCCATAGGATGTATGGATCCACTTACGGCTCCACAACACGGTGGTCATTTCTATGTCACTAGATTTTTGGGAACTCCTAATTGGATTTTGATTAGTGTATAGGTGTAAATATTTTAAACCTTTGATGTGGTGGACACACTGTTAATTATTTTGAGACGATATTGGCATGAGGCAAATAATACAAATCTCCTACTAGACTACGAGCAAGCATTTTCAATCACATTCAAAATGAGATTACCTACCGCAATCGCCATGTTCCGCAGGATCCCACTTTCTTTTATCTTGTTCTAATCTTTCATTTAAATAAGCTGAGTAGAATGATCCATATTATTTTAACGGTTCACGAGTTCAAGTATTATGAAATTGGTTTCTCGTCTCTTTTATCGGATCAGGGATTGTAGATCGTTCTTCCATTACAAAACTGACAATGGTTATGAAACAAATGACAGCATCAGAATTTTTTATGTGCACGAATGAAGCCTCTCAAGTGACGCAATCATCCCTACCTACGTCCTGTGCATCCTCGGTAATATGTTTCTGTTGAAAAAAGATGAAGGAATAGAGATACAATTTGCACATTTCTTTACAAATTTTGGTATGCACTGGCAACTGAATGACAAGCTGAATGACAAGCTGAATTTTCGTATATACCTTCATTTTGGCGTTCTAAAAGTGTTCATAAAAGTCTCATTAAATCTCGTGTCTGCGTCGTAAGTTATTCAAGGTCAAAGGTTAAAAATATAGTTTTTCCTGATTATCTTGGTTTCTATGGCTCCAATTATTATAAAAACTGTAGAGCATACATATAATTAGAAAGATAATCCGAAAAACTGTTTTTTACCTTTGATCTTGATTAATTTACAATGAAGACTCGACATTTTGTGAAAATTTTGAGACAACTTTTACAACGCCAAAATAAAGGTATATACGAAAATTCAGCTTATTATCTCCCACTCCGAGGTTGATCGCTAACTTGACTGGACTATGTGAAACATATCTTATAACCTTATAATTGATCTTTCTTACAATTATACACCAATATGGAAAATTAAATCGTAAAAAAATGCAGATAGGTACAAAATATTAATAAAAATAGCCAACCTTAAAAAGTTGTTAGATGTTAAATGATCCAGATAGAACTGTCACTCAGGATATGCTAGGATGTAGCATCCTCGCGTTGATTTTCAGTGACAAACGTATGATAATGGTAGAAGAATGAATATGTCTTTAATTAATGTAATTAACTAAATTAAAAGATTTAACCGGTTTTTAATTAAAGTAAAGTTCGCTTTAACAGAGTAAAATTATTTTCATTATTTATGTGAAAACTTTTTTATAAAATGACATGTTTGTACGTGGTACAGCCATACTGCAACTATATTATGGTTGTAGCACGAATTGATTGGCTCGACCGGGGAAGAACCACGCTCTTACAGAATACCAACGTAAAATGGCATGTCAATGCTGTTGTGTTTCGTATGGTGAGTAAGAGAACCGGACACCGTTAGTCCTAAGGGATGGCAATGCATCTGCATTGCATGCATGTCTATGAGCCACAGCATCCACGGACCATCGGGTGGACAGAGTGCTCGTTCGACACCCTTATTCTATAATAAAAAAAGTCCTTAGAATAACATTATCACAATAAAAAAATTCATCTGAATAGTTTGAGCCGTTTTCAAAAAAGTCATTTACATAGGTATATACAAGAATTGTTCGTTTATCTTCAATACAAATTTCATTAAAATGATAGTCTTTTCCGAGAAACCAATTACATAAATACATAAATCGAGCGTTCGATCTTCGCTCGGCGTTAGAAAATAAATTATAATTTTCTTGGCATGACAGCTAGCTAGATGAACTTGAATAATAAGACATTATCTAATAATATTTTATACAAATTTATAGAGCCTTTTTTTTAAAGTTACGGTTAAAATATTTAGATGTATTGTTTCAAAGATGGAGGGGTTATGCGCGAGATTTCTCGGCGTGATAAACTTAGAAATAAGAAAATCCGCAGTAGAACTAGAATACTGAAATAGTCCAACATAGTAAGCTGAAATGGCGATGGACTGGCCATATAGCTCGAAGAACCGGCAACCGATGGGGAAGAAAGTTTCTCGAGTGGCAGCCTCGTACTGGTAGACGAAGTATAAGGCGCCCCCCCCCCCCACCAGATGGAGTGTGACCTGGTAAGATATGCCGATGAATGCAGGTGGCTCAGGGCCGTGCTTTGTGGCATTCCTCGGTGGAGGCCTATGTTCAACAGTGGACTTGTGAAGGGCTGTAATCATGATAATTTTTAATACTAATGCAACATTATGAAGGTTTCAGAAGGTAAAAAGTATATCAGAAAGTAGCAAAGTTTACAAAATGTTATTCCGTGGGTTAATAAATCCGAAAAGGACGTAACACGAAAATATTGTGGCGTTCGATGACTTTTTATTCTATTGTGTTACGAGTACAAGTCGACCGCCGCCCATGAATAAATGCAGCTACTGCAGCTGTGAAATATATTTTTGCTATTACTCTCTTACATTTGCAGTCATCGAAAATTATGTAGGCTGATATATATGAGAGAACTGGTTTTTGCTGCTAAGCTGAGTTTGTCCAGCAATCCAAAATCTTCTACTTCAGAGCAACGTTCGGTGCTGATCTACTTATAATGAATGTATTTAAGTAAGTTAGTTACTTTGATGAAACTAGATATTTACCTAACTTATTCAGTCTTTAAAGTCGGTCAAAAGTACACAGCTAAACAAAAGCTTCCATATAGGTTGCCTTAAAGTAAAGTAAAGTAAAGTTACAGCCTATATACGTCCCACTGCTGGGCACAGGCCTCCCCTCATTTCTGAGAGGGTTTTAGGGCAAGGAAGTGTCCGCCACGCTGCCCCAATGCGTGTTGAGATATTGCCTTATAAGTTGGAGTTGAATAGATTGCCTTATAGGGGGATATTTGCCACAGTCGCCACGCTTGGCAGGCGGGTTGGCAATAACAGTTTATTATTTTGAATTGTTTTTAGGAAGACGCTGCTGTTCTTTTCCCTCTGTTGCCTCTTCCGATACTCACGGGATGATTGGGGTAGGTAGGTACTAACCTAAGGGTCGTCCCACACGTACCACAACCACTAACATCGCAGCGACAACATGTGGTCACGTGTCACGTCACGTGTGAATAGTGTCGTTGCAGCTTTTTGGAGTTGCGTTGTGGTCATGCGACAAAATGTCGATGTGGTTGCGTAAGTGGTTACGTCGTATGCAGACACAGTTCGATTCTATTGTATATGGTTGTGGTACGTGTGAATAGACCCTAACTAACTTATTAAATTTTCTACAAAGTTAGTGCTGTTGGCCAGTTGGCTTTTATGGCTTCATGGGACTCAAGGCTAGCTAGCTGCACACACTGCAATACATAATATTATAGAAAGTACCTGGATGACCGAGCTTTCCTTGGTATATTTTTTTTTTTGGAAATTATATTTACATACAAATCACATACTGATGAAACATGAATAATATTTTTTGATCTTATTGACATCATAGATAAAACTGAACTGGTTATTTGAATAAAAAAAATCATGAGTGCAATTAGTTTAATTTAAATTTTCGTATTTTTAAAAAAATACTAAAAATGGGCTCGAAATAATAGATTTTCTCACAAAAGAATGGAACTTGAAATAAAAGGAAAAAAAGTCGAACCAGAAACAGGACGCGAACCAGGGCACTCCGATTTCGCGACCACCCTTGAGCTATTACGATCGTTAATACGTTGTCAAAATTTACCTTCTTATATTGTAGCAGTTTTTTTATTGCCTGAAAACACGGACAAAATTACATTTTCTAAAAATGAATCACAGCTAGATCGATTTATTGCCCCCGATACCCCCTGGACACTAAATTTTATGAAAATCGTTGAAGCCGTTTCCGAGATTCCGATTATATATATATATATATATATATATATATATATATATATATATATATATATATATATATATATATATATAAGAATTGCTTGTTTACGGGCATGAGATGAGGTTAATATTATCATATGGAATAAGTTTGTCATTCCATTCAATTACAATGGTCTTCAAAAACGGAGTGATAAGGCCTTTGTTAAGCTATGTCAGTGTGCTTTTCCATCCTCGGCTGCGTCACCACTTACTATTAGGTATAACAGTAGTCACACAATGGCTTGGAATAGTAAAAATAATCGTTGTTGAACTGGAACTGGAATTCGTTTATCGATGTAGAAAACAGGCAAAAATCGTCAAGACTCTCTATACCCAGGATGAATCAACTATCTACATTCTATAAACATAACTAAATTCATACGGAACCCTCAGGACGCAATTTCTATTCGCACTTGTCCTATCTTTATTATGAGACTTACATTTTGTTATATTAAATAAGATTTTACTATAAAAAAGACTCCGGCTCATAATCAACACTGATACATTATTTTATTTATTTTTTACACAACATGGACGACGGTGACAAACGAGCCCACAGTCCTCGTACACCTGATGATAAGTGGATGATGTGGCTCTTAGACATCTACATGTATCTTCAATTAGAATCAAAGTGCATTGCGACGTCATCCCCGAGGACTAAGATGTAATGTCTCATTTCCGGTAAAAAGGGTGACCGGTTTTCTACACTCAGCATAAGAAACACAGCATAATTAAGCAGCTATTTAACGCTGGTATTTTATGTGAGCGTGGTCCTTCCCCGGTCGAGCCAACTCATTCGTATATTTACACAATACAACAAAACCAAACTTTGAAGGTCAAAACGAATCCTACCACAATTCCCATCTGAGTTATACATTCGCACTGAAAGTACAAACATATTATCCGCGGGAAATAATAACATTAACCTATCCCGGGTCAGTCACATCCACTCTAAGTTATTAAACTCAATTAAAATCCACAGGTACTGTATACAAACATTAAACCTTTTACAGGCTAATACTTTATCACTATTAAACCCCTAATGTTTTGTTTAATCTAACACACAGTGCTTTTTTATATTGTCTGGTATCGTATACATGCGTTATATAGTATAAAATTACAAGTTGCTTATTTGATATAAGTTTATTTAACGTATGCTTGAAAGGATTTATTACTGACACGGGTCGTGGGTTCAAATCCTAACCTTTTTTTAAAGAACTAAGGGTTGGAAACTAGCACACAGATCACCTGACGGTAAGTGAATGTTCTTGTACAGAATACCAGCATACGTAGTACGCTGGTATTCTGTACAAGCGTGGTCCTTTCCTGGTCAAGTCAACACATTCGTGGTGCTGCCATAATAAGTCGCAGCATGGAATCAACCACGTACCACATATCACGCCAACATTTGTGTAATATAGAACAAAATATTTTTGGGTTTGATGTGTTACTATAATTTTCCTCGTGTATGTAATTATACGATAAAATTTACTTTGAATAAAAAGGGTAAAAGGGTAAGGCTTACTGCAAAGAACTTATTGTATATAAAAAAATTATCCCCCTTTTTTCCAGCCCCGGGAATAGAAATTTTCTTCCAATGTATATGTGACCACCAATGCGGGAAAGGGGTTCTTACCTTTTGATTAAAAAAACATTGGAATCTCTTTACAATTGTTGAAGATATTGCGTAACATAGATACAAAACACATACACAGTCGAATTAAGAACCTCGTTTTTTTTAAGTCGCCTAGAAAGCATCGTATTTTTTTATGAAGTGTGAAAGTGCATACAGTCTAGTGGTTATTGGATGCAGTAACCCATAGATATCTACATCTATCCTCTTTAAAATACCAAAAATTCAAAAGTTATATCAAACAAACGATTATTTAGAAATTTTTTAATGGCTATAACTTTTGAACGCCTCGTTCGATTTTGATTCACTTGGCGTCATTCGACGCAGTTTTTTAAGTGCAAAAAATTGTGTAACAGGTCTTGAGTCGATAGATAGAAGAATTTAAATGTTTACTCAAAGAAACAATTATTTCTCTTAAATCTGATCTTTTAAATAGCTGTAATTTTTTGAACGCTTCGTTCTATTTTGACTTATCTAGCGGTATTCGACAAAATTTTATAAGTAAAAAAGTGTCTTATGTCTGGAGTTGTTAAGTCAAATATTTAGAAGAAACTTGCACTTTTTTTTCTTTTTATTTTTGGTTTTTTTTTTAAACGGCTTGACCGATTGACTTCAAAATCTAATCAGGTCGAAATCTTAATGAACACTTTCGAACACCGTATCGCTCATCTCGATCGGTTGATTTTTCTAAAGATATCGTACGACAAAATTTTATTTACACACACACACACACACACACACACACACACACACACACACACACACACACACACACGCACACACACACGCGCGCGCGCGCGCACACACAACGCGCGAGTGCGCGCGCACGCACGCACGCACGCACACACACACACATACGGCCAGAAGCCCAGCCGGAATTAGTTGGGATAGCTACCTAGGACCTCAAAATGTGGAGATCTGACAAAAACATGCAAATCGGACCGAAATTTATGCATTGACATTCTGTCATGTATGGATGGCTGTATTGATGATGATAAAGGTTTTTCTTATAGGATAGGATAACAAACGAGCACACAGCCCATCTGATGGTAAGTGGTTGCTGCGGGCCATAGACATCTACGACCTCCTCAGAGTATCTCGCTGCAGAGGGCAACCCTCCACCTCCCACGGCCCCTTGCGGTTATAAAGGACGAATCTCGAAACATACACGCAGTACTTACGCGGGGCTCTTTTCACTTGCACTGATTTGACTCTCTACTGCTTTTTTTTATAGAATAGGATGACAAACGAGCACACAGCCCACCTGAAGGTAAGTGGTTGCTGTGGCCCATAGACATTTACATCTATCCTCGATTACGAATCAAAATGCAGATGCGTTGTCACCCGTGAGGACTAAGATGGAATGAATGTGAGAATGAATAAAATGGATAGAATGAAATTTCCACTCACCAAACGAAACACAGCAGCATTAAGCTACTATTTCACGCTGGTATTCTGTGAGAGCGTGGTCCTTCCCCGGTCGAGCCAACCCATTCGTGCTACAACTATACTACTAATATAACTGCAGCATGACTCTACCACGTATAAAATGTACGGCATATTGTAGACTAGTACTAAAGCATAGTGAAAATCCTTGTTTAATTCTAGATCAATGTAATAAAACCTTTTCATTATACTAGTTATTCCTAAATGTTAGGGTACACGAAAATCGGAAATACCAAATTATTAAATTTTTTCCTATTGTCAAAATTTTAAATACTTACGTTCAGCTTTGCCTTAAAATACTACTTCACTTTACAAAATATATAACATAAGAATAAAAAAGGCATTGAAAAGTGCGTTTGAGTGAATTACGTTTCATGCAGAACATAAAACACTGCTTTGTAGCGTGCCCTATTAGCTACGAAAGAGCACCGTAGGAGATACACAGCAGGCGGCTAATGGCTTAACTATGTTACAATACGAATATACTATTGCAGAAGTAAACCTTTATCTGGATTAAATTAACTGTGTTTACATCAACAAGTTACAAAACTTTTGTATATATCGTAAACACCATGATATGACTCTACTTTATGATAAGAACATAATGTTACGAGCATGGGGTTCGAGAAAATTTAAAAAATTGACATTTTAATTCATACATCATCATCATACATTCATTATCGGAAGGTGGAGTGGTGGAGATGGAGGATAAGGCCCTATATAAGGCCGATATAGACCGCGATCCGGGTCAGAGTTATAATGGCGATTCAAGTGAGTACTTCGAAGCGATACAACTGCGAAATAAAGTGATCAGTAGTACAATTGCGTTTTGTTATTAGTGTGGTTTTAAGTTGTAATTAGCGATCTATAATTAAAATGTCATCAAGTTGCCAGAGATGACTTATGGAACTGAGACGTAGTCCTTCACAGCTAGCCGTATGAGGACGCTCAAGGTTGCTCAGCGTGCTACGGAGAGCGCTATGCTCGGGATTTCTGTGCGTGATAAACTTAGAAATGAGGATATGCGCAGTAGAACCAGAGTGACCGACATAGCCCAACGGATTAGTAAGCTGAAGCGGCAATGGGCCAGCCATATAGCTCGAAGAACCGACAACCGTTGGGAAAAAAAGGTTCTCGAGTGGCAGCCTCGTATCGGTAGGTGAAGTGTAGGGCAACCTTCCACTAGATGGAGTGACGACCCGGTAAGACATGCAGGAAGGCGATGGGTGCAGGTGGCTCAGGACCATGCTTTGTGGCATTCCTTAGGGGAGGCCTATGTTTAGCAGTGGACTTGTGAAGGGCTGTAGTATGATGAACAATGATCGTCAACTCAGCAGCAAATATTAACTGATCGAGACATAAAAGTAAAACGTTAAAATAAAGTAGTGTATTTTATTAGTTTAATAAAATACAGTAAATAAAATACTACAGTGGTTTTAAAGGATCCGTCACCTCATCTTCCTCACTCCCATCCCTAAAGTGTAATGCGTAAGGCGACTAAAGGCGAAACCAGGGAACGTCTTTAGTACTCTTTTTTTCCTTTTTAATTTTTAAAACGTTACTCCACAGTAAGATTTCCTCCTTTGCCGTGTAGTGACGTTTAAGAATATCCAATATCCCTATATCTTTCCATTGGTGTCGTAAAAGGCGACAGAGGGAAACAGGCAGGAGATGGGCAGCAGCATCTTCCTGATAGCAGCAACTGTACAAGAAAAAAACTGCGGTTGCCAACCCACTCGCCAAGCGTGGCAACTATGGCAATATACCCTCATGATAGTTATGAAGAAACGCCCCCCAGTCTCCGGCGGCCCCGCTATTCCTGGTTACGGTGGCGACCATGTCAACAGCGGGGCAGGGGCGCTAATAATCTCCGATGGAGGCTTGGTTGCCACCTACGATGATTCGACCTGACAACATATTACGCACACACCGGAAGAAGAGATAGACAAGTTGCGCCGGAATATTATAGGAGTATCCGAGGTCCGAAGAAAGGGGGAGGACACGATGATTCTCGAATCCAGCAACTTTTTCTATCACCGGGAAAGCGACCATCTGTCCCAAGGAAGTGTTGGGTTTATCGCCCACAAATCTCTCGTTAACAACGTTGTAAAGATAGGGAGTGTGTTGAGGAGGGTTGCGTACCTTGTACTCTGAATCACAAAACGGTATTCGCTGAAGGTCATACAGGTTTACGCACCAACGTCGGAACATCCCGATGAGTAGGTGGAGGAAACGTATGAGGATATTTCTAGAGCCATGAATTACTCCAAAACTCATTATACGGTGTTAATAGGAGACTTCAACACAAAACTGGGCACAAAAAAGAACAGCGAGCTGAAGGTAGGGAAATTTGGAATAGGGCAACGGAACCCAAGGGGCCAGCAGCTGGCCGACGACATGGAGAAAGAGGGATTCTTTATGATGAACTCTTTTTCCAGAAGCGGCCCACAGAAAGTGGACCTGGTCGAGTGCCGACGGTTTGATAAAAAATGAGATTGACTACATTATGACGACTAGACGGCAACGGTTCAGTGATGTCCCAGTGATCGCAAGGGTAAAAACTGGCAGCGATCACCGAATGGTTAGAGGCAATCTGAACCTAAACTTTAAGTTGGATAGGTCTCATCTAATGAAGTCAACGCTTCGTCCCCTAATCCTCTAATCCAAAATCCCGAAACCTTTCTGCTTAAGTTGCAAAACCGCTTTCAGTGCCTAGAATATTGCAATGCAGTGGACGATATGAATGACAAGCGCGTGGAAACTGTCCATGCGAACGGAGATAAGTTCTGCAAGACCCGCCGCAGAAGAACACAAAAACTCTCCGATCACACTCCTAATCTCATAGCTGTTAGACTGGTGATGAGGCTGTAATCGTCAGCAGATTTGACAGCATACAGGCAACTGAACAGACGGATCTCCAAATGCATGCGGCGAAACTTACGCAACTTTAATACTGCTCGTATTGAACAAGCTATCGAGCGGAACCAGCGCTCCAAATTCTTTGCCAGAGATCTGTCTGCCAAAAAGAGAAAAACTGTCAAAGCTGAAGACTGAGTGAGGCATCATCGTTTTCGGGTAATCTGAGATTTTGAGTGAGATTGAGAGGTTCTATGGGCAGATATACACATCATCGTTGGAGCCACACGCAAGTGTGAGTAACAATCCAAGAGCAAATCTTATCCGATATTATTCTGATGATATTCCGGGCATCAGTCTAAGCGAGATAAGAATGGCTCTCCAGCACCTTAAAAATGACAGGGGCCCCAAGCGAGGATGGAATTATAGCGGAGCTTCTGAAAGCGGGTGGAAAACCGGTACTTAAGGTCCTTCAGAAGCTCTTCAATTTCGTCCTCTATGGTGCCACTACTCCGGAGGCATGGAGTAGAAGTGCGGTGGTCTTGTTCTTCAAGAAAGGCGACAACGCTCTTTTGAAGAACTGCAGACCGATTTCCCTTCTGAGCTGCGTCTACGTGCTGTTTTCGAGTGTCACTACAAATCGTCTCTCACGCAGACTCAATGACTTCAAGCCTCTCGAACAAGCCGGTTTCCGAAAAGGCTTCAGTACTTTAGACTACATACATATCCTGCGGCAGATTGTACAGAAGACCGAAGAGTACAATCTGCCACTTTGTCATGCGTATATGGACTATGAAAAAGCCTTTGATTACGTCGAAATTTCGGCGGTGCTACAGTCCCTTCAGAGATGCCAAGTTGACTGTCAGTATATAGAAGTGCTGAAGTAATAATACAGTAGGGCTATGATGGCTATCCGAGTACGGAACCAAAGATTGAAACCTATCCAACTGCAGAGAGGTGTAAGACAGGGTGACATTATATCTCCGAAACACTTCACCGCTGCGTTGGAAGACGTTTTCAAGCTACTGGACTGGAAAGGATACGGTATTAACATCAATGGCGAGTACATCACTCACCTTCGATTTGCCGACGATATAGTCCCTATGGCAGAATCGCTGAAGAACTACGCTCAATGACCTCAATGGTGTCTCCCAATGGATAGGTCTTAAGATGAACATGGACAAAACAAAGATCATGTTTAATGTCCACGTCACCGAAGCCGGTAGTTGTTGGGAGCAGTATGCTCGAAGTTGTTGACGAGTACGTTTACCTGGGACAAATAGTCCGACTAGGTAAGTCCAACTTCCACCGAGAGGTCTATCGACGGATTCAACTCGGCTGGGCAGCGTTCGGGAAATCACGACACATCATCTCGTCAGGTATACCTCAAATTCTGAAAACTATATTGTACAATCAGTGCGTGTTGCCAGTGATGACTTACGGATCTGAGGCGTGGTCCTTCACTGCTGGCTATATGACGACGCTCAAAGTCGCTCAGCAAGCTATGGAGAGGGCTATGCTCGGGGTTTCTCTGCGTGATAAACTCAGAAATGAGGATATCCGCGGTAGAACCAGAGTGATCGACATAGCTCAACAGATTTGTAAGCTGAAGCGGCAATGGGTCGGCCATATAGCTTGAAGGAACGACAACCGATGGGGAAGAAAGGTTCTCGAGTGGCAGCCTCGTACCGGTAGGCGTAGTGTAGGGCGACCCCCCACTAGATGGAGTGACGACCTGGACCGTGCTTTGTGTAATTGACTTGGGGGAGACCTATGTTCAGCAGTGAACTTGTGAAGGGCTGTAATGTTGATGATGATGATGATGATGATGATGATGGTGGTGGTGGTGATGATACACGGAAAATAACCAAACCCGGAACAATTTTATGTAGGTAGTATACAAACACTTGTTACATGCAGGATTCGAAACCGCGGCCCTAACAACTTATCCACAGCCGAATTTTCAAGTGGATTAAAAAAAAGGGTTAAACTATCTTGTATTTAATAGAGATGTAAATAAAATACCTAGACCGATGGGATTCAAAGTTCAATTCCCCCAAAAAGTGTGGTGATTAAGAAAAATCCTACCTACTATGCTGATGAGATGAAGTGGATACGGGACGTGACCACTTCATCTCATCAGTATATATATCGCTAAACAGAAAGGTCCGCCGTCAAAATGCCAAAAAAATACCAGGGTATATTTAAAGGAATAACGGAAATTGACCACTTGAATAATACATTAACCTCAGTTATATCGAGTTCGGTCACATCCACTCTAATTAAGAGAAATCCAATATCCGCAGGTGCAGGAGACAGACATAAAACCTTTTCATTTATAGGGCAATGTACTTTGTCACCAATTAAGCCTGTTGCTCTGCTTTATTTCGTTTGCAACGCCCTTTGTTTTTTACCTACTGTATATAAGCTGACGTAAATTACAAGACAAAAATTCGATAGTGGTTAAAGCCAATCGTACGCTACCCACTATCTGTTGGAAGACATACTTCGATAGGGGTGCAACAAGACTGCAGACAGCGCTTCGACGTACTCAATAAATCTTCATTTGCGAGTCTATTACAGCGAAGTTTTAAACGCTGCAGTGCCAACAATTTAAAGATTATTAAGAAGCTCAGAATTCATCTTCTTTCAGTATTTCATTTCAGTTCTTGTATAAAGTTACACACAAATAAACATAGATTCAGCTGCCATTTACAATCAGGTAGACGTTTATCGGTTCGTTTATCATTAAAAAGTATGTTACGTCGTTACATAGTCATCATCATCATCATTACAGCCCTTCACAAGTCCACTGCTGAACATAGGCCTCCCCCATGGAAAGCCACAAAGCACGGTCCTGAGCCACCTGCATCCATCGACTTCCTGCACGTCTTACCAGGTCGTCACTCCATCTAGTGGGGGGTCGCCCTACACTTCGCCTACCGGTACGAAGCTGCCACTCGAGAACCCTTCTTCTCCAACGGTTGTCAGTTCTTCGAGCTACATAGCCGGCCCATTGCCACTTCAGCTTACTAATCCGTTGGGCTATGTCGGTCACATAGTATTTCTCAAGAATGTCTTATTTGCTCGGTGGATATTTTTTTAAATTAAATGGCCTACATTAAAAAATACAAATATTGTAAAAGGTAAGTAGTATTAAGATTAGTTAATGCAACACTTCACGTTTTACCGTCCGTTGCTCCGCTTCAATGTGTTATTTTACCATGGAATGGTAGCCTAAGACAATCCATTACCTCATAGCATCTTGTAGTGTCGTAAGAGGTGACATAGAGAAACGAAACAAGCATCTGCCTGATAACATCTCAAAATAATAAAAACCTACGATTTTTAACCCTGCTTGCCAAGAGTAGCAACTTTTGCAAGTATGGGGTATATAATTATACTGTTACGCGCCTAAGTCGACGGCACTAGCGCCATCTAGTGTCAGAGACGAGAGCGAGGGGAGCTTTCCAGAAAATGACATCGTCGTGAATTAAAGAGTTAATTTTGGTAATTCTATCGGCAATTTTAACTGTCACGAACCTCAAGCTCGTAACAATACTAAAAGACAAACTATGACGGAAACCTATATTCAGCAATGGAATCTATTTACATACCTTCGAACGAGCAATTCTTGTATATATAAATATATATAATGGAAATCTCGGAAACGGCTCCAACGATTTTCATAAAATTTAGTGTCCGTTTCGGGGGCAATAAATCGATCTAGTTAGGATTAATTTTTAGAAAATTTCGTTTTATCCGTGTTTTCAAACAATGAAACTGCTACAATAAATATCTTTAGAATAAGAAGGTAAATTTTAACAATGCGTTGATTTTAACAGCTCAAATTGGAATCGTAGTACCCTGATTCGAGTCCTGTCTTCGATTCGACCTTTTTTCCTTTTTTTTCAAGTTCAGTTCTTTTGTGAGAAAATCTATTATTTCGAGCCCTTTTTATAGTATTTTTTAAAAACACAAAAATTTAAATTAAACTAATTGCACTCATGATTTTTTATTCAAATAACCAGTTCAGTTTTTTTTCTAGTATGTCGGTAAGATCAAAAAATATTATTTATATTTCATCAGTATGTAATTTGTATCTAAATATAATTTCCAAAATACACGATTTCCAAAAAAAAACCTCTGTCATCCAGGTATTTTTAATAAACTGTAATGAATTAATGAATGAAAATTTAATTTATAAAACATATCCGATAAATTTGTCGAAGTAGTTCCAGGCTTAATTTCAAATAATAATTTAGCCACTACCCTTGAGCACCACACTTTTAACGCAAACACCAGACTGCGAAACACACTTAGGCACTTCAGTTAAAAGCTTTTCTAAGTTGTACAGGCGCACTCAAGTGCACAAGTTTGTTCTAATTAAAATGTGCACTTTTCAAGCTCTTTAGAATAGGTAACTATTATTTCTTATGTGATATTATTTTAACATAGTTTATTGCGTTATTTAGTATTCGATCGATTGACTTAAATGTTGCTATGATAAAATGTAACCGAAAGTCACTGGTATAACCTAAAACCAGATATCTGAAGGGGCAATGTGTCCAGCATATTGCTTGAAGAGCCAAAAACCGGTAGCAAAGAAAGTTTCCTCAACTGTAGTATCGTAGTGGCGGGGAGTGTAGGACGGTCCCTCACACTAGTGAGGGACCGTCCTAGGTCGCTACTCCATCTATGGAGTAGCAACCTTACAAGAATACAGGAAGTTGATGGATGCATGTGGCTCAGGAGCTCATGACCGTGTTTGTGGTATTTCTTGAAGAAGGCCTATGTTCAGACCTGTAAAGGTCTATAATAATGATGAGGATATGTTTCCACAATTTTAATGCAATGGAAGCAATACAATGGGGGAACCCCATTGTATGACAAATAGACCGGGTTTCATTCATCATCATTAGCCTACGATCATCAGTAGAAAGCCCTATTAAAAGTAAAAAGTAGGAGCCTAAATACATCCCACTACTGGGCATAGACCACAGCGAGTTTTAGGTTAAAAAGGAGTTGATTAAGTTAATGCAACACCGGATGACCAACTTCACATACCTATACCTAAAAATGATTTCCGAAAAATATTTTTAACATCTCAGATATGCAGATTTTCTGCGATATTTTTCTTCACCGCCGAGAACGTAGTAAATCGAAACTTTAAATTGCAGTTAAAATATGAGTGGAGTCGGCGCGGACCTAATTTAAGTTGCTTACGTACCAACTATGAAATTTACGTTTAGATCTATTCGATAACAGGTTTATACAGATGACTCTCAAGATTCTATCAGTGCATTTCCCTGGACTTCTCTGTTCCAGAAAATATTAGAATTACAGACACGACTTCTCTACAGATTCATTATATGATGTATAGATTATGTAAAAAAAATTAGAACAAACCTTATTTGGTTTGGAATTTTGCACAAAATGTCTTCCAACATTTTTTCTGCTATCTCATTGAAGTTTTGATACAGATTCGATTTTTCATACGTCAATACCATTCTAAAACAAACTATGAGTGTTAAAGGATAAGTTGTTTTAGATATTTTAAATAAAATTCTTATGGTACCGCACATTACACCACGCCTGTAATTTACGAGGGGTAGGTAAATTCGCAAATAATTTTCGAAAAAATTGCGTATAAAATATAGAATAAAATAAAATATATTTAAAATGAACTTACATGAACTTACATGTGGACGAAGTTGGGGGTAAAAGCTAGTATTAAATAAAATGTATTAAATCCCAACCCAAGCACACAACGGCAAGTCTTCAAGATAATTACTATAAGTTCATACTGCGTAGATCGGAACAAAAATTAATAATTTTAATCTGGAGGTAGCCGTGGTTAACTATGACATTGGGACGTTGAACATCTCAGTCCCCCCGTGACCATAGGTGCTGTATAATGCTCGAAACGTTGGGGATATAAAATAAGTTAATATAAACGTTTAAACATAAAGAAATACGTAATACACGTGACACAGAAAATACAACTTTTCGTAGTCGATGTACCGCCGCGCTATCTTGCATTAGGTTGAAAATATTTCATATAATAATATTATACCACGCTCTCACACAATACTATCGTAAAGTAGCAGCTTGATGCTGCTGTGTTTCGTATCGTGAGTGTAGAGAACCGGAGACCCGTTGTACTGGAATCGAGGCATTCCATCTTAGTCCTCAGGGGTGACAACGCGTCAGCATTTTGATTCTTAATTGGGGTTAAATGTAGATGTCTATGGGTCACAGCAATCACTTGCCATCAGGTGGACTGTGTGCTCGTTTGTCGCACTAATTCTATAAAAATAACTATTTCTGCCACCAAATAGTAGCGCTTGTACTGCTGTGTTCCGATGTGAGGGATATAGAGCCAGTATAATTACAGTCGTCAGAGATAACATCTTAGTCCTCAGAAGTGACCTCAAAGTTATATAAAATCCGCAGGTTATTCAGTCAATCTGTCCGTAATTATATGTTGGCGACCTTTGACTAATTAGATCGAGTATTAATTAGTATGTATAGAGAGAACCTATAATTCTACACAAATTGAGTCGATATACCACTCGTCTAGTTTTGTCTAATTTAATTTTCAAACATGGCAAGAAGAGAAACACTGAAAAGTGTTGCGTGTTGACAAGTTGACAAGTTGTCATCTTTGGTCTCTTTATACAGGATGGGCTATAAGTTTTTTTTTTTTACTTTTCAAACTAAATTAAAATGAAAACTAACTACATCAGGTGAAAAGCGTTTATTAATTATGAAAACACTTAAAAAGGGAATTTATTTTTTAAAAATTACATCATCCATATATGTTCCTTCATTATTTTGGCATTGCTGTAACCTGGAGCGAAAATTTTCAATGACGGCCTGACAAGTGTTCCGAGAAATGTTTTGCGATTCCTCGTGAATACGTTGCTTCAATTCCGCAACAGACACGGGATCGGACTCAAAAACTTTACTTTTAAGGTATCCCCAAAGATAAAAATCCATTGAGGACAGATCCGGGTTGCGAGGAAGCCAGTTAATGTCCCCTCTTTTGGATATCACTTTTAGGCCGAAAATTTCTCGAACTGCACTCAATGAGTTTTTGGAGGTGTGACATGTTGCCCCGTCTTGCTGAAACCACGATCGTTGATTAAAACCATCAAAATTTTGTAGCGAGGGAGCAAAAAAGTTTTGTAACAAGACAATATACCGCTCTGTATTCACAGTAACAGGGTGTCCCCTTTGGTCTCCAAAGAAGTAGGGACCAATAATGCCTCTTGCTGACAAAGCTGCCCATACAGTAACCTTGGGTGAATGCAGGGGTTTTTGATGACCTGCAATTTTGCCTGTTGACATCCCCGTTAACGTGAAAGTGTGCCTCGTCTGAGAAAAAAATGTTGGTAAAGCTGGTAAACCTCTCTAGCATTTCGTTGGCAAACTGCAGCCTGCTAGCGTGACCTTGAGGCATTAATACCTGTACCATTTGGATTTTGTACGGATGAAAACGTAAATCTTTATGAAGAATGCGGTTTAAAGACGTTTTGGGCACATTTAAGACGCTAGACCGCTTTCGAGTAGAGAGTCTGGGTTGTTCACGAACAGACGCTCTTGCATGTTCCACATTTTCGGGATCTCTTGATGTCCTAGGTCAGCCGGATCTTGGTTGTTTTAACGTCGAACCTGTCTTTTCGAATTTCTTTACCCAACTCTTAATCAACTGAATCGTTGCAGCTTCATTTTTATGGCGTATATTGTAATGGTTACAATATTTTCGTTGCGATATTGTCAAAGAATCGTTATTTTTGTAATATTTGCGTACGCAGAACGCACCTTGTGCGCCGGTGAAGGACGCCGTGGCACTAAATTCCCATCGGCAGCTCTTTCATTTCGTAACCCCGCCTCCCCGCCCTACCGATTCAAATGTTAACGGAATTTTGGTCCACATGTACTATGCCAAATATGAGAGTACACTCATATCTTCTGATTTACTAAAAAATTACATCCCTATTGTAGAAGTATTATGTGTTTAATGAATCAAAATTATCTGAATTTGGGATTTTTAAAACATTAAAAAATGCATAACTCCGAAAATATTAACTTTATAAAGTCGTACCTTTTTTATTCGTATTTCATAAAAGAACATAAAAAATATCTTTTATGACTTATTAGTTTCTTTATATATTTTTAATGTGTCAAAAGTATAAGAATTTAGAGGTTTTCAAAACTTTAAAAATTCATAACTCCGAAAATATTAACTTTATCGTAAAAAGTCATATAAGCTTTTTATTTGCATTTCATCAAAGAATGTTAAAAAAATATTTGCCCCGTTTGAAAATAACAATTTCCTGCAATTATATAAACAATTTAAAAAATAAAATTTGTCTTTATTTGATTTATATTAAAATTAAAACAAAGTCAAATATCACTTCAAACTTCTATCAATAAAAGCTTCGGTAATCCAGCAAACTTTGTAAGGGATCAAAGTAATTTACATCAAATATTTAGATGACATCGGCATACTGAACCTGCCGTTATTAAATTTTCACAACCAAGTATTAAAATCAATATAGGTAAACCAAATACCTATCCCATATAAATTTGTTTGCTAATAATTACATGAATTATATCAAACACACATACAAACACACATGTACGCACGCGCATGCGCGCACCCTTTGGTATATAGCCTATGTGTGGACTTTTATAGACTGTAATGAATAGATGGATAGATGATGGTTAGATATTGACAGAAAAGAAAGTGGATTGGTACAAATATTACGATAATTTTATTTAATAACCGTGCACAAGCCTCATCAAGTTGTCATTTCCTTTAGTAGGGAATATCTATAATCAGTTCCCTCATCATCAGTTTAGTAATAGGTCCTTACACATGAAACTAGCGTTTTGTACGGCAGGAATATAAAGTAATTTTATTGTAAAATATATTTAATTAATCAAAGTATAGAGCCGTGGTAGCTCAGATGTTTAACGCTCGCTGTAAATATAACAGAACGCGAGTGACCCGCGTTCGATCCCCGCTGACACCAATGAAATTGTTAATTGTAATTTTAAGTGCTGATTTTCCATGCTCGGCGGTAAAGGAAAACATCGTGAGGAAGCCTGCATGTCTGAGGAATAAAAAACAAAATATTTCGAAGACCTGTGAAGTTCGTCAACACGCATTGAGGCTGCGCGGCGGACACTTCCTTGCCATAAAACCCTCTCAGAAATGAGAGGAGAGCTTTGCCCAGTAGTGTGACATATATAGGCCTATAGTACCTTACTTTTTTTTAACTTTAATCAAAAATCCACCACCAACTTTAATCAAGTATCCACTTTTCATCACAAGTAATGATTCGATTTAAAATCCGTTCATTTTTGTCTCAGTTGAGCAAAGTAAGACAGCAGTCGACGTGTGTTTGCAACTTCGATTCACTCAATTCATGAGGTACCCATCGTTCAAGTATTTTTACTTTCCCGATTTTCTTCAAGTGGATTAATACAGTTTTATCACTTACCCCGAAGCCTGCAGCTATCTCTTAAGTGCTTTGTGATGGATCCGCTCTCACAATATCTTTTAATTCTTCAGTACCCGGTTGACCGAGCTTTGCTCGGTATTTTTCGCTCGGTTTTTTTTTAATTCGTGTGTTTTGGAAATTACATTTAGATACAAATTACATACTGATGAAATACGAATAATATCTTTTGATCCTAGCGACATAATAGAAAAAACTGAAGTGATTATTTGAATAAAAAAATCATGAGTGCAATTTGTTTAATTTAAATTTTCGTGTTTTTTTTAAATACTAAAAAAAAAGGCTCGAAAAAATAGATTTTCTCAAAAAACAAAGGAACATGAAAAAAAAGTTAAAAAAAGTCGGTCGGTCGGTCTGGGCTCGAACCGGGGTTTTACGATTCTGTGACCGACCATTATACTAATTAAGCTATTTATAATCACTAACAATCCGTCAAAATTTACCTTCTTATTCTAACGATATTGTAGCAGTTTTTCATTGCCTAAAAACACGGACAAAAAGACATTTTCTAAAAATAAATCCTAGCTAGATCGATTTATTATCCCCGAAACTCTCTGGACACTAAATTTTACGAAAATCGTTGGAGCCGTTTCCGAGATCCCGATTATATATATATATACATATATATATATATATATATATATATATATATACAAGAATTGCTCGTTTAATAGTATAGGATTTTCCACTTTGATCTCAAGCCGTACACGGGGTTGGTTCTGAAGGCCGAAATTTCCAGAACGAAAATGTTGAAACCAAAAGTGTACCGTGCTTTCTTTTGCGACACCAACGCCGTACACATCATTAATCCTTCGAGCTGTTTCTGCAGCACTGGTGCCACGGTAGAACTCGTACTCGTAAATATACCGATATTTCATGTTTTCCGTAGTGCGGTAATAAACGACGCAAAAGAAAAAAATAATGAGGAAAAAACAAATGAATGACTGTTTTCAAAACTCAAATTTACCAGCTTAATGAATTTATAAATTCAGTCAGTACGACAAAACGCTAATTTCACGTGTAAGGACCCAATTTTAAAAACTTTACGGAGTATAATTAAACACAATAAATATTTTGACAATCAAAACTTTATAAGTTAGAAATTTAAAATAAAAAAATCGCATATATATGTAATTATAATTTATTAAAATACATTGCTTGCTCGGATCTCGAAGATGCATATTATCATTTAATATTTATATTTAAGATATTTCACACATTCATCCCCATGGTCACTGTCGAAACAGCATTGGGCCAATATGTAATGAGAGATTACTATAAATCTCTACAGAAATACGAATGAAGTATTATACTCGTATCTACTCAAACTGATTCATAGACAGAAAATGAGTCCAACCACCTAGTAAGACCCTTTTTAGATATAAAAGACATGAATTATTTTAATAATTTTAAATAACTCCTAAAATCATCAAACTTCTGAAAAAGGAATGTAATAGAATATTGATTTCATCTAAAAACTGTTATAACTGTGGCCTGAATAAAATTTTGATAACTTATTTATCTTTGAGCGAACCATATTGACCGAAATACGGAGGGTAGTCCATAGACTAGAAATCATATTTGATTTATTGACACCACAGATGGCAAAATAAAAATAGCGTAAGTAACTTAGGTAAAGTTAGAGTAATAAAAATAATAAATTTGAAATTAATAGAAAGTTATTTATGTAATGACATTAATAAAAATGAATATAAAATGTTATTAAAATTAAAGGTGATGACGCCAGATCAAGAGCCATTATATAAGATATTTTTTTTTTAAATAAAATCGTCCAATTTACTTCAAAACCCATGCAGTATTTTTCAAGAATATACAGTATAATATTATATTTATTGAAATAGTTGATCATAGTCGCATTACTATTTGGTGCAAGCATTTGGCGAAGCCGTGGTAGCTCAGATGGTTAACGCTCGCTGTAATATAACAGAACGCGAGTAACCCGGGTTCGATCCCCGTCGGCACCAATGAAATTGTTAACTGCAATTTTAAGTGCTGATTTACCACGTGCTTGGCGGTGAAGGAAAACATCGTGAGGAAACCTGCATGTCTGAGGAATAAGATAAAAAATATTTCTAAGACATGTGAAGTTCGCCAACACGCATTGGGGCAGCGCGGCCGACACTTCCCCGCCCTAAAACCCTCTCATAAATGAGGGGAGGCCTGTGCTCAGCAGTGGGACGTATATAGGCTGTAACTTTACTTTACTTTTACTTTTATTTGGCGAAGGCCTTCAATCGGGTTTGGTAATAAGCGCTCCTTTCCAGGTTTCCTTTTTTCTTGCAAATCGAAGCATCAAGGTCGTAGTAGATGGTGCATGCTCCGACTTCAAGCCATTGAATGCTGGTGTTCCACAAGGCTGTGTGTTATCGCCTAACCTGTCCTTTCAGTGCACCAACGATAGATTGTAAACTATTAACATTCATTATTATTCGAACGACAGTACTGACGGATTCCACCGTCGCACATCGTCGCACATTCATGGTGATATCCACATCATCCGAATGCTTGACGGCCCAACACTGCGCGATTTACTAGGAGTTTTTTTCGTTGCATGACTTCTTTTAGGAATGGGTTACCACCAGGAATTTTTCCGGACCAATGCGACTATGAGACCTTAAAGAAGACCCTACTTATTTTTAAAAGGCCGGTAATGCACCTGCGATTCCTTTGGTGTTAAAGTTGTTCATGGGCGGCAGTTGTCAATTGCCATTAGATTACCATCAGATAATAGTGATAAAAAATACTGCTACCATATATGGGATAGTAATGCAAAATGCCGCCTATCAGCTTTGGCTTCAATGGAAAAGCGTTCCAAGAAGCTTATTGCTGACCTCGATCTGGTTAAAAACCAATCTTGCCAGTCTCGAGTATTAACGTAAAGAAGAGCATGCATAGAAATTACATAACTTAACTCCTCTCTCTCTCTCTCTCTCTCTTCCACCATTTGATAACCAGACGCTTGGCCACCTCTGTCGTCAACATACTAAGTCTTCTAACCAAACTTACATTGACGTTCGTAATGCGTACAGCAATGAAGTTAAATAATTTACCAGCATCTATTTTTATAGGAGATGGGGCAAACGAGCATGCGACTCACCCGATGGTAAGGCCCGGCTTACATTTTGAGAAGTGACAAGTGCGAGTGGCAAGTGCAGCTGACAAATGATAAGTGTTTAGTGCACCTGAACAGGCAATGACAAGTGTTATGTAGAAATAATATTCTTAAAATGTAAACCAGGCCTTAGTGACTACCGCCGCTCATGAATAACTGCGACACCAGGGGGATTGCAGTTCCTAAGTCGTATCGGTCCGTAAAAATCTCTGGTGGTAATCATCCAGATGATATGTACGGTATCTCGAGTATTGTCACCCACATGCTCCCTCCGATTAGAATGTGGGTTATCTTCAAGGCAAGAATGTACCTACAGGTTTTTGTTAAACTAAGGTTTTTTTTTATTCGTAGTAGCTGAGAGATTAAATGTTCAGGGTAAACATACCCCATGAGCAACCTGGGTCCGATCCCCACCGACACCAATGAAATTGGTACCTGTGCTCAGTGATGAGGAAATCTACATGTCTGAGGGAAAAAAATTTTTGAGAACACATGATCTCTGTCAATACGCACTGGAGCAGCGCTACGAACTAATTGTTTCATATTCTTTTCAAAAATGTAAGTAGACCTGTGGCCAGTGTTTCAAAAATGAATGGAACAAATATAGGCTGTAACTCATAGAATACTATAATACATACATAATATAACGGGGGTGTGGGTGGAGCCTGTGTTGCCAGTAAAATGCCACAAGACGTCAATTCACACGTATAAATGTGTTCGCGACGGCCTAACAACGATAAGAAACAAAGTTATAAAGAATATTGTTTTTTGTATTATTAATGAAATTACCGACAAAACTGGATGAAAACGTGTATTAATATAGTTGTGTAGCATGTTTATAACTCTTAGTATATTTGTATAGAATGTCGTTTTGATAACAAGTAATATAAACAACTTTTATTATATTAAGAAAAATCGACCAATCACAGCGCGTCTTATCATGGAACTCTCTAAAAGTTTTTAATTAACTGCATAATAGTTCATACTCAAAATAAGGAAAATAATTTTATGTTCTAAAAGATTTATAAATATGACATTGAATTAGCATATGGCTTATAGATTAAAGAAGTGTAGGAATATTTTGAATAATTAAACGCATTAGTTAGTTAGTCAATAATCAAAGAATTAATGTACCCAAATATTATGAAAATTTTGGACATTTCGTTTATAACTTTTTACAATGTTAATGTTTTGAGTAACCTTTATGATATACTAATAAAGTACCAGACTACCGACTTATTGATGTATAGCATGTTAGTGTAGCAATTAGTTTTGTATTGAAAATATTGTAATTTATGCCATTTGTATAGTGAAAAGTTTATGCAATAAAGAGGCAAAACGGAAAATGGCAAGCGGCTCACTGTAAAGTATTGCCGTAGACTTTGACTTAGGGGCTCGGGACCCAGTACCCGTAGTAGTGTGAAGAACTACCAGTGACAAGTGAAGTGAAGTGAGTGGTATCCGGTGGTAGCTGAAGTGACTAGTAGCAGTATATAGTGAATGGTGAAAGTGTGTGTGTGTGTGACATTCGCAGTTACATATAGTGAAAGTGTTAGCTAGCCTAAAAAGGTCGTAACTGATATTTGCAGTTACATATAGTGAAAGTGGTAACTGATATCCGCAGTTACACAAGTGATAAAATCAACTAGTTTAGTTGATAATAGCTGCTCGTCAGTAGTGTTAGAAAACCAGCTACTACCAATAGATTTTTAATACCACCGTACAATTTAAAGAAATCTTTTGAAATATACAGTGACCAACCAATAGTGAACAACCGTAGTTCAACAACCGTGCTCAATAAATGATAGTTATAAAATTTTCGTGACTAATCAATCAGTCGAACCGCTGGCCACTACCTTGCTGTTTGTATTTATTAATCGTGCATTTCGATTTAAACCTCAGTCCACAATATTTCAGCGGCACCCACAAAGACGGCAGTGAAAGTATCCACCGGAACCTATAGGTGTAGGACGTGAGCGACTCGCGAAGTATCTTCGACAACATTTACTCCGGAGAGTTTCGCCCGTCCGGCACATTCGTTGGTCCTTCGAGCCGGATATATCCGTTTGTATTTCGGAACCGGGTAAATAGTCACTACCGTATTAAAACCGCTGAATTTTCAGATTCAAGATGCCAATCACCCGTTCGCAAGGAAGGGAAGCCAAGGCGTGGACCGTCGGTTTGGAAGGAGGTTCGTCGGCCAGTAACGCCGCCGTCCACCACCAGATTCCACCACGCTGACCGTCAACGGTAGAGGGCGCTGAGGCGCCATGCTGCCCCTGCTCGCGCTGGCCACTACGGCCCGCACAACGAAGCAGAGGGAACATATAGAAGGCAACGATGACTTTAGCCGTTCATCATCGCCAACAGCCCGGGAAGACACCCACACCGAAGAGCCACCGACGGGCCACACCAATTGCAGTACGAAGTCAAAGAAGACTGTTCGGCCCAATAGAAGAATTTTGAAAGGCTCGTGAAGAAGTATTGAAGATCAAACTAGAACTTGCGTAGATCTCCTTACAGATGGCTGAAGAAGAAGACGAATCAGACGACTATGATGAAGATGGTCACTCCAAAAGTGAGTACGTTCGATCTTGGCTCGAAAATTCTGTAGCCAAACAAAAGTCAAATCAAGGCGCAACCACCGTAGGGAATGCCCCATTTAATAAAACCGTCACAAAGCCAACCCCGGACGTTGTCGACCTCAGTGAGCCACAAAAGGAGCTCACGAACCAGGATTCCTATCCGGAAGATGTACAAAAGAATCCCATGCCACAGAAGCTCAGCCAGGGACCCAACGTTAATGAAGGCAGGGGGCTCCTACCGATTGTATCAGAGCTCACATACCAGGATTCCTATCCAGCAGATGTACCTAAGGATCTCATGCCAAAGAAACCTAGCCAGGAACCCGTCATAAGACAGGGGTAAAGAAAGGGGGCTCCGTCCATTTATATCGGAGCTCACATCCGCTATAGCCGCGCTCGCTGACAAATCAAAATTAGAGAGTGCGCCACTATCGCCGCATACTTTCGCAGCGTCGAAAGCTATAATGACACTACCAAGCTTTAGCGGAGCACATACCGAGTGGCTTTCATTCCGTGCCATTTACGAAACAACCCGAGGCTACTTCAATGACATTGAAAACACTGCTAGACTAAGACTAAGTCTACAAGGAAGAGCCTTGGAAACAGTCAGTTCAGAATTCATCGGGAATGCTAAGCCAGATGAGATTATGCGAGAACTGGAGCTACAATTTGGGCGTCCAGATTCAATCGCGCAAGCAGAAACCGAAAAGTTACGAGGATTAGCACGCTGTACAGAAGCACCCATAGACATCTGCATATTCGCGAGCAAAGTGAGGGGAAGCGTCGTCACTCTTCGAGCCCTAAAGCGAGATCATTACCTCGTCAACGCAGAGCTGCTACGACACCTCATCGACAAACTGCCAAACTCTATACGTGCCCAGTGGTATAGAATCTACACCGAAAAATATGACTCTAGACCAGACCTCGGCTGCTTCAGCGAGTTTATTACCGAGCAAGCTCGCTTCTGCAGTGCATTTGCACCTCCAGAAATTATAAATGAAGCACAAAGCAATCGTTCAGTACATAGAGCACACGCGGCTACTACTAAGCCGTCTGCGAAATGCAGAGTGTGCGAAAAGGAGGGTCACTACGGATCCGAATGTAAAAAATTTAAGGAAGCAGATATCAACAAGAGATGGGAACTCGCAAACAAAATAATTTATGTTTCCGCTGTTTACGTTATAGAAATCAGACACACAAATGCAAAACCAATAAGTGTGGAATAGAAAGATGCACCGCGACACACAATCGACTTCTCCATAATAATACAAAGGAGAAGACTGAGGTCAAACAAAAAGAACCTCAAGAAACCGTAGCTAACTCATTCGCTGTGTTAATGCAACAAGCCTATTTAAAAATAATTCCAGTGCGAGTAATTGGACCGGCGGGAGCTGTAAACACACACACTAAATTCCCATATCAGTGCGTCCACGCGGCCAATGAGCTGCACAAGAGCGAGGAAACTATAGATGATCAACTCCGCGAATATTTCGCGCTGGAATCTCTCATTATCAATCCGAGAAGACCAGACTCCGATCCAGAGAAGAAAGCTGAAGATATACTAAATAGCAGCACCCGTCAGTTACAAGACGGGCACATAGAAACAGCGTTTCTCTGGAAGAAAAAGGATATCGAGATGCCTGGTAATTACGAAACAGCAATAAAACGGCTCGTTTCCATTGAAAGAAAATTAGATCGAAACGAAGATCTAAAAAGGAAGTATGATGAACAAATGAATTCCCTAGTACAAAAAGGATACGCCGAAATAGCACCGAAAACTAGCACACCGGGAAGAACATGGTACCTACCCCATTTCGACGTCCATAACCCAATGAAGCCAGAGAAGTTTCGAATAGTACACGATGCCGCAGCCAAAACAAAGGGGGTGTCGTTAAACGACTTCCTGCTCACGGGTTCAGACCTACTGCAATCACTACCAGGGGTCATGACTCATGATGCGTTTTCGCCGCCATAATATCGCTGTCCCGCGGACATAGCTGAAATGTTCATGCAGGTTAGACCCGAAGACAGAGATGCCTTAAGATATCTCTGGAGAGGGGATCGACGCAATGAAGCTCCAAAAGAATATAGAATGACGTCGATCATTTTCGGTGCAACCAGTTCACCCTGTACAGCCATATTCGCGAAGAACTGGAACGCTAAAAAACACATAGACAAGTATCCAGAAGCCGTAGAAGCTTTCATTCAAAACCACTATATGGATGACAATCTCGACAGTTTCCAGTCTCTGGAAGAGGCAATGCGAATATCGAAGGAAGTACGCGACATACACAAAGACGCGCACTTCACCTTAAGAAAATGGGTTTCCAACGCACCAGAAGTTGTAAAAGAATAAGAACCTGACCATGAAGCATCTGAGTCAGTCGATCTGGGATACAAAAGAACCGAGGAAAAGATACTCGGATTAATCTGGAAACCGGGTACCGATCAGCTGAGCTTCAACCTAAAGCTCGCTCGACTTCCAATCAATTTGCTGCATGAAACACCAACCAAGAGAGAACGTCTCATATGGTGCGTGAAGACGGCACTATACACCGTCCTTCATGAGAGACATCCGCATGAGGAAGTATTAGCCACGCTGCTCTGCGAGGTGGAGTACACAGTAAATAGCAGACCATTGACCTACACCTCTGTAGACAGCGACAACGACGAATTCATCACTCCAAATCACTTTCTTTTAGGAGGATCTGCGAGACTGCCGACACCTGGAGTAATTGATGAAAAGGATATGAATAGCAAAAGACACTGGCGACGCTCCCAGATACTCGCTGACATGTTCTGGCAGCGTTGGGTCCGAGAGTATTTACCGGAACTTCAAAACCGACGGGAGGCCCATGGGCGAGGTCCCAATCTCCAGGTGGGCGATCCAGTCCTCATAGCTGACGGCCAGTTACCTCGTAACACCTGGCCACGAGGGAGGGTGGAAGCTGTCTACCCCAGTGCGGACGGACAGATCCGCACTGTGGAGGTACGCACAGCAAACGGCCTAATCAAGAGGCCAACCAGGAAACTCGTGCCGCTGTCGAAGTAGAAGCAACGTCGCTCACCGAAATGGATGCAGTGCCGCTGTGAGAAAATCGTCGCGACGCTGCACGGCGGGAGAGATATTCGCGACGGCCTAACAACGTTAAGAAACAAAGTTATAAAGAATATTGTTTTTTGTATTATTAATGAAATTACCGACAAAACTGGATGAAAACGTGTATTAATATAGTTGTGTAGCATGTTTATAACTCTTAGTATATTTGTATAGAATGACGTTTTGATAACAAGTAATATAAACAACTTTTATTATATTAAGAAAAACCGACCAATCACAGCGCGTCTTATCATGGAACTCTCTAAAAGTTTTTAATTAACTGCGTAATAGTTCATACTAAAAATAAGGAAAATAATTTTATGTTCTAAAAGATTTATAAATATGACATTGAATTAGCATATAGCTTATGGATTAAAGAAGTGTAGGAATATTTTGAATAATTAAACGCATTTCGTAGTTATAGAAAAATCAAAGAATTAATGTACCCAAATATTATGAAAATTTTGGAAATTTCGTTTATAACTTTTTACAATGTTAATGTTTTGAGTAACCTTTATGATATACTAATAAAGTATCAGACTACCGATTTATTGATGTATAGCATGTTAGTGTAGCAATTAGTTTTGTATTGAAAATATTGTAATTTATGCCATTTGCTTAGTGAAAAGTTTATGCAATAAAGAGGCAAAACAGAAAATGGCAAGCGGCTCACTGTAAAGTATTGCCGTAGACTTTGACTTAGGGGCTCGGGACCCTGTACCCGTAGTAGTGTGAAGAACTACCAGTGACAAGTGAAGTGAAGTGAGTGGTATCCGGTGGTAGCTGAAGTGACTAGTAGCAGTATATAGTAAATTGTGAAAGTGGTAGCTAGCCGAAAAAGGTCGTAACTGACATTCGCAGTTACATATAGTGAAAGTGTTAGCTAGCCGAATAAGGTCGTAACTGATATTCGCAGTTACATAAAGTGAAAGTGTTAGCTAGCCGAAAAAGGTCGTAACTGATATTCGCAGTTACATATAGTGAAAGTGCTAGCTAGCCTAAAAAGGTCGTAACTGATATTTGCAGTTACATATAGTGAAAGTGGTAACTGATATCTGCAGTTACACAAGTGATAAAATCAACTAGTTTAGTTGATAATAGCCGCTAGTCAGTAGTGTTAGAAAACCAGCTACTACCAATAGATTTTTGATACCACCGTGCAATTCAAAGAAATCTTTTGAAATATACAGTGACAAACCAATAGTGAACAACCGTAGTTCAACAACCGTGCTCAATAAATAATAGTTATAAAATTTTCGCGACTAATCAATCAGTCGAACCGCTGGCCACTACCTTGCTATTTGTATTTATTAATCGTGCATTTTGATTTAAACCTCAGTCCACAATATTTCAGCGGCACCCACAAAGACGGCAGTGAAAGTACACACCGGAACCTATAGGTGTAGGACGTGAGCGACTCGCGAAGTATCTTCGACAACATTTACTCCGGAGAGTTTCGCCCGTCCGGCACAAAATGTCAACACGAGATGTGTTTTGACTACGGAGTGTAGAAGAAGGAGTACAGATTGTTTATTAAAAAGTGTCCATAGAAAACCGTTAAATAAGGGCGCCACTATAACTACGGGGTACGGGGTATACTTTAAAGAACGCACCGAAAAATATTAGTGGGATAGACGACTTTTTCGAGGTTATATTTACTAAATAATTTTTTTAGATTTCAGAGCTACTGAGCAGTTTAGCAGCACACTTCAAACCGTCGACAACTGCTAAGTTCATTTCATCCCAGTAGCTACTCCAGCGCTGTTTTGGAGTGTTTTTGAACTGTTATTTACTGCTTACAGATGGCCACTTTTTCAACTATCCTACTGTGGGAGTTGGTACCCCTTGCTTCTACACTCCATAGTTTTGATGTTACAATCGTTTCCAAATTTCGCATGCAAATTATTTAGAAAATGCCAAATTGCACGCTATTTACAAATAAATATGTATTAAAATCCGTCAACACAGCGAATCGGGTTTGTAGTAGTGATTAACAGATAATACGACGTAATTGCTTATATGTGTGCTCCCGGCGACGCCGAACCTCGGTACAAAATAAGATTGACAGCCATTCTATTTCTACACGCTTTATTATCTTTGACTATATTCACCTCAGGTAGGATAGTAGTTAAGCACTGGCTTATATAAATTAAAAATAATTTCAAACGACGATCTGCGTAAGGTGGCTAAGTGGCGCACTTTCGGAGAGGCCTATGTCCAGCAGTGGACTGTCGCAGGCTGATGATGTCCAGCAGTGGACTGACTGTTGCAGGCTGATGATGTCCAGCAGTGAACCGTCGCAGGTGGATGATGATGATGACACCATTTTTATATATGGATAAAGATATGATATGAAAAACGCAATAGTTTTTCATATCATATCCAGAATCAGGCAAAAACGAAAAAAATAAACAAAACGAAAATGATTTCATTGATAAAGGGATAGGGCATAATGAGAACAATAATTGTTACTTTATGTCTAAACATCGTGTAGTGTATAAAATTACTGTAGAATACAACTTTTAAAAATTTACTTTCACCCGTTGAGAGCTTAGAAGCAACGTCCGACGATGAAAAAGAATTCCCCGTGAAATGCATTAAAACTTCGTAATGCATAAAAGTTTTAATGCATCTCAAAGTTTTATAGTGAGATTACGTCATAGACGATAAAACCTTTTATAATATTCTGTGTAGCCGAAGAATTTACGAGCACATAGCTTTACACGAGTAAACAATAGAAAAAATTAAATAATGGAAAACAGTATATATCATGTAGGATAAAAAAAAAGTTATAATACCGTTACCGTTACAGCCTGTTAAATTTCACTGCTTAATATAGGCCTCCCCAACAAATAGCTTCATAAGGGGGATATTTGCCACAGTTGCCACACCAGGCAAGCGAGTTAGGAACCGTAGCTTTTTTATTTTTAATCGCTTTTACGAAGATGCTATTGTCCATTTCCTTATTTGTTTCTCTCTGTCGACTATTACGACGCGCACGGGTCACGGATCACGGGTCACGGGTACGGGTCACGGGTTATGGGTCCCGGGTCACAAATGGGATAATGGATATCCACTTACTTTTTGTACAAAAAAAGAAAAAAGGTACTATTACACATTTATTCACGTTCTAATGCACAATACATTATTTTTGTGTGGAAACAAACAAAAATGTGCATGTTAAGGTGCTTGTTATTCTACTTGAATAAACATTTTTCATGTTTCTCGTATTTAAGTATAGATAACATAATCTTACCTGTAGCATGGAAATAAAATTAAAGTATCTATCTGTAAAAGCGTGGTAGAGCCATGCTGCAGTTATATTAGTAGTATAGTTGTAGCACGAATGGGTCGGATCGACCGGGGAAGGGCCACGCTATCACAGAATACCAGCGTCAAATAGTAGATTAATGCTATGTTTCGTATGGTGAGTGTAGAGAACCGGAGACCCTTTTTACTGGAAACGTAGCATTTTATCTTAGTCCTCACGGGTGACAATGGGCCAAGGCAACCACTTACCATCAGGTGGTCGATTGTCACCCTATCCTATAAAAAAGTGAAATAACTGCCTTATATTGGACTGAGGGGGTTATTGGGATGCCATTAATACATAGAAAACAATTTTTAAAGTTTTGTCTGTCTCACTGTTCGTCTGTCTGGAATGGCTGAAACGATTTTAAGAAAACATCGACGAACAAATGGAACACAATGCCAAGAGTGATCTTAGCTATATTCGAAAAAATTGAACATTTAAAAAAATACATTTAAAACACATTAATAGATCTTACTCAGGCGAAGCCGGGGCGGACCGCTAGTAATACGACTTGAAGTCATATGATCACACAATATTTTATTTATCGAGACTTATGCTTGGATCCGATAGGTAGCGCTGTATTCAATTTATTAACAAATTCTAAATTTATGGAAATGTGACATGTCACAATACCTACCCGTATGTGGCGCTGTGATTGATTTTTTAAGGCGACACCGTGAAAAAATGCATCTCCTTTCATCGAATAGTATAGGACTATGACACCGCTAACGAAAATGGAATTTTGATATAGGTAAATTCATGTCTTTATCTTGAATTTGATTGTTCAAAAACACGATTGTATAATTTTGACTCGATCATAATTATTTGCGAAAACACCTCTAAAAATCACTATAGTTGAAAATATAACGAAATTACCTAATCTATATGCTTGGGAATCACTCAAATATATTCATAACATCGATATTCATAATTTACTTGCTCATTATTTTGATTACTTAAATCAATAATTTTAAAAAAATATATTTTAAGATTCTGACAATTTCTAAGCGCTTTTAATCGTCGCGGGCGCTACGCTATTTTAGACCTTATGACGGCGTTTTTTCAAGCTTTTATAGAAATTATGTATTCACTCGGATCAGTACGGCGATAGCCTTTTCGATGTGTCGTCTTAAAATACTTATATTGTCTGTAACCACTCCCGGTAAGCTTAAAATAATTGTATTAAGAGTGGTTCACGAGAGCAGTTGAATGGCGGATTCGAAATGTCTTATTCCCCTTTACCGTTACAGCCTACTAAAGTCCACTGCTGAACATAGGTCTCCCCCATAGATCGCACCATAGTTGGCACGCTTGGCAAGAGGGTTGGCAACCGCCATTTTTTAGTTTTAGTCGTTATTAGGAAGACGCCGCAGCTCATCGCCTGATTTGTTTCCCCTATCACCTTTTCCGACCAACGGGACGATATGGGATATGGGGTAGTGGATATTTTTACACCGCCTCTACACGGTAAATATTCCCCTTTAAAAATTTAATTCAATAAAAATACGTTACTTATTTTAAAATTTGTATTAAATTTTATTTTAGTTTAAGAGCGTATATTCAAATATTCTTAAGTCAAAATCTCTCTGGAACGGCGTAATATTGACGAACACTACAATGTTCTCTATGTGCATAACTGCTCGAGGTGGGGCGAGCGCATCGAGCATATCTGGCACGAATCATCTCATCACTATTCATCTGTTTAACTGTAAAACCGTTCATCATATTTATTTAAAAAGTGCTATTAACGCAGCTAATTGTGTACCTATCTACATCTTTCACAAAGCCTTAACTTAATGAACCTAAAAATAAATACTAAGCGAACAAGGCTCACTCAAATTCTTTAAGCAAGAAGCAACCACAACTATAAAATTTGATTTACATTAAATTACTTTACCTAACCTTATACCTCTACTATACGTAAAAAAAGGTAGACGCATACTTTGTTCAGACAAAGTTACCTCTCTTAAGTAGATTTATTATCATTCTTTTTGAACAAATATTTATGAGTTGAATTTTAAAAAGTTACGTACAGAAGTACCAAGCTTTTTTTAAAAAAAAAAGATCCAACGTAGAAGATTTTAATTATGCTAGCCACATCTACAAAGGCTTTTGAGCTCAAACAACCCGAGCCTTGAATATACCGTAAAAACTAGAGGTTAACTATAAGGTAGTTATTAAAGTTGATTATTAATGTTGATGAATCTAATGTTTAAGTATAGATAGTATTAGACGATGAGGGCTAATAATCTTCCGCTCACCAGATGTCACTAGCTGACACTGAGGTGGATTTGTTTGTTATACAATATTCAGTTTCTAGACTATTCTGTTAATACACAAAACAATGCCGAAGTGGTTTGCTCTTTAAACACTTTTTTTTCTACTTTTATGGATATCTGTTTCTTATATTTTTCTTTTGTTATCTATTATGAATATATGGTTTATTTAATTATGATCTAATTAACATAAACTATAAATAGTAGTACAGAAAGAAACATTACCTTTTTTATATAGGATAGGGTGACAAACGAGCACACAGTCCACCTGACGGTAAGTGGTTGCTGTGGCCCATAGACATCTACATCTATCCTCGATTACGAACAAAATGCAAATGCGTTGTCACCCGTGAGGACTAAGATGGAATGCCTCGCTTCCAGTAAAAAGGGTCTCCGGTTCTCTACACTCACCATACGAAATACAGCAGCATTAAGCTACTATTTCACGCTGGTATTCTGTGAGAGCGTGGTCCTTCCCCGGTCGACATCATCCCATCGACCCATTCGTGCTACAACTATACGTCTAATATACTGGCTCTACCACGTATAAAACTTTTACATTTTCCGAACAAATTAACTTCCCCGCTATTAAATCTGTCAAATATTAAGTACACCTCACCAAAAGTACGGTTAGCAAGATGTTAAGACTTGAATTATAAAAGGAATGCACAAAGCATACCAAGCACATGTGCACCTCACAACCATACTCACTCTGTTCGGGTTATTAGGGTTAATCCACACCCAAACGATCAGAAGTCGCGATAACAACCAATAGACCAAGTGGCAGCCTCAACTTTTATAAACTCTCTAAAAACAATTCTGTACTAAACGTGTTATAAAAGATAATTCCAGCGAAACGAGCACTCGTTACTTTGAGTATTCAATATCTTACTAAAGAAAAGAATGTCGGTTATACATAGTACCTTTATTGCGTTCTCTATAAGTTTAAGTAGGAATACAAAGGCCAGACTTAATGCCTTTCATAACAGTCAACCCAGGGAGTGTAGCAATAGGGTATTTTACACCATGTAAAATAAAATCAAAAATATATATTATGATAGATTTTGTAAAAAGTAAACGAGAAATATTGATTTCTGTTTGTAAAATTGTATTATAAATATTATATTTCGAATTTAAGAATTTTTTTCGTCTGTGCCTTAAATCTGTAATACAGTGTCCGCCATATTAACATGGCGTGACGTCACTGATCCTGCCTAAGGATATTGGTGTTCTGTATCACTGATTAAGAACTAGCTAGTGTGCAGTGTTATTTCGAAAATTTTCAAGTTATCATTACGATTATTGAGTTTTATTACGAATTTTATTGAAAAGGCATGATGGAAGACGAATTCGTAAAAGCAGAAAGTACTAATCTACCAAGGATAAATAAATTGATAGTGGCAATATTTATTGCATGCAATCGCAATTTTTGTTCTGCTGAGTTGAGGAATGTTAAACATCAATGTAAGTACCTATTACCAACTTTTGTTTATACAAAAACACAATACCAAGTTAGAGTGTATTTTGCCAAAACATAGTTTAGTAGCTATCATAGTTTAGTTTACCTGTAATTACAATCATTAGCAATCATTAATTATAATATCTAAGTTAACGTAATTTATTACAAAATTTGACTTGCGATACCCTTCACCTCATGATGTTTGTTTTGTATTAAACGATAGTTAAATATAAGTCATGCTTACATAAATCATAATCAGAATCATAAATCAAATAGATCTTCACAGAAGAATAGTCTGTTTTATGTATAATCTTCTTGTCAGTTTTAGTAGTAGTATTACTTATATTTAAATCAGTTAGCACTTGAATCCATAACTTTCCCGGCGTTCTTATGTTCTTATTTTTGCATCCAGGCACAACACAACAATGATTTAGATGATAACTCATTATTAAACATTAAAAAGTGTCTTATCGTCGCCTTCGCGAAATCCGCAGAATTGACGACTGTGATATCACGAGTTACACAACATGGCGGCTAGCGTTTTCACGCAAAAATTTAAAACGATAGATTAACACAAGAGTGCACGCGCGGGCTACATATGTAACTCAGCGTGTAATATTGTCATATATCATTTTAACTTGCCGCACTATAGCGCAATCGTCTAGGTGTATTCCTCAAGTATTACCCCCCGCTACCGCCAGCAGCGTGCCGACTCCCGTGGCTCAAGGATGTCCGCAAAAATCGGCCTTGAAGTTGGTGGGCTAAGCCTGTATCCCGCGCGAGCGTTGGAGGAAAATAAGTGTTTAGTGTGCAAGTGGTGAAATTGAGGTAAATATGACACATTTCTTGCAGTATTAGTACAAAATGTACAGTTAATTAATTTTTAAGTGTTTGTTGTTGGTATTTGTAGATTTTTCATGTAGCTTTATACTGTTTTGTTCACTTTTTAGGTGACGAGTAACTCGATCAGATTGTGCGACTAAATACAAAGATGGCTGCTGGAAGATAATGAATACGACGACATTTGGAGCGGGTATTGTTATTGTCTACCCTCTACAATGATGACAAAATTGATGCTGCGACTGGCGATGCTAGAAAACCTGAAATCATCACATTTTATAATCACGTAAATACGGCGTTGATATTTTTGATAAAGTGCGTAGACAATATGACGTTTCTCGCAACAGTAACCGATGGCCTCTCACGATATTATACAATTTTTTAAACATGGCGGGCATAAATAGTTTGGTGATATATCAGATGAACAACCATCAAATGGAATTGATCCGTCGTCAATACCTCCTAGATGTTGAATTTGATCTTGCACGACCTTCTATTGAGCGTCGTATATCCTAACAAAATATACCCAGAGGTATTAAACTGAAAGGCAGACTACTTCTAAGATTGGCAGAACAACCCCTACAACAAAATATGCCTTTGGATCGATGTGCTTTTTACAGCAGGGCTCGTGACCGTAGCACGCGCTAACAATGCAGCAAATGTATGAGGCGTATTTGTGACAAACATCAGGCAGTCGTGTGTCCTGAATGTAAGCCAATAGACTGATTTTTTACCCGTTACTTTGATTATAGACTCAATTAGGCCAAATAAATGCCTTAAATGATAAATATTATGTTCTTAAATGAAAATAAGACTTAGAGATATCAACCCTTCCAAATATTTGATGATTTCTAAGAGGTTTACGTTTAAGTTTCAAATTATATTAAGAAATCAAAATTTTGTTAATTTTATAAACTAATTTGATAAAAATAAAGATGTTTAGTAACTACATGCTGTGTTTTACTCATTGTTTTGTCTTATACAGAGAAATAATTGATCCGCAACTGGTCTACACAGTACACATGTAGCCCGCGCGTGCGCTCAAGGAGTATTTAAGGGCGCGTGCACTCTAGTGTTAAAATTAATTTTATGGCACTATTCGGTTTTAAAAAATATGTATAAAAATTATAGTGGTTCGTTATCACTCTAGGTTTCATTTAAAAAAAAATTTGAAAATGGGTAAAATACCCTATTCAAAGAGTATATATTCATTTATAATATATATTCATCATAACCATCATCATTACAGCCCTTCACAAGTCCACTGCTGAAAATAGGCTTCCTCCAAAGAATGCCACAAAGCACGGTCCTGAGCCGCCTACATCCATCGACTTCCTGCATGTCAATCATGGTCATATTATTGTGAATATATACAATATTTATATTACTCGTTAATTGATGCCATTGGGAAGGGAATTTCAAAGAAATGCACTCTGAACATTGAAAAAGTTACCGCAGAACCCGGTGAAATGAGTGAATGGCCGAATAAAATATTGTTGTCAGTGGAAGATCACAGAAAACGAAGTGTTACAAAGAGTTCACCAAGCAACCGAAACGTCACTGTTTTAGTAGTGTTCGTGTAAATATAAGAAATTTTGTTTATCGGTTCTTATAACGGATGTTATAGTAAGTTCAAAGCTATGGTAGCTCAAGATTCAGGCACTAGGTATAATTGTAGGACTGATAAACGAGTACACAGGACACCCCCACCCCTGACGACTGAGATGGAATGCCAATACTCGGTAAAAAAATCTCCGGTCCCCGAAACTCATCTTATGAAATACAACAGCATTATGCTGCTAAATTACAGTTTTTATTCTGTGAGAGAGTGGTTCTTTGCAGATCGAGCAGACCCATTCGTGCCGCAGCAGCAAAATGGATCGGCTCGATAATTCCATGATACGCTGCAGCATTGCGCTACTATGTGAAATTTTATTGTTCATTAACACATTACACAACATTACAGCATTTTAACTATTTTGAGTTATTATCACGAAGTTGCTGCTGCCTGCCCCTTATCCTTCTGTCGTGTCTTTCGACACCCACGGGGTGATATGGAGAGGTGGGTTCTTTCGTCACTATGCCATTGATCGCTTTCAAGTTATTTCTAAAATTGTTTGTTTTATCGTAAACCGTAATACTTAAACTGTTTTTATTAAAAAATCCAGGTAGATAGGTTGCTATCATTATTAGGCTGCTATTTGAGAAAGTCATCGGCGGCTGAGTTGCAAATGATGGTTACATTAATGAACTGGGAATTAAAAGAAAGGGGAATGAAAGTGAACGCAAGTAAGACGAAAGTGATGGTTTTTGAAAGAGAAGAAAGCAAAACGGTATGTGAAATAAGAGTAGAAGGAGAGTTAATTGAGCAAGTGGACGAGTTTGTGTGTTTGGGATGTGTATTTAGCAGGAATGGTAGATATGATAGGGATATAGAACGACGAGTAAATGCAGGGAATAGAGTGAATGGGGCACTACACTCTATTATGAAGAACCAGAATGTGTCAAAAAAGGCACGTATGGTAATTCATAATGCTGTGTTAGTCTCTACTTTAATGTATGGTAGTGAAAGCTGGGTGTGGCAGAAGAAGCACGAAAGTAGAATAAATGCTGTAGAAATGCGGTCTTTAAGGAATATGCTAGGGTTGAATCTGAATGACAGGGTGAGAAATTGCGTGATAAGAGATAAATGTGGTATGCAAGATGATGCTGTGACTAAGATTAAGAAACGAATGCTTCGGTGGTTTGGTCATGTAGAAAGAATGAGTGAGGAAAGAGTGACAAAGCAAATTTATGTGGCAGATGTGAACGGCCGAGTTGGGAAGGGACGTCCTAGAAAAAAGTTTATTGACCAAATTGGCGATATTTTGAAAATGGGCCACGTTAGAAGTACCCTGAACCGACGAGCATGTATGCGTAGATATAATTATGGATGTAAAGGAGGCGAAAGAGGTATGTCAGGATCGTGCCAAATGGAAGTCCGTAGTCTCTGCCTACCCCTCTGGGTGACAGGCGTGAGTGTTTATGTATTATGTAATGTATTTGTGGCGGCGCTGTCGTCGCGCCACAAGCGAAATACACCGAAGCCTAAATCACGCTATCAACATTCCGAATCATAAACAGTATATATAGAACATCTCCGAACTATCACACGGAGTGTTGGCCGCTCCCCGGGCAAAACACCTTGCCCGGCGGCAGATCTCCCCTTTTCCTTCCATGGCCACAGTGGTGACCCCGACGTGATCTGAACACGCAACCAACAACCTTCGGAAACTTCAAGCTTCATCATTGTCATAGAATACCCCACCTATTCGCTCCCGAGCAGATATCGTCTGCAGTCTTCATATACTGAAAGCCATCTAGCTTCACAAGGTTCATCGCAGCACTGGAATAATAACGCTTCCTGTTCCTTCAAGCTACTCTCTGCGCCATACAGCGTTTGGCACGGCTCTGAGCCTTACTGCTCGCCTCTGCTTCACGGCACTCTCGCAGATTACTTGCATTCTTCTCGACTCACCGCAGACTACAACGCAATCTCCTGGCACTTGCACATTCGTCAACAACGAGACTGCACTATCGACCTCCGGTCTGAGCAGGGGGGTGATGTGGCGGCGCTGTCGTCGCGCCACAAGCGAAATACACCGAAGCCTAAATCACGCTATCAACATTCCGAATCATAAAAAGTATATATAGAACATCTCCGAACTATCACACGGAGTGTTGGCCGCTCCCCGGGCAAAACACCTTGCCCGGCGGGAGATCTCCCCTTTTCCTTCCATGGCCACATATTTGACAAAAGCGTGGTCCTAGCCCGGTTGAGCCAACCCAATCGTGTTACAACCGTAATATACCTGCAGTGTGGCTCTACCACTTTTAAAAACTCATGGATTGACTAATCTAGATGTTGCCTGCGCTATACTTTATCACACTCACTTCCTTCGCATTTTATTTTATTTCCTGCCCAAATTATTAACATTGTAAATGTCCCCTCTATAAGTAGTCTGTGAAATAGGGAGACCTCGCACGTTTTTAATATTGTATTTATTTTTATTATATTATTATATTTTCTTCCCATCATTAAGATTATTTCCTAAGCAGTTGTAAATTAATCTCCAAAATAATGTCATTTTTAAAAACTTAAACAAAACGCATTGATAATTGGCTGTAATGATCCTAGTGCGAATACCAGGTTGTAATATTTTTATAAAAATATCCTAGTGATCCTGATCAAGGTACTAAGATAAAATTATTAAATTATTGTACTTTCGTCGGCCGTCTGCAAGTTGGTGAAAATTACATTAAAAGATTATATTACAGATACACGCGAAGCTAAATAATAAAAAAGCATGTTAAAAAATTTCTAAGAAATATTTATATAAGAAATATTTATATATATTAATAATTTAAATTTGATTTAAAAAAAATATAGGTAGGTTAATAAAAGTTACATTTCGGATAATTTTATCGTTATAATAATATCGGATAATTTCTATTATATTTATCAACAAACCTTACTGCTCGAGAAACCCGAAACCTATTGTAACACTCTCACATTACAATCTGCAAACTCATTAAGCGACCACCCTTATAATCCATTAGGGCCGTGAAACAACCGTAATTTTTGTGTTTTAATGTTTCCGTTGTTATAAGGTTGCTAAAAATTTTGTTAAAATGTAACCCGTTTTCACTGAATTATACATTACATACAAAATGCAATAGTTTCACTGACGTCTATGGTTTACTTTTTCTCGTCATCTCACACGACACCTAAGGGGCGGAATAGGGTGAGGGATTCCATTTCGATACCACTGTACAATAATAAACGCTACATAGAAAAATACAACTCAAAACTCAAATACAACAAAGAATCTAAATGCAGATACATTATCACCTCGTGTTTGAGATATAATAAATTTGGTTCTCTTATTACAAAAAAAAAAGGGATTGTAAATTCTAACTCTAATAAAAGCAAAATAAATGACAACAAACTATTTAACTGGACGTTTTAACATATTGCCTTTTATACAATTATAAATATATCTCGGACATTTTTATAGTTATAAATACAAGCGTTGAAGTTAATGGAGTAAAGTACAGGTTGTTGAAAAAAGGAATTGTGTATACAATGCTTTATTTAAATAAAGCTTTCAGTTTCAGGCGAAGGGTTTGAAAACATTCAAGAACTCTTTGCACCAATATATTGAACACTTATATCAGTATATAGTATCAGTATAGATATGAAACTTATTCGATATTTTACTTACCATAAAAATCAAATGAATTTTAACTTTTTTTAGTTATTATATATTGAAACATACACATATATACTTAGGAGAACGTCTGTGTAGGTACCGCCCTCTTACACTTTACTGTCGCCTGTGTGAAGGGTATACAGAGGAATTACAGTATAGTACAGGCAATAAGGCATTGCAACTTAGTCCTCAAAGGTTACCTTGTATCTATAGCATTCTTGGTTTGATGTTGGGTAAGCTGCCATAGTCACTTACCATCACGTGGACTGTTCAAGTTCATTAACCACTATAGTTGTATAAAAAAAATTGTTTTTGAAGGTGACAACTTTGTTTGATTTAAATTCGGTGCCGGTAACCATAGTCGGCTAGAGCCGATGGTATGTTGTTATTGCAAACTCAATCAGTCTACTGATAGCTTGTTTGGCGCTTCAACGTTTCATATGTGTCCAACGTCTGCTTATACTCGCGCTGTACAGGAAAGTGAGCGACGTGACTTTAGGTCTGTTTCTTATATTGCAGCTGGTGTTGTAACGCACAAGGCAGTTGCACGTACTCGTAGACTAGCTAAATATCAGGCGGTATGATTGCGCCCTTTAGCGTTTACATTTTTTTTATATCGTTTATAGATATTTTTATAGTTATTGATTTTTCCGATAGTGACATAAAATATCTTAATTAAAATTCTCTTCATTATTTGTTCACACGAGCTTTAACAGTAAAACATATAAAACAATTTTCTTATTAGACTTAATAAATAAATAAAAAAAATGTGTGCAGTTCACACGCGGTAGAAGTAACCCTTCAGAAAAACACTGTTTAATGTACTCGTATTATGTATCCCATCTCATTCTCTCGCAGGCTAAATCTTATAAATGTATATGTTTGTCTCTTTTTAGTGTCACTTTTTCGTTTCATCAAGTTTCAAATCACTGCGATTCTAAAGGATTTTTCACTTCAAACATTATGTAAAGGATTATTGAGGACTCTTTCCCACCAGTCTAACGCCGAATGACGCAACACAAGGTGTTTTAATGACTGAGCACTTTGTATGGAAATATTGCACGCCTTAAGCGCCTACAAATCAAGAATACAACGTTTTGTCGCATAAAATCGTATCTAACAATCATATTGAACATATAAATGATATAAAAAGCACTTTGTTAGAAATATAAATGATTGTTAAACTTATTATTTATATTTCTACGCAAGCGATTTTTATGTCGGTTTCGAGAAGTTTTATTGAATAGTTTACCAATGCCGCAGATAATACGAGTATAATAAACATCTTAACGAATCCCGACATTCGCATGCTCCCATTATAGCTACCAAACTATCAGAACATATCTTCCAAAATATATCCTATCCTTCTATTCTAACCTATAGATCTGTCCTAATGTTCTAACACTTACCTTAGCAATCTTGTGTAGCAACGCCGTAGTGGAGCTGGTTTTGAAGAGGCCAAGTGCTCGCCTGCGGAGTCCTTGCCCAAGGCAAGCCTCGACAGCACCGCATAGTGCAGTAACGCCGCCGCTGTCCTCGTAGACAAACTTGCGTGTGACAGCCTATCATAAAATACATTTTCATTTTTACTTCGTGGCGAAATAACCACCGTGTAGTGGCGGTGTGCAAATATCCACTTTTCCTATGTCTTCCCGTGGGTGTCGTAACGAATGGCAAAGGCAGACAAACCCGAAGATGGGCAGTATATATATATAGTACGGTCCTGATTTACAACGTGCTCGGCGGTAAAGGAAAACATCGTGAGTAAACCTGCATGTCTGAGGAATAAGAAAAAAAAATATTTTGAAGACATGTGAAGTTCGCCAACTTGGGGCAGCGCAGCGGACACTTCCTTGTCCTAAAACCCTCTCAGAAATGAGGGGAGGCCTGTGCCCAGCAGTGGGATGTATATAGGCTGTAACTTTACTTTTACTTTACTTAAGTATTTTAGTATAATTTTCTTATAAGAAGTTTTTCGTCGTGCTAGTGAAGATGAAATTTCTCCTCCCTTAAAAGTAACCCAAATTAAAAAAAGAAACTTAAATTAACAAAAGCATGGTCGGATATATACGGTACATAAAGATGAATGGCCATTGGAAGCTCTTAAATTTAAGACAGCCCATTGTAGTGCAGTGTGTCCATTGTAGTCCAGTGCAGTGTGTTGTTGAGTGTTGTCGTAGAGATGTGGTGGACTATGGCACTTTACAACTCACGGTGGTTTCCTAGCAAGTTTATCCATGACCGATTGCATTTCTTGACAAGAGTCTGCAGTTATTATATGTCAGGTCTCAAAAAGTTCTTCTGACTCAATTTGCGTTTTAAATACAGGATCTACTTTTCCTTATAGTGAACCCAATTAACAATCCCCCAGATTATTTACCAAATTCAAGCGAATACCAATGCGAGGTTGCTACTGTATTTCAGTAAGTTCATACGAAAACCATACTATACCAATTATTGATATTGAATAATGAAAATGAGGTGGTCGCTTCCAAGCTTTTTTTTTAAATACAAATATAAGTTGAGTGAAGTGAGTAGTAAGTTCAACTTATTGTATAATATACCTATTTTGAAACAAAAATCTTGCTGATTTTCTTGCTGGTTTTCTTGCTGATTCTTTCCAAAATAGAGGTTTTTTTTCCGAACCCGCCTTAAAAGTAATAATTTTCAATAACAAAATATTTGTATTCTAAATTAAATAAAAAATATTCTGTTCATTAAATTACATAAACTTATTTCACGGACTTTATCACGTTTAATTTCAATTAGTTATTAGTTATTACTAGTTCTACCATAATTTTAAATAGTTATTAGTTAATATTAGTTATAACTAGTTAAAATTAAACGTGATATAATCCGTTAAATTAGTTTCATTTTTGGTATACGCGTAAATATAAGAAATCATTAATTATTCTATTTTATTTTATTCTATACCATTTTTTTCGATAATAATTCTTAATAATCACGATTTTTCACAAATGAATCCTGGATGTGATAATGATAATCAGACGTGGTTTGAAATGAATTCGCTTCCATTACAGATTATAAATTAATTTGTTATTGTGGTAGTTATATTAATTATTTTAAATAATATTCATTATTTATTTTAATTAAGCTTATATAATAATAATATTAATTATTTTAATTAAGCTTAATTATGATCATAATCCATCACACCATTTTATTCTATAGTCGTAAGAGGGCAAGTATGTAAGGCAGGCAAGACAGGGGGCAGAACGTCTCGTAAAGATGGCATATACCCAAACCAGCGACAGCCCCACAGCGATGGCAATTCCCATTGACACCATTTGCGACAAACCAAAGATTTGAAGTAGATACACAGGTTATAGTAGGATTTCAGGTCGCATTACCTGTGCAAAGATATTATATAAATTTTGACTCATGGACTTATGACACTGAAAACTGCTTTATTTTTTAAGTACTGATCGTTAACTTTCGTAACGTTAACGTGGAACAAATATTCCGACTAGGTAAGTCCAACATCGACCGAGAGGTCAATCGACGGATTCAAATCTGCTGGGCAGCGTTCGGGAAATTATGACTCATCTTCTTAAGACCTGAAAACTAAGTTGTACAACCAGTGCGTGTTGCCAGTGATGACATATGGACCTGAGACGTGGTCCTTCACAGCTGGCCGTATGAGGACGCTCAATATTGAGTCGCTCAGCGAGCTATGGAGAGGCCTATGCTCGGAGTTTCTCTGCGTGATAAACTTAGAAATGAGGATATCCGCAGTAGAACCAGAGTGACTGACATAGCCCAACGGATTAGTAAGCTGAAGTGGCAATGGGCCGGCCATATAGCTCGAAGAACCGAGAACCGTTGGGGAAGAAGAGTTCTCGAGTGGCAGCCTCGTACCGGTAGGTGAAGTGTAGGGCGACACCCCACTAGATGGAGTAATGACCTGGTAAGACATGCAGGAAGTCGATGGATGCAGGTGGCTCAGGACCGTGCTTTGTAGCATACCTTGGGGGAGGCCTACGTTCAGCAGTGGACTTGTGAAGGGCTGTAATGATGATGATGATGATCGTTAACTCTGAAGATGCCTTTTAATATGGCTAATTAGAAATACGACATCTTGCAATTGGTTTAGAATTTCAAATCCTTTTCATAAAAAATAATGTTTGTTTGTTCGTCATTCACGTGTTGTCATAGCGTTCATCAGATTAATATACGCAGTAGTATAAGTCTATGGATTGTAGTAAAACTTTGTCAACTTATTGCTAGCACTTGCGCGAAGGTTATAGGTATAGTTAACTTACAGTAGGCGGTGCACTTAACGTACTGATACATTTATTTGAAATTTACATATCATTCAATTTCAAATTTAAAACGACATTTCCACAATAATTTCTTCTGTGGAAGCCACGCGCCGGGTACCAGCTAGAACGTAGTAAAATTGAAAAATTGATTAAAAACCTTGGTTGTTAATTGAGTTCCATTGTGGAAACAATACTTCACGTACGTAGGACGAATGTACTGGGTGGATTGAAAAGTACTCGGCCTAATACAGATCCATTCAATTCTAAAAATCAAATCTACCCACATTATTTAGTTCAGTTCAGACTAGTTCATTGTGTGAAGTTCGAAACGTGTGCGATAATTAGTTGTGATTTTATAAATTTATTAACAAAGTAATCGGACATAATTTCCGCGAATGGAGCAAATCGAGCAGCGTGCCGTCATTAAGTACCTCCATAAGAAAGGGCTATCATCAAAAGCCATCCATGATGACATGGTCAGTACATTAGGCGATTGTGCTCTGTCATATTCATCCGTCAAAAAATAGATAGCAGAATTTAAGCGTGGTAGAGAGAGTGTGAAAGATGAACCCCGCTCTGGAAGGCTTTCGACGTCAACTACTGACGAAAATATTAAAAAAGTACTTGATTTAATAATGGGAGACCGCAGACTAAAAATTAGAGAGATAGCTGAGATTATAGGCATCTCTTATGAACGAACTCAAAACATCATTGTCAACGAGTTGGGTTTCCACAAGGTGTCTGCGAAGTGGGTTCCGCGACTGCTTTCAGTTGAACAAAAAAGGACACGATTGACTATTTCACGCGACTGTTTGGAGTTATTTGAAGCCGATGCAGATGATTTTTTGAATAGTTTTGTTACTATGGACGAAACATGGGTTCATTACTGTACACCGGAAACAAAACAACAATCAAAACAGTGGAGAAGACCTGGATCACCAGCCCCTAAAAGGGCTAAGTCGATTTTGTCGGCAAATAAGGTGATGGCTTCAGTATTCTGGGACTCGAAAGGTGTTATTATGATTGAATATCTTGAAAGGGGTCAGACTATACACTCTGATTACTACTGCACCTTACTACGTTGTTTACGAGAGGAAATAAAAGAAAAACGTCGAGGAATGCTCAGAAGAAAAGTCCTGTTTCATCAAGATAACGCCCGTATTCACACGTCAGTACAGTCAATGGCTGAAATTCACAACTGTGGCTTTGAACTGTTACCGCATCCGCCGTATTCACCTGATCTGGCACCATCAGACTTCTTTCTGTTCCCTAACCTAAAAAAGCACTTGGGAGGTCAAAGATTTTCGACAAACGACGAGGTCAAAGCAGCTGTAGACGCATATTTTGACTCTAAGGAAGAATCATTTTTTTTCAACGGTCTAAATGCTTGGAAGGGGAAGTGGCAAAAGTGTTTGAACTTGATGGTGATTATGTAGAAAAATAAAAATATAACTGTTTTGATTTAAAATTTTGAGAATGTCAACCTCAGTAACGGGCTACGTGAACGACTGCGGACTAAAATCAATACAAACGAATTTAAATCTGTAATGGAAGCGAATTCATCTCAACCTATGTCAGATTCTCATTATCATCTTCAGGATTTATTTGTGTGAAATTGGGATTATTAATAAGAATGAAATAGAATAGTTAATCATTTCTTATATTTATGCGTATACTATACTACACATTAATTGAAACTGATTATGAATTATATCGCATTTAATTTTAACTAGTTAAAATAACTAGTACAACTAATACTAATTAATAACTAGTTAAAATTATAGTAAAACTAGTTACTAACTAATAACTAGTTAAAATTAAATGCGATAAAATCCGTGAAATTAGTTTCATTTAACGAATAGAATAATTTTTATTCAATTTAGATTACAAGTATAGTTTGAAAGTTATTACTTTTAACGCGGGTTCAGAAAAAATCCTCTATTCTGGGAAGAATCAGCAAGAAACCCAGCAGGATTTTTTTTTTCAAAGTGAGTATACTATACAATAAGTTGTACTAACTACTGACACAACTTACATTTATATTTAAAAAAAAAAAGCTTGGAAGCGATCACCTCATTTTCATTAGTTAATATCAATAGCAACCTCACACTACTTCCTCACGGTACTTGCTTTAAATTGGTAAATTATTTGGGGCATTCCTAATCAGGTTTCCACTATAATGAAAAGTGGAACCTGTATTTGAAACGCAAAAAGAGTCAAAATAACTTTTTGAGATTTGACATACAATAACTGCAGACGCTTGTCAAGAATTGCAATCGGTCATGGATAAACTTCCTAGGGAACACACTGCACAACGGACTGTGTCAAATTTAAGAGCCTCCAATGGATATTTTGTTTTATGTACCGTGACTCCGGTAACCATGCTCATGGTAATTTATTTCACTTTTTTTAAATTTAGATTACTCTTAAGGGAAGAGAAATTTCATCTTTAATAGGACAATGAAAGACTCCTTATAAGAACTCATACTAAAATACTTAAAATGCTTCAACTAATTAAACATTAAATTTGCATTGAGAAAATGTTTGAACTATATAAATAGTAATTTTTAAAAATAGCTTACATAATTTTCAAATACTTATGACATTTTTTATGTCACATCACCGTCGCCCATCGCACATCTGCTGCACCCAATGAATTGCAGGTGCGTTGCCAACCTTTTAAAAAAGTAGGATCTTTTATGAAAGTCCCTATGTCGCATCGTTCTAAAATAGCGCTGGCGACAGTAAATTTCACAATATGATCTTGCACGGAAAAAATAATTCGTGTACAAATTTTTTTAAGCGACAGTAGCCTAATGGCAGGGTGCGGACCGCGAACTCAAAAAGGTCGTGGGTTCGAATCCACCATTCGACTACGGCGTGGCGTGAACCACTCGTAACACAATCAATTTAAGCTTACCACGAGTGGTTAAGGGGAATATTAGTAATCTTTATAGCATTGTTAATATTCTTTATAAAAAATGTATGCACGACGCAAAACGACGGGATACCTGCTTAGTACAACCAGCACGGGTTGAGCAACTCAGGGGCGGTGGGCGGAGCCACGGGGGTCGCGTCCGGCTAGGTTCGACAACTAGCGAGGGTGCATACAACAACACGGAAAAGCAGCCGTAGTCCTAATTATTGTATTTGATTTGTTAAATATGTACAACTTATATTCGATAATATAAAAGAATGATGTTGTAACTATGCAATAACTCTCCCAATAAAGGCATCGAATAAATAACGAGAGTTAGCATAGGGCTTAAAATATAAATTGTATTCTTATAGTTAATTTACCTTTGTTGCATATCACTTTTATTATGTATTACTTTTCTTACATATTACCATACCTTTCTAGTAAAAAAAATAATTGTAACATCAATAGGGCATGTTATCGTGACGCGGCTGCGGAGCAAATGAAGCTACGCGTAGGGCGACACGACGTTTTATATTTATAGTGCTGAAGTGCGGGGCAGGGTTCTCAGCTTAAAAATTGTGAATTATAAAGTTAAAAACCTTTTAGAATGCAAAATAAGTATTGTGTACATAATAATGTAATAAGTAGATGTAAGAATATTATATAGTTAAATATGATTGTTAAAAAATAAAAGTTTTAAAGAAATAAAGAAAGGCGCGGGCGTGAGGCAAGGGTCCGCTGGCCAGCAGCGGCCGAATCATATAAAAGACGGGCCGGCCGGTAGGGTCGGCAGTCGCTCTCCAGCCACCGAAAAGGCACTACAAGAAGAAAAAGTACAAGTTCCTCCTCACCGCCGCTTGCCTCCTATATAAACAGTGAACAACGCGTTTTATTCATTTTTCGAACGGCGTTACGGCGATCCGTAACATTAATGGTCCTTCGAAGAGCCGAATTAAGAAGCAAACCGCAAGAACGAAAAAATATTATTGTGAAGAAAAATGGTGAATACGCGTAGTAACAGTGGAGAATCATCGAAGCGTCGCAAGGATGAACAGATAACCCAAGGGGCCACGGAAGAGGCCTCCGGGGGCGACTCAGCCGCTAGTGGCTCATCAAACACCACTAGCGAAACTACAACGGTCAGCGGTACAACCACTACCTCTGCGACCGATGAAACGACTGCAACGGAAGAAACCCAGCAAGAAAGTGATCAAAGGTCGCAGCGCACACTAAAGCCGGGCGAGACTAGGTCACACCGCTCCGTAGTCTCACGCAAGAGACTCCTCGCGGAGTTAGAGGCAAAAGAGTGGTTGGCCGAACTCAAGCTCGAGCAGGCCCGATTGCAAGCAAGAATGGAATTGCAGGAGATACATGTGCAGCGACTACAAGCAGAAGTCGGATCAACCGAGGACGAAGAGGAAGAAATAGAAGACGACTTAGCATCAGTGCGCATTAGTACATGGTTGCAAGAAAAACCTACATCTCAACCCGCGCCGCAGCCCGCGCCGCAGCCCGCGCCGCAACCCGCGCCGCAGCCCGCGCCGCAACCCGCGCCGCAGCCCGCACCGCAACCCACGTCGTACTTCGCGTCGCAACCAGCACCGCAGATCGCACCAACCGTACTCCAACAGTATGCACCGCAATACGTTCCACAACATACCGCGCCGCAGAAAGAAGACTATGTACAGGCGCAGCAACAAATCGACGTCGCTACCTTAGCCGCTGCTTTATCACAAGCAGTGAGAAGCACAAGGGAGCCGCCGAAATATTTGCAAGAGCTGCCCACATTCAATGGTAGCAGCAAAGAATGGCTCAGCTTCAAAACAACGTACGAAGAATCTTCAAAGTACTTCACGATGAACGAAAACATAGCGAGAATACGCCGAAGCTTAAAAGGGATAGCAAAAGAGGCCGCAAGCTGCCTACTTATAAGCCAATCAGACCCCAGAATAATAATAGAAGCTTTGGAAAGGAGATTCGGACGACCAGAAGCATTAATTCACTTAGAAATAGAGAAGCTGAAGCTGCTGAACAAAGTCACGGACAATCCCAGGGAGCTATGCATATTCGCCAATCGCATAGCAAACGTAGTGGGCACCGTGGAAGCACTCAAGAAAGCACACTATCTGCATAGTCCGGAGATGACGCGAGTTATCACAGACAAACTCACGCCCATATTGAGAAGCAAATGGTACGACTATGCAGCCAGAAAGAAAGAGGATATCCCAGAGCTTAAGAAAATATCACTCTTCTTAAACGAAGAAGCGGATAAATGCAGCGCGTATGCCTTGCCGGAATTTATCACGGAGGACAACGAACCGAGAGAGCGAAGGCCGAGAAAAATAGAACGTGCCTTCGCCACAAGCAAGAAACAATATGAAGAACGCTGCCCTCAATGCAAACAAGAACACAAACTGCCCGATTGCAAGTCATACGCCGCTCTGTCCACAAATGACAGATGGGAAGTAGCAAAGAAGTATAATATCTGCTACCGCTGTCTACGAGGCAAACATCGCCGATTGCTGTGTAAAGCTCCACCGTGCGGAAAAGATGGATGCATGATGAAGCACCATAAATTGCTGCATCACGACAAAAAGGCCGAAACTGAAAAAGAACCCGCTATGGAAACCGCAACATCGGCAAAGGAGGTCATCACAACAACTCGACCATACAAACACCGCCGTGCTTACCTAAAGATTGCGCCCGTAACAATAAAGGGGCCGCTAAGCTGCGTCGAAACATACGCATTATTGGATGAAGGAAGCACAGTCACCTTAGTCGATGCCTCGATCGCTGACGTCATCGGCGCCGACGGTCCAGCCCACGCAATGTGGATACAAGGGGTTGGCTCGGAGGTGAAGCATGAGAAGAGCAAGATCGTCAGCCTTAAAATAAGAGGAAAGCACGCGCAAGAGGAACACAACATAGAAGCAGCGCGTACGGTAGAGCGGTTGGACTTCGTGCCAGAATCCGTGAATGAAAATCACTTGGAGAATTGCCAACATCTGCTGGATATCAAAGAGGATATCACCTACGAACGCGCCTCACCGAAAATACTAATCGGTCAAGATAACTGGCACCTCATAGTGTCTAGAAAACTGCGCGTCGGTCGACGAGATCAACCAGTCGCCTCATACACCAACCTGGGCTGGGTTCTACATGGCTGTCATAGCTCATTGACATCGACGGTCACCTTCTGCGGCAGACTACATCAAAGGGAAGAGGCACAGCCAATAGAAGAAGAAATAAAGAATTATTTCAAATTAGAATCACTGTGCATCGAGCCAAGGAGACCTAAAGAAGATCCCGAGCAGCGAGCTATGCAAATATTGAGGGAGACCAGCAGGAGGTCGGCGGACGGCAGATTCGAGACAGGGTTGCTGTGGAAAGAAAAGGATTTCCAAATACCAAATAATTACAAAGACGCGGAAAGACGTCTGCACACTTTAGAGAAGAGGCTCGACCGAGACAGCAATCTCAAGCTACAGTACGAAGAACGCATACAGAACCTATTCAACTCGGGTTACGCAGAGCGCGCGCCCATGCCACCGCCACAAGGAAAGACATGGTATCTACCACACTTCCCAGTCATCAACCCTGCGAAACCTAACAAGCCGCCGAGATTGGTACACGACGCCGCAGCGAAGACAGCAGGAATATGTCTCAACGATATGCTTCACTCGGGGCCGGACTTATTACAATCATTGCCTGGAGTAATCATGAGGTTCCGACAGTATCCGTATGCAGTGAGCGCCGACATAAAAGAAATGTTTATGCAGATCAAAGTGCGCAAAGAAGATAGAGACGTTTTACGTTTCTTGTGGAGAGGCAAGCGGCGGGAGGGCCAACCGGAGGAATATAGGATGACATCGATCATCTTTGGAGCGACATCATCACCATGCACAGCATTATATATCAAAAATAAAAATGCTGAAGAACATTCAGAGGCATACCCGGAAGCTGCGGTCGCCATAAAACGAAATCACTATATGGACGACTACTTGCAGAGCTTCCACTCTATCACGGAAGCTCGGCAAACTGTAAAAGCAGTCGATCACGTCCACAAACAAGCGGGATTCGTACTCAGCGGGTGGACATCAAACGAAGAGAAAACAATAGAAGAAATAACGACAGAGCATAAACAACACGACGCGACCGTGCGCCTGGGCGGAAAAGAAACTGAGAAGACGCTCGGCCTGCTCTGGCATGTACAAAGCGATCATATTGGATTTAATACAAACAATATGAAGATGCCGATCGACGTAAAAGAAAAACAACGCTTGCCAACTAAACGCGAAGCGCTGAGCATAATAATGGCATTATTTGACCCGCTGGGGTTAATATCACCAGTGACTACCCCAGCGAAGAGAATATTCCAAGACACATGGCGTTACAAGGCAGAATGGGACGACCCTCTGCCAATAGAGTTAAAAGAAAAATGGGAAGGCTGGATTACTTCACTTCACGCCCTAGAACAACTGAGGATACCACGATGCTACGATTACAACCCAGTGTCGACGCGGCAACTACACACCTTCGTCGACGCAAGCGAGGAGGCCTACGCAGCCGCCGTGTATTGGAGAACGGAGCGAGCAGACGGCAGCGTTAACATATCATTGGCCGCCGCCAAGAGCCGCGTGACACCACTAAAACCAGTCTCCATACCACGGCTCGAGTTACAAGCGGCACTACTGGGAACTCGTCTTGCGCAGACGGTGATCAGTGAGCACGATGACGATATAACGGGCAAGACATACTGGTGCGACTCTCGTACTGCACTAGTGTGGATAAGGTCGGAGCCCCGCGCGTACAAAGCTTTCGTCGCTCATCGCCTGGCGGAAATAGAAGATACGACCAAAAAGAACGAATGGCGTTGGCTACCGTCCAAAGAAAACGTGGCAGACGACGCGACCCGAACCACGCCAGAAAGGTTCGACGAGTCGCACCGGTGGTTCCGAGGGCCCCCGTTTCTACAACGTCCACCGGCCGAATGGCCGCAGGAAGAAAAAACAACGCAATACGACACTGGGGAAGAACGAGAAATATGTAACATCACAGTTAAAAGTGAAGACTCGCCAACAGCACATCTGCCACAAATAGAAAGATTTTCAAAATGGATTCGCCTCATAAGGGCGACAGCGAGAGTCCTCTTATTCATCGACATGTGCAGACCAAACAAGCACGTGGTGAAGGCTGGGCGTAAACGCAACAAAGCAAGACAAGATAGCGACCCTGGCTGGCAAAGAACAAACCGACGCAATACCCCCACCAAAGAAAAAAGGGCAACACCTACTGTCTCATCGCTTGTAGGAATACCAGCCGCTTATCATGTAAGAGCCGAACAACTGTAGGTGCAAGCCAGTCAGCGGGAAAGCTTCACGAAGGAGCTCAAGAGGATCACCAACGGAAGTGTTCCAGGAGGCGACGACAAACTAGGCCATCTGAGCACATACGTCGACGAAGAGGGGACCCTACGCCTCAGAGGTCGAATAAAAGCAGCATCAGAAGTAGAGGAGGACATGTACGATCCTCCCGTACTAGACGGGAAGCATGCATACACTCGTCCGTACATAGCACACGTACACGAGAGGTTGCATCACGGAGGCGTGGAAACAGTCGTGAACGAATTAAGACAGAGATTGTACATAAGAAAAATACGTCCAGTAGTAAAAACTGTCATCAAAGGCTGCCTACCGTGCCGCCTAAGAAAAGCCAAGCCTGCATCACCGTCTACAGGAAACCTGCCGTCCGCACGCCTCGCTCATCACGCACGTCCGTTCACATACACAGGACTGGACTACTTCGGGCCAATAGAAGTCACAGTGGGACGACATCGTGAAAAACGCTATGGCGCGTTATTTACCTGCATGACCTCACGAGCAATACACATAGAGGCGGCCCACTCATTAAGCGCCGACTCAGCTGTGTCAGCGCTTAGGCGCTTCATGAGCCGAAGAGGATGCCCAAAAGAAATCTGGAGTGACAACGCTACGTGTTTCAAGGCAGCAGACAAGGAGCTGGCCGAAGCAGCACTCGCAGCCCTCGAGAACGAAACCACGTGTCAACAAATTGTGTGGAAGTACATACCACCATCAGCACCATTCATGGGCGGCGCCTGGGAGCGAATGGTTCGCTCCGTGAAAGAAGCCCTACGCGTCACCCTCAACGAACGCTATCCCAGTGACGAGACACTGGTGACTCTGCTCGCCGAAGTCGAAAACACGGTCAATTCCAGACCTCTTACACACGTCTCAGTTGACCCAGGAGACCCGGAAGCAATCACGCCGAATCACATCCTCATCGGTCCCAACTCACACGTACCTGCACCGGGACACTTCAGCGAGAGCGACGTGACGGCCCGCCAGCAGTGGAAACGAGCTCAAGCCCTAGCCGACGTGTTTTGGCGAAGATGGGTGAAGGAATACCTGCCCCTACTCAACACCGGCGGGAGCCCAGCAGCATAGGTGCATCACCGAAGATTGGAGACCTGGTCATCATTTGTGACTCCAATTTACCGCGCAACATCTGGCCCAGGGGAAAAATAAGCAACGTATATCCTGGCGTCGACGGAGAGGTACGAGTAGTGGACGTAACCACTAGCAGTGGGCATACACTACGCAGACCAACAAAGAAGATCGTCGTGCTACCAGAGGGATCGCAGCGTGGCGACGGCGGGAGAATATGCACGACGCAAAACGACGGGATACCTGCTTAGTACAACCAGCACGGGTTGAGCAACTCAGGGGCGGTGGGCGGAGCCACGGGGGTCGCGTCCGGCTAGGTTCGACAACTAGCGAGGGTGCATACAACAACACGGAAAAGCAGCCGTAGTCCTAATTATTGTATTTAATTTGTTAAATATGTACAACTTATATTCGATAATATAAAAGAATGATGTTGTAACTATGCAATAATTCTCCCAATAAAGGCATCGAATAAATAACGAGAGTTAGCATAGAGCTTAAAATATAAATTGTATTCTTATAGTTAATTTACCTTTGTTGCATATCACTTTTATTATGTATTACTTTTCTTACATATTACCATACCTTTCTAGTAAAAAAGATAATTGTAACATCAATAGGGCATGTTATCGTGACGCGGCTGCGGAGCAAATGAAGCTACGCGTAGGGCGACACGACGTTTTATATTTATAGTGCTGAGGTGCGGGGCAGGGTTCTCAGCTTAAAAATTGTGAATTATAAAGTTAAAAACCTTTTAGAATGCAAAATAAGTATTGTGTACATAATAATGTAATAAGTAGATGTAAGAATATTATATAGTTAAATATGATTGTAAAAAAATAAAAGTTTTAAAGAAATAAAGAAAGGCGCGGGGGTGAGGCAAGGGTCCGCTGGCCAGCAGCGGCCGAATCATATAAAAGACGGGCCGGCCGGTAGGGTCGGCAGTCGCTCTCCAGCCACCGAAAAGGCACTACAAGAAGAAAAAGTACAAGTTCCTCCTCACCGCCGCTTGCCTCCTATATAAACAGTGAACAACGCGTTTTATTCATTTTTCGAACGGCGTTACGGCGATCCGTAACAAAATGGTTTAAATTTATTATAAATAAAAAAATTATGGGAACCATTTTAAAACGTTATTTAATATTAGCAAAGTAGAAAATAAAAAAAATTATGGGAACTATTTTAAAACGTTATTTAATATTAGCAAAGTAGAATAAGCCAGTAAATATTTATTTTATTATTTTATTTTATTTGCGTGGTTGCGGCGTGAAAGAATCCATCAATTATAATTGTTTGTTTCCCATGGGTGTCGTAAGATTTCTTTAGAAATTGCGTAGATCTTGTGGCTGATGGAATCAACAACAGTTACATACTCGTAAAACAACATTAATTACAACATCTTGTGTTCCAGACCGAAATATTCACACTAGCAACCTCAAGAAGAAAACCAGGATAAGTTTCAAAAGCGTTAAAAATGTTTGTTGAGGTTATATAATTATAATAGGTCGGTGAAAAAGTTTCTAAATATAAACTAAGAAAAGATTCAATTAACTTCTGTTACGTCATTTATATTTTGTGATGCTTGTAGTCCTAGCCTTACCCATAATTAAGATAAGATGGGTTTATATTACGATATGTTATTTAATTACACAAAGCCATCTATAAAGACACGAATATTATCGTTATAGTAGTTGTGTTCTTTACATTTTATGAAATGTTACGTAGCATTTAAAAAAATGTATACTCTGCCAGAGTATACATTTTTTTAAATGCTACTTATTTTTAATTAAACTGGGAAATCTGCGCTATCGTTTACTCTACTAAAACTAATTACAATATTGTAAGTAAAGTAAACAAAAGAATAAAACTAGATCTGGTTTAAAATATGTTAATTAAAAATTGACCAATTACTTGTTGGGAAACGTATATGTCATCTTAAATATTTTCTTAAATATAGAAACTCCAGTAGCCGACTAATTACATTTGAAAGTATTCAAAAAGCGGTATTTTTTTTCAAAAGTAAGCTTTTTTTAATTTGTTTTATGTTGGTAATTGTATAATATATTAAATTGTTGTAAAATAATCATTTTTTTAAATGTCCCTCCGGGTTTCTTGCTGGTTCTTCCAGGACAGAAATATTTTCCGAACCAGTGGTAAATTAAACGAAAGGGTGACTTTCAGTAAGTATTATTTATGATCTATATTTAATAAAAACATTTCAATAAAACAGACAGAATGAAATTATAAGCGTCAAGAAGGGTCCGGATGAAGCCGGACTTAGGCTTTTAACATTTTACCTGCCACGCGGTCGGTTGGACGAGAGAAGAGAACGCCACCGTCTTTCTCACGATTCCCGCACTCAACCGCAACGCACTAGCTCACACATGGCGTGGTGTGAGCATTGTCACGTGCGATGCCGTAAATAAGACTGATTCAATAAACTTCGTTGTAATTTCATTAGTTGTTCAAACGATACGATGACAAGGGATCAAAAGAGCCTGAATGTACATATAATGTTTATCATTTTAAAGCTAATACGCAAAATCCTAAAGAAGTTGAACTGTTCGACCTTTTAGCAGCAGGGTCTTTCTAATAACGACTGAAAATAAAAAAATAGCTGCGGTTGCCAACCCGCTCGCCAAGTGTGGCAACTATGGCAAATAGATCCCTATGAGGCAAACTGTGTTTGAGTCCTATGTTAAGCAGAGAACTTTAGTAGGGTACAACGGTAACGGTCCGACATTTTTATTTAATTTTACCCAAAAGTCTGGCTCAACTGATTGGTCTATTCGGATTTCTGGTTTTACAACCTGGCAATTCTACCGGCATGTGAGCAGCACTCAATAGATAAAGCTTAAACTATATATCTGTTTACTTTTTAATGCTTGCATACCTCTTCCATTAAATGTTTGACTTCCTTCTTCACTGCTGCTATGAGACGATCCTTCTGATCGGTGCTGGGGTCTGTAGTGGATGCAGCCGGCATCTCTTCAGTTTCACTTTCAACTGCAATAGATAATTAATTTAAGACATATTCAATATTATAAACATAACTTCATCCACCTCTAAATTAAACACATTATTTTCTTAATCCCTCATTATATTTGAAACAGTTGAATAATTAATTCGTTATAAGAGCAAGCTTTCTTACATCCTAACACGGATCATGTAATATTCAGGCAGGATTTTAGACAAGTGTAACAAACATGAATATTTATACGTGATAGAGCATAGCGTGATAGTGCAGCTATATTGTGGTTGTAGCACGAATGGGTCGGCTCGACCGGGAATGGACCACGCCCTCACAGAAAACCAGCGTAAGAAAGCAGCTTAATACTGCTGTTTTTCGTATGGTGAGTGTAGAGATCCGGAGACCTTTTTTTACTGGTAATGCGGTATTCCGTATCAATGCCGAGGGGTGACAACGCACCTGCGTTTTGATTTTTAATCGAGGATAAATGTAGATGTCTATGGGCCACAGTATCCACTTACCGTCAGGTGAACTGTGCGCTCGTTTGTCAACCTTATTCTATAAAATATTTTTTTATATATAGGATTAGGGAGACAAACGAGCGCACAGCCAACCTGTTGGTAAGAGGATGCTGTGGCCCATAGACACCTACATCTATAAGTATCAAAATTTAGACCCCTAACGACTAAAACAGGTAGTAAATAGGGTGTCCGGTTCTCCGCATTCATCATACGAAACACAGCAGTATATACCATTCCAACATTTTACCTTTCAATTGCTCGCATTAACTTAAAACGCAGTGGTAGTGTAAAAATATCCACTACCCCATATCCACTACCCCATATCATCCTGTGTGTCATAAGATGCGATAGAGGTCAAAAAAATCAGGAGATGTGCGGCAGCATCTTCCTAATAACGACTAAAAATAATAAACTAGGGTTGCCAACCCTTTTGCCAAGCGTAGCAACTATGGAAAATATCCCCCTATGAGGAATTCTATGGGGGAGGCCTATTTCCGGCAGTGAACTTTAGTAGGCTGTAACTATAAGGGTAACTGTGAGTGTAACGCGAATAAACTTTCATTACTTCAAACGTACCGTTAAAAATATGCAATGTAAGTGAAGTTGAAATGAAATATTACGAGTATAAGGATATCTAATAAAATATTCTTTGTAACGAATGTCCTATTTCTCAACGATCGTGAAAGTACTATCAGGCTATGACATCGTTAACCTCATTACAGTGACACGTTACAGATTAGGCACAGTGACATGAAAGCTCCATAAAAATTACTTTGTTGTATTTCACTGTATTTGTATACGCCATGAAGATTATTTATTAGATTTGATTTCGGCTTTTATCCATAAAATTAATTAGATATAACATACATTAAATATTCCGTATTGTATTAGTATATTAATAATAGTAATGATTTACTAATAAACTCATTCTTGATATTTAAATAAAAGTGGTCTAGATGCGACTCGAAGGGTATCACATGACTAACTTCCCAGTGAAAAGAATAAAAAAATATCATATGTCCTAATATTTTATACAATTTTTCATGCGGCACATAAAACGACTTGACCGATTTTGCTCAAAATTTAATGAGGTCTAAGTTACATAATTATGCGCTAAATGAAACTGGTCCCATGTCAATATCACTTTTTGTTCTCGAGATACACGAGGCGAAAATTTAATCCGAACATACGGACATTCTCTTAAAAACCATACTATTCAACCCTAAAGACCTTGAAACGTGGAGATATGTTAAAATTTCCAATTTGCCAAATCGGACCCATTACAATAACTTCCCACTGGGAAGATCATAAAGATAGGAATTAATAAATAAAAATTTGTTTATTATCTGGGCGACTGGTCATCTCTCGGCGTTATAAAAAAAGATTATAATTTTCTCAGGAATGACACCTATTTAGATAAACTTGGAAAGTAAAATAAAATTTCATCATTTCAGTAAAATAAATCGTGAGAGCCGTTTCCGAGAAAGTTGTCAGGCGAGCTTTGCTCGGCGTCAAAAAAATTAAATTATCTCAGACATTACACCTATCTGGTTAAACTCTTAAATTAAAACATTTTCACCCAAGTTATTAAGGCCGCTTCCGAGAAACGAGTTACTTATATAAAATGTATAGTATAATAAGTATACAATACATGCATATATATTTTTATTTTCTATATGTGGTAACTATGGCAAATTAAAAAAAAAAGCCCCTAAAAAGTAATCTATGGGGAATGTTATTGTCAGCAGTGGACTCTAAATAGGCTGAAATGTTGACGGGAACGGAATTCAAATGAGTATTAAGTAAGTTCGGTTATATATCGATAAATAAATGGTTTTATGAACTAAAAACTATTTTTTTTTATAGAATAAGGGTGACAAAAGAGTAAACAGTCCACCTAATGGTAAGTGGATGCTGTGGCCCATAGACATCTAATACTCGATTAAGAATGAAAATAACAGATGCGTTGCCACACCTGAGGACTGAGATAATTCCATCAATTCTCGTTTCCAGTAAAAAGTCTCTCGTTCTCAACACTCACCATACGAAACATCAACATTGAGCTATTTAAGCTGGCATTCTGTTAGGACGTGGTCCTAACCCGGTTGAGCCGACCCATTCGTACTACAGCCATAATAAAGCTCCAGCATGGCTCTATCACGTACAAAACTGTAATGTAATCAAACATTTTTCTATGATAGCCTTGAGTTCACGGTTAAAAAGTACGTCACGTTCATTACTTTGTGCTTCAAAACACAGATGTAACAAATTATCCCCGAAATGTGACCTCTTAGCTTGATCGATTTTTCGCCCAGTAAACTCCTGTCTTGAAATATTCATCGAATTCATTACAGCCGTTTTCGAGAAAGCGATTACAAACAAACAAATATATAACTGCTCGTATACTAGTATAGCCTTTATACTCGTATAAGAATTGCTCGCTTATAGCTTAAGGTATAGGATTATAGCCAGGCTATGAATATGGATAAAGTTATGAAGATCCCTGCTTCTGAAACTAGGCGGTAACGCGTATCATCAGAATCATTATGCCTCTTATTTAGACCCGTAACTGAGAATTAATTTTAAGCTGCTACGAGACAAATAAATTAAGCTTAACTTAATCAGAGCAGGCATGGTAAGACCAAAATGATTGATGTCGACCTGTAGGTCTCCTCTCTACTATGTCTAAAAACTATCTATAAATATTTCATCGCTAGTAAAAAAAAAATATGTCCTTCGACGGGTATACAAGAGTTTTGAGGAAAAGGAGTTCGGTGCGCCAATGCACGTTGATGGATTTCACATGTCGCCGAAACTTTTTTAATTTCTTTCGCAAGTTTCCTCAAAAAATTTCCTTTAATTTTTTATAGGATAATGGAAATAAAGGATGAAAAACGAGCACATAATCTACCTGATGGTAAATGGTTGCTGTGGCCTATAAACATTAATCTTCGGTAACGAATCAAAACGCAGATGAGTTATCCCCTTGAAAATTAAGATGAAATGCCTCGTTTTCAGTAAAAAGGATCCACAGTTCTCTACACTCACCATACGCAACACAGCAGCGTTAATTTGCTACTTTACCCTGGTATTCTGCGTGAGCGTGGTCCTTTCCAGGTCGAGACGACTCATTCGTGCTACAACTATACTACTAATATAGTTGCAGTATGGCTCTACCGTGCAACACGTGACAATTAAGCGCTTAAAAATTTAGCTACCTCGACTATTGTTACTTGTTGCTCAAAAATTATCTACGGTGTAATATCCCTTATAGAATCCTGGATCTTTCGCTTTAAAGCTTATGATCCGTGACTTGGTACGCAAATATGCGAGTACTGAATTCTAAGTCATAATCCGGTTTATGACATGAGTCCAGTATTACGTAGAACGTTATTAAAAGGATAAAAACTTGAACGAATCCGAAAACCATAAAATTTCATTGCATAAATAGAAATTAGTCTACTGAATATTTTTTTAATCTTACTACATTTACTCGGATTGGACATTAAAACTTAAAAACAAAAGTATACAACCAGCGTATGTTACCATATTGCAATAAGACTCTAGCTATATAAAGAGGCTCAAACTCGCTCAGCAAGCTTTGATGAGGGTAATTCTTTGAATTTTTATGCGAGATAGTCTTCGCAATAAGAATATCGGCATATACAAGATTAAATGTATAAGAATATGGGTAGAACCTGAGTAACTGACATCTCCCAACGGACCAGTAAGCTGAAGTGGGATTTGGCCGAAAACCAACGGGAGAACCTAAAATTATAGAGAAGCAGGGCTTTCGATTAGCAGCCCCGTACTAGAACATCTCTTACTAGATGGAATGATGACCTGGTAAGGGACTCAGGAAGTCGATGAACACAGGTGGCTCTGGACCGCACTTTGTGGCATTCCTTGAGGAACAGTTTGTTCAACAATCGACTTATGATGGGTTGTGATGATGCTGATGATGATAATATATACATTTTACACTACAATCTGATAATGACTTTTGACGCCTAGCACCTTAAATTTTGTCAGCCGTTACCGTTCAATTACGAGTAGAATACATCTGGCTCAACTAAAAATAATAATGTCATCTACCTACAAAATTATATCATTTCTCTATACCTATCACTTTTGCAACACACACAATGTAAGCTAGATGAACCTAAAAATTTCTCTTTAACGACCGCCTCGTAATAAAATTCATCATTACATCAATAAATAATAAATATTATTTGCATTGACATATGTCATAACTTTATTTTCATACTTTTACTTCTCTTTTTTAATTACTATAAATATATTTAAAAAAACACATTTAGGTCAATAATTGCTACGTCTTAATTTTCGATTAGAACACAATAATATAATACATTGTTTTATTATATTGTTGTAAAAATTCACTTTTCTGAATTTCCTTAGACTTAGTGATTTTTCCAATTCATTCTAACACATTTTATTTACTCCTTGTCAAAGTTTGCTCAGAGTTTTAATAAATACCTATATCCATTATTTATTCTGTGATATTAGCGACTCCTTGTTGAAGCTTGGTTGAAGCAAATAGTTAAATGCGTTGTATTCATTGACGTATATTATAGCGTTCTTTAAATCTATGATTGTAGGTATTTATTGAATAGAAGTGAAAGTGAAGTGTTTTGTCACTTTATTTTTGAAGCACTCATGCTACGTTCTATAATTTAGAGCAGACAACAGAACACTATTACTTTCTACCGAGGAACTGCCATAAATTTTATTTACAATTTAGGATAACTTTTTTATTTAAGTGGTATGCTGGGCGCAACAAATAGGGTTGATACGATCTTTGCTATCGCGATGAGCACGAACGACCATAGCGACAACGGTAAAACAACTGCAGCTCGGACTAATTAAACCTATAAAAATTGACATAATCATTATTCCATTTTTCTCTCATTTCTCCACACAAATTGGACCGATTTTAAGTTTTGGAGGTTATTGGAATTTACTCATGTTAAAAATAAGTGAAGCCGTTATGGTTTTCCCTTGCGCAACATATTATACGTACTATAAGTCATGTATTTTGTGTAATATCTTTTCCTAATTCAACATAAATAAATATTGTGTTTTTGTTCACCTAATTTGCCTATTTGTTACAATGCACTCACTGTTGTATAAAGGTTTCAGGTAAGACAGATAAGACTCTCTGTCTTATTACAATCTATGAACCCTAACTGCAAGCTCATCATCAAATTATCTCCAGTTGGAAACCAACCGGATACCGTAACGTTTTTATTCTGCCGAGCGCGGTGCTTGGAAAGAGAATTTTACATCGTCGCAATTCCCTCGAGACAACGCCCCACTAATCTAGATATTTAAAAGTGGAGCCGTAAACCAGACCCGCCGATAGAGCCGGAGAGGTTGGTATTTTGGAGCGCACGTTATTCTGACCCGCGACTCTGGCGATATGCGGCAAAGGTGGAGCACCATAGGGTTTCAGTTAATCCAAGTCCAACATATTCCGCCTTAGTCCCCGCAAGGCGGGTATTTGTAGATATTTCCCCATAGAAAAAAGATATTCAAAACATATTTCATTATTTGATAGGCACCGGTGTATTTTTAGACATTTATAGTAGTTTACAAAGTCAACAAACAATAATAAAGAAAGAGAAAACAAAGATAAAGATACTTCTGCAGTTAAAAACATCTTACGCACTTGAGAAATACTCAAGAAATTAGCATTGGGTTTTTTAACATGCCTAAAAAGTGCGCCTTTTTTCCCACTAAAAGAATTTTTATAAATATAAAAAAAACCGCAAAGGCCCAGCAATATATTTCATTTCCTGTTTGTACACTAGACAAATTTTTAATTGATAAAAAAATTAAGTACCCGAATTTAGTCAGAATTCGTCTTAGCTCTCCACCCTAACATGTGCTTTATTTTTACATGTGGAGTCTGTTTCAAATACTGAGAGTACCATTTAGATACTTAAGAAGTATTCGGGCGGCGACATTATTTTTTTTATATAAGAGGGGAGTAGTTAGTGAGTACCAGTTCTGGCTCACTGAGTCAGAAGTGGTACAACGTTCGTCGACTTACGATCCTACAAAAAAAAGATTTGGCATGCTCTGATCACGATTCTGCGGTCCGTTTTTGCGTAGAATGCACGGTTCCGGAGATGTGCAGATCAATTAACTCTTATCTAATTGATATCCGGTGAGGCCCTCCACCGTCATTAGCGCTCCATTGTTCTTATCTAGATATCTATTGTTCATTGAATACCGTCACTATCTATTCTTCCTCGGCGTGTGCGTCGGATTGTTAGTGCTATTGTATTATACTCCTATGCTCCTATCTACAACGCTAATCCGAATGATCAATAAAACACATTCCTTAATTTTGTTACAATTTTTATTTCCAAGATGTTATTGCTTATTATCTATAAAATAGGAGCGAAACATCTCGTCCACTAAAATATCGTTGTACAGTGTGTTTCCCATAAATATGCTCGTAAAAATATGCATTGAACAGAACATCCTTGAAACTTATATAGCAAATACATTAAGCAATATTCGCCACAAACTGAAGTCCACTCATTCTGAATTCTATCAACATTCCAGTTCCATCATTTACAATTCCTTTTTAAAAACTCTAGATGATATCGTACAGGTGCTCGTCCATATGAATCAAAATATTGACCGACGTCATTCGTATCGATATATAAAGCTACCCAATGTGACCCTGGTTTATCATCTGTATCCAAATTACATATTATATACGTTGGTACGTGGGTGTACATGGGCAGTATACTGGCAGCATAAACATTATTTTCTAGACTGGGATGAATCTTTTTCAGATGTTGTTGTACATCTAGTGAATCCGTGATATTACTGCTATTAGTAGATTATTACAGTACAAATCTACTCAATGACTAACATAGGAATGATCAATTATAGTGATTTCTAAATATTAAATTGCATTATTATGTGTTATACAAAACGTATTTGAGTCATCAATACACTGAACAAGACGCAACACGAAGTAATGTTGAGATAAGCAACAAAATGTGAGATAAGCTTGTTGACGCATAAAGTTACTATCAATTCCACTGCAGAAATTCTTTAGATTAGAATTATTACTTACTGGTACTATATAAGACCAAGCAACTGCAGTCATGGAGTTGTAGTGTACGGTCCTTTGACCGCAGTGGGTCTATCAATACTACATTTGTGTTACTTCAACGCATCAAAGGCCATGGATGTAAGTGTTTATTCTATTGACAAACTTACTTTTCTGTCTGTTATTTTCTTACGTGTGTATGATTTAGTGTTAACAAATTATATTTAAATATTGTGTGTGTATATAATTAAGCCATGGTAGCTCAGATGGTTAGCGCAAGCTGTAAATTTCACAGTACGCGACCCGGGTTCGATCCCCGCCGGCACCAATTAAATTACTTTCAGTAAATATACTTTCAAAACATTCTTTAGTTGTTTCTGAGTTTTTCTTTTTCATTGGTCTGGCAAAAGCATATTTACTAAATACATCAATAACACACAGTATATACTTGAAACCATAATTATATTGAGAATAAGTTCGCATATCACTTAAATCAGCTTGCCACAGTTCATTAGTATTTGATAGAATGTACCTATCACGCGGGAATTTTTTTCGAATGGGTTTATGTAATGTGTATGTTTCTTTTTACCCATTTTACCCTTCATGGCTTTCGATAATTTATCAATACTACCAAAAACTAGCGGGATTAGATCATAATAAATCCTGTTAGTTTCTTCTAGTACGGGGTCCATTTTTCCCACTCAAGCCTTTTACGTATTTTAGTTGTAGACTTTTTATCCCTACTGCTCGGTGTAGAAAACTCTATTTTAGTTATAGATTTTGTATCTCCACTACTCGGTGTAAAAAACTCTTGAACTTCAATCTCAGAGGGTTTGTTCAGATCTTTTGCTTGAAGTTGGTTAATAAACTCACATCTCTTTGGATTTCCAATATAAGTAAGTGGTACTTTAATATCTTTTAATGCTTCAGCAAATCTATCCCACCCACTTCTTTTTAAGGGTCTTAGTGAATCATTTATTAAATCAATAATATTACTTCCAGGAATTTTTTCATTATCAATTATGACTGTACCTACATTATCCCAATGTATTTTACTTCTACTTGTTTTAACTAAGTTTAATAATAACTGTCCTTTTTTATTATAAGTTTTTGGTATTAAACTGAGTATTTGAGCTGGTGTGTAAAGTGGCTTTTCATCATTTTCTTTACTTTTAATGGATCGATCCTCCTCCAACAAATATTCAGCATCAACTGAAGTTTTTAGATCTCTATCTTTATTTTTAAAACCAATTTTAGATTTAATGATTTCTTAAATTTACGCGAACACTACACATTGAATAAAACTATTATTTACGGATTTTATCGCGTTTAATTACATTAATTTATTTTTATTATTATCCCGACGTTTCGGGTGCTTTACAGCACCCATGGTCACGGGGGGGACTGAGATGTTTGACGTCCCAATGTCATAGTTAGTCCGGCTACCTTCAGTTTTTTAATATTAATTTTTGGTCCGATTTACGCAAAACGAGCTTATAGTATCATGAAGTCTTGCAGTGGTATGCTTGGGTTTGGGTTTAATTTTATTAATTATAGGATCCCAAGCAGATGGTAGCACCCAACCATTTTCTCTATTGAAATTTGGATGTTTTTTAATTTCAATAGCCTCACGTATCATCCTTGGTAGGAATCGGTGTTCTTTTGCGAGAATTTGTGGTTTATCAAATCTAATGTAATGGTGGGGACGATCTTGAACATGTTCGCAGACTGCAGACTTCCCGGAGCGTCGGTGCTTCACATCAGCTATATGTTCCTTCACGCGGGTTTTTATAGATCTCTTTGTTTGACCTATGTAAGAGAGACCACATTCACAATCTAGCTTGTACACACCTGCATCTTGTAGAGGATTATTACATTTGATGGATGGTAAAAATTGACTAATCTTCTTCAGCGGCTTGTAGTATGTCTTAATGGACGCTCGCTTCAAGATGTAGCCAATCTTGTCCGTGACTCCTCTAACATATGGTAGTAGAGCAGGCGCGCGCTCGACTGTGGCCGGCTTCACTCGTTCACTGTGACGTAGGCGCGGGACCCGAAGCTTGTTGTCTTGCAATACTTGCTTGACATGCTTAAGCTCCGCAGCCAAATGTTTTCTGTCACAGATCCCTCGTGCTCTCTGAAACAAAGATTTACCCACGGTAGCTAACTGTGAAGGATGATGGTGAGATTCACCATTTAGATATCGGTTGGTATGGGTCTTTTTCCTATACACAGTGTGACCAAAAGTGTTATCAGGATTTCGGATGACTAAAACATCCAGGAAAGCTAAAGAATTATTTGCCTCTAACTCCATTGTGAATTGTATTTTAGAGTTTATGGAGTTAAGGTGGTCTAAAAATGCAGTTACTTTGTCAGATGGTAAAATTGTGAAAGTGTCGTCTACGTACCGCTTGTAGAACCTTGGATTTACAGGAGCAGTAAGAAGGGCTTTCTCCTCAAAGTCCTCCATGAATATGTCGGCGACTATGGGAGACACAGGTGAGCCCATCGCCAGACCATCTACTTGCTTGTAGAACTCCTCCTTCCACAATAGATAGCCAGATGTGAGGCAATGTTCAAGTAGTATTGCATATTCTTGAGACATGTTATTTTCTTCTAGCTTCCTAGTTACAATTGAGATGCAGTCCACAATAGGTAGGCATGTAAATAGTGACTGAACATCAAAACTGACCATAGTTTCATTGTTAGCGAGATGTAGGTCTTTTATCTCACTCACAAAATGGTATGAATCCTTTGTGTGTGCTCTGGTATGTCCTCTCAGTGGTGATAGTATTTTTGCTAAGTATTGTGCCAGCTTATAAGTTGGTGAATCGATCTGGCTCACTATGGGACGTAGTGGAGCGTTTGGTTTGTGTATCTTCGGTAACCCATACAACCTCGGTGGTTTGGCACATGATGGTATTAGCGAATTCACGTCGAGATTTAATTTTTCGGAGTATTTCTTTATTAAATCGCTAGTTATTTTAAGCGTGTTAGTTGTAGGGTCTGTTTTGACCTTTTTATATGTACTTTCGTCCGATAAAAGTTGTTGTATTTTAAAATTATATTCCGACGCGTCCATTACCACCGTAGCATTTCCTTTATCCGCGCGGAGAATCGTGAGTTCTGGTCTGTTCCGTAAGTTATTTAGCGCTATAAATTCGTCTTTGGGAAGGTTTGGTTTCGGCACTGAACTACGACGTAACAAGGACGAAATATCTTGACGTATGGCCTCCAAATCTTCCTTACCGATATTATTCTTAAACAGACAATCCTCAACACTGCAGATAATTTCTTCGTACGGGATTTTTCGCGGAGTTAATGCGAAGTTCATTCCCTTCGCTAATACTTTCATTGTCGGTTCGTCCAGTGTATGTTTTGACAAATTATAGACAGTGCGTTGTTTATAGTTTGTGTCTATGGTCAACAGTTGTTTATTGTTCTGGCGTTGACTTGGATGTTTGGCATTTGATTTGATCGTTAATTTTTGGTATTTTTCTATTTGTTTATTTTTGCATTCATTGTATTTTGATGTTTCTCGTTTGTTTAAAGTTTCGATGCAATTATTAAAATCAAATGTCGTTAAAATTGTCTTTAGTTCACTGGACAAATTGTCTATGGTGTTGTTTATGAAATGTAAATCGAACCGTTTCTGCTGAATCACCGTCCGTAACAACTTTTTACTTGCCTGATTTAAGATCTTAGCGCTTCCTCGAATGTCCTTTTTTGTTGATATTTTGACACACGTAGGAATGAGATTATGGTCTCTGCATCTCTTCAAGAAATTTAAAGATGTTATATATCTTGCGCGCTTAGTTTTAAGATCTTCTAATCGGCGAATTTTATTTGCTATTACCAGTCCGTACTGGTTCACATAATGATTTCTTAAATTTACGCGAACACTACACATTGAATAAAACTATTATTTACGGATTTTATCGCGTTTAATTACATTAATTTATTTTTATTATTATCCCGACGTTTCATGTTCAAGATCGTCCCCACCATTACATTAGATTTGATAAACCACAAATTCTCGCAAAAGAACACCGATTCCTACCAAGGATGATACGTGAGGCTATTGAAATTAAAAAACATCCAAATTTCAATAGAGAAAATGGTTGGGTGCTACCATCTGCTTGGGATCCTATAATTAATAAAATTAAACCCAAACCCAAGCATACCACTGCAAGACTTCATGATACTATAAGCTCGTTTTGCGTAAATCGGACCAAAAATTAATATTAAAAAACTGAAGGTAGCCGGACTAACTATGACATTGGGACGTCAAACATCTCAGTCCCCCCCGTGACCATGGGTGCTGTAAAGCACCCGAAACGTCGGGATAATAATAAAAATAAATTAATGTAATTAAACGCGATAAAATCCGTAAATAATAGTTTTATTCAATGTGTAGTGTTCGCGTAAATTTAAGAAATCATTAAATCTAAAATTGGTTTTAAAAATAAAGATAGAGATCTAAAAACTTCAGTTGATGCTGAATATTTGTTGGAGGAGGATCGATCCATTAAAAGTAAAGAAAATGATGAAAAGCCACTTTACACACCAGCTCAAATACTCAGTTTAATACCAAAAACTTATAATAAAAAAGGACAGTTATTATTAAACTTAGTTAAAACAAGTAGAAGTAAAATACATTGGGATAATGAAGGTACAGTCATAATTGATAATGAAAAAATTCCTGGAAGTAATATTGTTGATTTAATAAATGATTTGATGTGAATGATGTTTAATGTCCATGTCGCACCTATGCCGGTAGTTGTTGGGAGCACTATGCTCGAAGCTGTTGACGAGTACGTTTACCTGGGACAAACAGTCCGACTAGGTAAGTCCAACTTCGACCGAGAGGTCAATCGACGGATTCAACTCGGCTGGGCAGCGTTCGGGAAATTACGACATATCTTCTCGTCAGGTATACCTCAATCTCTAAAAACTAGATTGTACAACCAGTGCGTGTTGCCAGTGATGACTTACGGATCTGAGACGTGGTCCTTCACTGCTGGCCGTATGAGGACGCTCAAGGTCGCTCAGCGAGCTATGGAGAGGGCTATGTTTCTCTGCGTGATAGACTCAGAAATGAGGATATCCGCAGTAAAACCAGAGTGACCGACATAGCCCAACGGATTAGTAAGCTGAAGTGGCAATGGGCCGGCCATATAGCTCGAAGAACCGATAACCGATGGGGAAGAAAGGTTCTCGAGTGGCAGCCCCGTACCGGTAGGCGTAGTGTAGGGCGACCCCCCACTAGATGGAGTGACGACCTGGTAAGATATGCAGGAAGTCGATGGATGCAGGTGGCTCAGGACCGTGCTTTGTGGCATTACTTGGGGGAGGCCTATGTTCAGCAGTGGACTTGTGAAGGGCTGTAATGATGATGATGAATAAATGATTCACTAAGACCCCTAAAAAGAAGTGATCCAGTGGGGTGGGATAGATTTGCTGAAGCATTAAAAGATATTAAAGTACCACTTACTTATATTGGAATTCCAAAGAGATGTGAGTTTATTAACCAACTTCAAGCAAAAGATCTGAAAAACCCCTCTGAGATTGAAGTTCAAGAGTTTTTTACACCGAGTAGAGGAGATACAAAATCTATAACTAAAATAGAGTTTTCTACACCGAGCAGTAGGGATAAAAAGTCTACAACTAAAATACGTAAAAGGCTTGAGTGGGGAAAATGGACCTCGTACTAGAAGAAATTAACAGGATTTATTATGATCTAAACCCGCTAGTTTTTGGTAGTATTGATAAATTATCGAAAGCCATGAAGGGTAAAATGAATAAAAAGCAAGTAAAGGAATCGTTAAAATCACAAGAAACATACACATTACATAAACCCATTCGAAAAAAATTCCCGCGTGATAGGTACATTCCATCAAATACTAATGAACTGTGGCAAGCTGATTTAAGTGATATGCGAACTTATTCTCAATATAATGATGGTTTCAAGTATATACTTTGTGTTATTGATGTATTTAGTAAATATGCTTTTGCCAGACCAATGAAAAAGAAAAACTCAGAAACAACTAAAGAATGTTTTGAAAGTATATTTACTGAAAGTAATTTAACACCTACTCACATACAATCTGTTAAAGGTACAGAATTTGTTTCAAAAGATTTACAAAAATACTTTAAATCCAAAAAGATTAATTACTAAACCACTAACAATCCTGACATTAAGGCGAGTATTGTTGAACGATTTCAAAGAACACTAAAAATGAAAATGTGGCGTTATTTCACTCATAATAATACTTATAGATATATAGATGTTTTACAGGATTTAATATACTCTTAAAATCACAGCTTTTACTCTAGTATTAAGATGTGCCCATGTGATGTAAATTCCAACAATATTATGACAGTTTGGACTAATCTTTATGATAGACGGTCAAAAAAAAGTTAGAAAATCCTAAACCAAATTTCAATGTGGGTGATTATGTTCGAATAACTAAATATAAACATGTTTTACAAAAAGGATATGAATCAAATTAGAGTGATGAAATATTTATTATATCTTCAAGAATTGATAGATCTCCATGGGTTGTTTACACAATAACAGATTTACAAAATGAACCAATAGTTGGTACTTTTTATGAAAGAGAATTACAGAAAATCACTTACAACCCCACCTCTCAATATAAAATAGATAAAATAATTGACACTCGTTCTCATCTTACTTGTAGTCTTTGGTATGATGCCGTATATGCAGGAAAAATGGATTCTACGGATGGTAAAAACATAGGATTTGTTAAAAGACAGGAATTGATTAGTGAAAGTAAGGAAATAGAAATGATTGGTCATCTTCACGGTGACATTTTCAACCAAGATAAATTTTTAATTAATGGTGTTGAAATGAGTGTTAAATTGGTTCGATCAAGAGAAAGTTTTAATTTAATTGCTGGGTCAAACGATGTAAAGTTTAAAGTTTGCATTACGGACGCAATTCTTATTGTTCGACGAGCACGAATTAATCCAAGTTTATTACTCGCACATCAAAAAGTTTTAGCTTCTACCACTGCTAAATATCCTATTACTCGAGCTGAAGTAAAAGTTTTAACAATTCCATCGGGTGTTGAAGGAAAAACTCTTGATAATATATTTTTAGGCCAGGTACCCAAAAGATGTATATTTGGATTTGTGAACAATTCTGCATTTAATGGTTCCCTTACTAAAAATCCATTTAACTTTGAAAACTATGGTATTAATTCTTAGCAAATCAAAAGCTTTGCAACGATCTTTTAATAATAGTATATTTACATCAGCATACCGTACTCTATTCTCGGGAACTGGTATTCACTTTCTTAATGAAGGAAATGGGATCTCTTGTGAACAGTATGCCAAAGGTTACTGTCTACTGGCATTTGACTTAACTCCTGATTTATCAGCCAACTCATCAGCTCATTGGAATCTCATAAAGCATGGTAGTGTACGATTTGAATCCTCACTAATACAAACAATTAACTGTATAGTTTATGCTGAGTTTGATAATATTATTGAGATAGATAAAAACAGAAATGTTACTGTAGACTGTAGTAGTTAAGGTTATAATATGTGTTGTGTGTTAGATTTTATGTGTTATGTGTAATGCATTTTGTGTGTATGTAACTATGTGAAACGTTATAAAATTAAATAAAACAAATTGTATGCAATATATTATTTTTTTCTAATACAAAACACTGTTCGAGTTTAAAGTTACATCGGACTCTCTCATTAGATCATCAATAATAACAAGATGTGGGTTTTCACCATCAAACATATTAAGATTCGGAATTGCTTGATGATAGTTAACATTTGGTAAATTATATAAAGGTTGCATTTCATCAAAGCACCATGTGATATGATTGAAATCACAATTACATATTTCTGTAATTGATTTTATGAATTTTTTTTACAAAATTTGATTTCCCATATCCACTTGGTCCTGCCACAATAGCAGTAAACGGATGATAACGTGAAACATTACACACGTCTAAAGGTCTATGGGGTGTAATAAAAAATGAAAGTGTTGGTGTAAACAATTAATATATATTGTGTACTATAACTAATGTTTTTGGGAAATCAAACAAAATTTATGATTAATTTAAAATTTTATTTTTAAGCAATAACCACTTGTAAAAAACCAACACTTCGTCACAAGAACAATGTAAAATTTTGTGATTATTTTTTGCAAATATATGATTATTACACACATAATGTTTGTTTAAATCTATGACATTTACCAAATCATTGTATTTTGGACATTTGTATTCTTCAATATTAAAAATTCTATCATTCGTCGTCAACATTTTTAAAAATTGTTTTTCTGTTGAACCACCTTTGTATGCGATCACTTCGTCTTCGCACAAATTTCTAATATACCAATTTAATATGGGAATGATGTTCTCTTGTTTGTAGGCATATTTTAATTCTTCGGTCACATCAAAATATGAAATGCCGTGCACGTGTGTTTCACAATAACGAACAGTTTTTTTGTCTTTTGGCGACAAATAATTGAAGGATAACTTGGCCGAAACAAATAATGATCGATAAACGCATCATTTTTATTAGATAGTTTTACATCTAGAATAGTCATTTCTCTACATTGAAAATGTTTATGAGGATATATAATGTAAAATCCGTCCATGTCGATGATGTATCTAATATTTTTTTAGATTTTGTGTCATTTTGAACCAAAATGTTAAAAGAATTTACACGTGACTAAAAATATGTTTGTTCGAACAAACTTCACATAACAATGCTTCATTACATTACTTGGTCGCTTGGACATACTGGACTTGGACCTTAGCACAATAACTAAAGTAGGTAGTTTGGACAAAGCACGTCGTCATTGGATCCATGGAGTATAGAGGATTAGCTCGTTGAGAAATATATTGCATAATTTTTTGCAGTTAGATCCTGCGCAATTTTATCATATATTGCAACGGGCGAATAGCAATGATATATTTTTAGTATTCTTTTTAATTCGACATGACAGAATCAATGTCAACATAATACCTTTTCATATCTACGAACAAAACCATTTTATCCGACTTCAAAAAAGTAGAGGGTGCCCAATTCGAATGTATGTTTTTTATAAGTCTTCCCTCAGAACTTTTTTCTAGGTGAACCGATTTTGATGATTCTTTCTTTGGTTCTACATAAATCTGATTAATATCTGACCAGGAAGAATTACTACATTAAAGATGTTCGCATTTTATTGGTATTGAAGTCGGTTGTACACAATTTTTAATTTTACCACTTGTTAATCGACATTTTATATAGCACGTCCAAGTATTACGTACAAGTTAGCAATATAAGGGTGGTAATATCTGTATGTCAATAAAGGCAATTAAGAAAACAAACGAATATATCATGTTGCGTTCGCCCGAGGAAATCCTTGAAGTGCTATAAGGGAGAGAGAAAGTACCAAAAAACTGTAATGAAGTGAGAACTTTTGAATTACTCTTTTGTCGTTTCTTGCTATTTCAAATCAGGCCACTATCCACTCTAAAGGTACATAGTACATTATAATGATAGAATAATAAATAAGAAAAATATAATATTAAATGATTTGAATTTTTAATTTAAAAAAATATTGGATGGATTTCACAGTATTTTTTTATTTATATAATTATCGTATGAATTATTATTTTTAATCATACGATTATCTTACGATTAACAACAGCCATTTTATTTATGGTTATTCAAATCATTTCTCCATTTCTATGGAAATGAGTCTTTTAAACAAAATGGACCCCATCGTATCTAGTAGATAGAAAGTAGTTACGATAACATTATACCTACATTTTAAATTTATGAACTCCACCTCAGCCAGCTGATGGTTTGTAAACAAAAGATTAATATGAATATGACCATTATATTTTAGGAAACTATAGAAATTCAAACAAAACTAGCATTACCCTACAAACAAGTTAACAAAAGCCGAGCGGTATGAATTTTCTAGTCTAGATTAATAATCTAAACACGTCCATTTAGAGCGAATATCTTTCGGTCTTATTTACAATAGCAAAATCAGTCCTCGTCAGAATACTTCCGTAACAAGCATCTATGTACATTGCAAACTTTGTTATCCTCATATGGGAATTTCATAGGGACTTCAATAGCGACCTCGTTAGCTTCTCCATTTCAGTGACAAATGATAATACATTTTTCAGGAGAGTAAATGATGAGGTGCTAGATGATTTTAGACCTCAAAACCAAATCAGAACACAAACTTTAATTTTCCTTGATTCTTATAAAATGTTATAGATACGATTTATACTTAAAGGTCAATTTGCAAACCATCTGCTCCAATCTTAGCATTCTTACAATATTCAAAGCTACAATATATTCGTATAAAGCAATAATATATCCCTTTTTTCCTTTTTAGATCCACTACTGAACGAAACCGCAATGTGGCATGTATTAAATTACTTGGCAAATTTAGCACGAGTGACTTCTCGTCTTAGATTCGAGTACTTATAAGATTGGCGTTAAACGTATTCAATGGATTTTAAGCCAGTGCCGAGTCTCATCAATCAATGAACAGGCACTTAGAGAAAAATTGGCAAACTGTCCCTTCACCTTTTCACTGACTAAAATATTTTTTTTTACATATCTCTCTCACTATTACAATGGCTAATCGACTAGCTGCGGCTTAAGGGCCGCGGGCTCGATTCTCACACGGGTCAAGTATAAATGGCTTTCTAAAAAAATTGCGTCAGTTTTAAGTATTATATATATATATATATATATATATATATATATATATATATATATATATATATATATATATGGTTTTGTTCGTAGATATGAAAAGGCGCAATTTTATCAAATACTGCAACGGGCGAATGGCAATGATATATATATATATCATTGCCATTCGCCCGTTGCAGTATTTGATAAAATTGCGCAGGATCTAACTGCAAAAAATTATGCGATGTACTTCCCAACGATTTTATCCTCTATACTCCACGGATCCAATGAGGACGTGCTTTGTCCAAACTACCTACTTTAGTTATTATGCTGAGGTCCAAGTCCAGTATGGGTCCAAGCGACCGAGCTAGATATCAGAGAGTGGGGCAACAGTAGTTCGTACTGATTATACCTCAAACATTGTGATTATATACTCTTTGTTTAATACCTATAAAAATTGAAGAAATCATATCGAATTTTACATGCGTAGTATCCTCTTAGTAGTCTGTGAATTTTACCGTTTCCTACGTCAGAACGTGACCGAGTTTTAAATATTTTTTTATATGCGCTAAATTTTTTATAGTGGTGTACAGTGTAAAACTGTGATAAAATTCGGTAAAGTTAATAATTTTAAAAGGTAAGATAAAGAAACACAGGTACATGGCAATCGTAGGGCTGTCAAAAAAAATTGGTCTAATGTCATTATTCGAGAACAAAATAGAGGAATACGTTTGTATAAACCCAACATTTAATTCAAAATCATTGTTAACTGCCAGCTCATGAGGTACCTACGGTTATACGGTTTTCGTCGTGGTCGATCAGCTGATGATCTTGTGGTCTAGGTCTGGAAATGAGTCTTTTAAACAAAATAGATCCCATCGTATCTAGTCGATAGAAAGTAGTTACGATAACATTATACCTACATTTTACATTTATGAACTCCACCTCAGCCAGCTGATGATTTGTAAACAAAAGATTAATATGAATATGACCATTATAATTTTCGGAAACTTTATAGAAATTCAAATAAAACTAGCATTACCCTACAAACAAGTTAACAAAAGCCGAGCGGTATGAATTTTCGAGTCTAGATTAATAAGCCAAACATGTCCATTTAGAGCGAGATATCTTTCAGTCCTATTTACAATAGCAAAATCATTAATAACTATATATATATATAATTTTCTGAGGAATTCCTAAACTTTTATATACGTATAGAAAACGAGAGACCCTTTTTACTAAAAACAAAACAATCCATCTTAGTCGTACACTTATATCTTCAAGCCTACAAGTATTTTAAAGAAAAATATTTGCTTCTATACGTGGTAGAGCCATTCTGAGCTATATTATGGTTGTTGCACAAATGGATCAGCTGGACTGGGAAAGGACTACGCTCTCACGAATCCCAGCGTGAAATTGCAGTTCAATGCTGTGTTTCGTATGGTGAGTGTAGAGGACCGAAAACCATATTCACTGGAAATGGAAATGAGGCATTCCATCTTAGCCCTTAAGGATGATAACGCATACGCATTTTGATTCTTAGATGTCTGTGGGCCGCAGCATCCACTTACAATCAAGTGGACTGTGTGCTTGTTGGTCACACTTATTCAATAATGTATATATCTGAAAGCACTCACGACACAAGAATTAAATTAATTTCTACTAAACCATGATTTTAAAATCGACTATAAAGTATGAAATAACTAACTTCTTCTCATACAGATAAAACGAAAAACGTTGACCTCAATCACTAACTTATTTTATCGCACTGCAAATGATATGAACTGTTGTGTCAGTTTTCTCAACGACAGCTACTTTAAATTCCTAAACTCGTTATTATCTAATTGTATACACTCAATTTTATACGCCCCATGCTATGTTTCCTTTTATTTGTATAGGACTATAAACCTATAAAGTTGCCATTACAGCCTATTAAAGCCTGAACATAGAACTCCCGCATATCTATGTGGTTAAATATCCCCACGAGACAATATTTTTCAATAGTTGCCACGTTTGGCAAGCGGATCAGCTACCGCAGTTTTTTATAGTCATAATTAGGATGACGCCTACTACGCTACGCTATACCAGCGTAAACTAGCAGCTTAATAAATACTGCTGTGTTTCGATTGGTGAGTATAGAGATCCGTAGACCCTTTTTTAATGGAACCGAGGCATTCTATCTTAGTTCTCAGGGGTGACAACGCGTCTGCGTTTTGATTCTTAGTCGAGGATAAATGTAGATGTCTATGGGCCACAGTATCCACTTACTATCAGGTGGACTGTGTGCTCATTTTTCACCCATATTCTATAAAAAAGAAGCTGGACTTCTTCTGATTTGTTTCCATCTGTCGCCTGTTACGACACCCACAGGATGATATTATGGAGTAGTGAATATTACTACACCGCCACTACACGGTATAAACCTATATGAGGCTGCAAATTTTGTACCACCTGTGTTTTGTACCTGTGTTTGTGGTGGTTTAATATTGGATTGTCATCTGCTCCTGAGCTAAACTTAAAAGTTTTAACTCTCTACTTTATAGGGAAGTTAATTTCAATTTGATTGTAACTTTTTTACCGAATTGACGGAGAAGAAATTTATTTAAAAAATCAAAATAAACATATGCAAGATAGATGTCATATCTAACATCCATGTCATACCAATACCAAACACTATGCTCAAAGTTGTTGGTGAGTTTATACCTAGCAGAAATTTTCTAACGAGGTAGGTCCAATTAAAACCTAAAAGTCAATCGGATAATCTAAGTCCGCGGTTAAGAAATTGCGATTCATCTTCCCGTATATTATTCCTTAGTCCTGAAAGTGTACAACCATTGCGTGTTGCCAGTAATGAACCGAAAAGATGTATTTTACTGTGGACCGTTTCAGGAAACTAAAAGCCACATAGTAGGCAATGTAGAAGGGTATGCCCGTAAATTCTATCTGATAGAATCCGTAATGAAGACGTTAATGAATATAATAGCAAGTACAAGTAGCAAGGAAGCCATATAACTCGAAGAACCAATAGCTGATGGAAATGAGGATTCTTGAAGAATGGCGACCTCGTACTAGGGGGACGTACAAGCTGTAGGACGGCGTTCCACTAGATGTTTGCAGACGTAGTAAGATACAAATATAAAGGCGATGGATGCAGATGGTGGCGTGTCAGTTTGATGAGTTATAACTTGTAATTTTCTTTGATAGTTATCGAATAAAAATTAAAGCCAAGCAATTCTTCAGAACTTTATTCATTTTCTCAGTAAAATATCTACCACTCCATATTACCAGAGATGACAGAAACGGCTTAATTAAGAAACTCAAAAGGCAACCTATTGAAAGGGGTTTCCTTAAAATTTCTATGCGTGACATTCATCAATCCATTACAAGAATGCAGTGAAACGTGTACTGAGCTTTTAAGGGTCAATATGGCCGGTGTGTCTCCGTTTTAATAACTAGCTGCTGACCGCGACTTCGTACGCGGATGATGTTGCTTATGCCGGGACAACGGGTTCATCAAATCGAAGATCTGAAAAGTCTGATGTCGAATTCTAAGAGCCCCGGGACGGGAAAACAACGAGATGCGCGAGACGATTCGAGACGTTCCAGATCTTTCATTTTTGTAAGTCAACACGAAATTCCCACCAGACTAAAGAACTTTTGCTAAGACGTCATTCCTATATATGTTATAATGTCGCTGGGCTTTGGAGTTCCACAACAGGCGTTCCAGATCTTCAAATTTATTCTTACAGCAGAAAAAACTCTTCACGTGGAATATGTTTTGCTATGGCACCATTTTTATATCTCTTATACTTTAGCTGGTCTGTTGCGGTTCTGCATCAGGTGTTCCATTTTCCAAAATAAATTATAGCCCATATGTTACCTAGACTTAACACCTATACAAAAAACTTTTCATTCCGTATATTTCACTGATCTGTGCGGAATGCAGCGGATCCCAAGGGTACACTGAATTAACAATAATATTACAAATCACTTTTAAAAAATTTTTTATAAATGAACTATAGCTGCACCCTTGGTTTTGCCCACGTTCTCGGTCACGCGCAAGTCGTATCTCACGCTCCTGACTGCTCTCAAGTGATCGAGCAGTCTCAGAGCGGATATTCTGAAAACTCAACCTCTGATTCTTCTGTGTACCTAACCGTTTCGGATGCGCGAGATAAAGAATGACGATCCCGGTCGGTAGCTAAACGCATTTCTCATTGTTCCACACTTTCCTGAGATCGAGAAGCAGTAGTGCAGACTCGTTTAAATTCTAGTCGTAATTGGCGCTGCGTGCCAGTTTCTGCGGACAAACTTAGTGCATTACGCTCACGGTTAGCACCCAGCCGTTGTTCACGCTCTGCGTGGGTTCGAGAGAGACTACTGCTACTACTAAATAACCTGCGCATCTTAGAAACCCTTGAGTTTCGAGACAGATTTGATCTTTTTCTAAAAGGCATAGCTAAAATTCCTTCTTAATCCGATACTAACAATATTCAAAACAATGAAATGTAATCGAATAAGTACGTAAGAATTGCTAGTAAGTAGAAAAATAATAATTATTCACAGGAAGATTAAACACATCAACCAACACAGACAACAAAGGTAACACCCGTTTCCATAGGATGAGAGCGGTCCATCGGCACCTGTAAAATCAATTTTTGGGAATGAAACCATAGTGCGATCCAACTCAACGCCAACGCCGCAAATGATATAATTAAATTATGAATTAAAACTAAATTGTCGTTAATTTAATAAAGTACATTATTTTTGCATTAAAAAAAATTTGGTAACAGCAGCAAGGAACAAAACTAAGAATTACATACTTAAATCAATTACGTGCAACAAATGTATCCCATAGTATCTAGTCGATAGAAAGTAGTTACGCTAACATTATACCTACATTTTACATTTATGAACTCCACCTCAGCCAGCTGATGATTTGTAAACAAAAGATTAATATGAATATGACCATTATAATTTTCGGAAACTTTATAGAAATTCAAATAAAACTAGCATTACCCTACAAACAAGTTAACAAAAGCCGAGCGGTATGAATTTTCGAGTCTAGATTAATAAGCCAAACATGTCCATTTAGAGCGAGATATCTTTTAGTCCTATTTACAATAGCAAAATCATTAATAATTATCTATCTATATATATATATATATATATATATATATATATATATATATATATATATATATCACTATTTATTATTTAATGGTATATATATATATATATATAATTTTCTGATGAATTCCTAAACTTTTATATACGTAGTACCCGGTTGACCGAGCTTTGCTCGGTATTTTTCGCTCGATTTTTTTAATTCGTGTGTTTTGGAAATTATATTTAGATACAAATTACATACTGATGAATTATAAATAATATTTTTTGATCTTAGCGACATAACAGAAAAAACTGAACTGGTTATTTGAATAAAAAATCATGAGTGCAATTATTTTTATTTAAATTTTCGTGTTTTTAAAAAATACTAAAAAAAGGGCTCGAAAAAAATATATTTTCTCAAAAAAGAAAGAAACTTGAAAAAAAAATAAAAAAGTCGGTCGGTCGGTCTGGGCTCGAACCGGGGTTTTACGATTTTGTGACCGCCCATTATACCAATAAGCTATTTATAATCATTACCAAACTGTCAAAATTTACCTTCTTATTCTAACTATATTGTAGCAGTTTTTAATTGCCTAAAAACACGGACAAAAAGACATTTTCTAAAAATAAATCTTAGCTAGATCGATTTATTATCCCCGAAACTCCCTGGACACTAAATTTTATGAAAATCGTTGGAGCCGTTTCCGAGATCCCGATTATATATATATATATATATATATATATATATATATATATATATATATATATATATATATATATATATATATATATACATATATACAAGAATAGCTCGTTTAATAGTATAGGATAGAAAACGAGAGACCCTTTTTACTAAAAACAAAACAATCCATCTTAGTCGTACACTTATATATTCAAGCCTAAAAGTATTTTAAAGTAAAATATTAGCTTATATACGTGGTAGAGCCATTCTGAGCTATATTATGTTTGTTGCACAAATGGATCAGCTGGACTGGGAAAGGACTACGCTCTCACGAATCCCAGCGTGAAATTGCAGTTCAATGCTGTGTTTCGTATGGTGAGTGTGGAGAACCGAAAACCATATTCACTGGAAATGGAAATGAGGCATTCCATCTTAGCCCTTAAGGATGATAACGCATACGCATTTTGATTCTTAGATGTCTGTGGGCCGCAGCATCCACTTACAATCAAGTGGACTGTGTGCTTGTTGGTCACACTTATTCAATAATGTATATATCTGAAAGCACTCACGACACAAGAATTAAATTAATTTCTACTAAACCATGATTTTAAAATCGACTATAAAGTATGAAATAACTAACTTCTTCTCATACGGATAAAACGAAAAACGTTGACCTCAATCACTAACTTATTTTATCGCACTGCAAATGATATGAACTGTTGTGTCAGTTTTCTCAACGACAGCTACTTTAAATTCCTAAACTCGTTATTATCTAATTGTATACACTCAATTTTATACGCCCCATGCTATGTTTCCTTTTATTTGTATAGGACTATAAACCTATAAAGTTGCCATTACAGCCTATTAAAGCCTGAACATAGAACTCCCGCATATATATGTGGTTAAATATCCCCACGAGACAATATTTTTCAATAGTTGCCACGTTTGGCAAGCGGATCAGCTACCGCAGTTTTTTATAGTCATAATTAGGATGACGCCTACTACGCTACGCTATACCAGCGTAAACTAGCAGCTTAATAAATACTGCTGTGTTTCGATTGGTGAGTATAGAGATCCGTAGACCCTTTTTTAATGGAACCGAGGCATTCTATCTTAGTTCTCAGGGGTGACAACGCGTCTGCGTTTTGATTCTTAGTCGAGGATAAATGTAGATGTCTATGGGCCACAGTATCCACTTACTATCAGGTGGACTGTGTGCTCATTTTTCACCCATATTCTATAAAAAAGAAGCTGGACTTCTTCTGATTTGTTTCCATCTGTCGCCTGTTACGACACCCACAGGATGATATTATGGAGTAGTGAATATTCCTACACCGCCACTACACGGTATAAACCTATATGAGGCTCCAAATTTCGTACCACCTGTGTTTTGTACCTGTGTTTGTGGTGGTTTAATATTGGATTGTCATCTGCTCCTGAGCTAAACTTAAAAGTTTTAACTCTCTACTTTATAGGGAAGTTAATTTCAATTTGATTGTAACTTTTTTTCCGAATTGACGGAGAAGAAATTTATTTAAAAAATCAAAATAAACATATGCAAGATAGATGTCCTATCTAACATCCATGTCATGCCAATACCAAACACTATGCTCAAAGTTGTTGGTGAGTTTATACCTAGGAGAAATTTTCTAACGAGGTAGGTCCAATTAAAACCTAAAAGTCAATCGGATAACTCCGCGGTTAAGAAATTGCGATTCATCTTCCCGTACATTATTCCTTAGTCCTGAAAGTGTACAACCATTGCGTGTTGCCAGTAATGAACCGAAAAGATGTATTTTACTGCGGACCGTTTCAGGAAACTAAAAGCCACATAGTAGGCAATGTAGAAGGGTATGCCCGTAAATTCTATCTGATAGAATCCGTAATGAAGACGTTAATGAATATAATAGCAAGTACAAGTAGCAAGGAAGCCATATAACTCGAAGAACCAATAGCTGATGGAAATGAGGATTCTTGAAGAATGGCGACCTCGTACTAGGGGGCAAGCTGTAGGACGGCGTTCCACTAGATGTTTGCAGACGTAGTAAGATACAAATATAAAGGCGATGGATGCAGATGGTGGCGTGTTATTTGTCAGTTTGATGAGTTATAACTTGTAATTTTCTTTGATAGTTATCGAATAAAAATTAAAGCCAAGCAATTCTTCAGAACTTTATTCATTTTCTCAGTAAAATATCTACCACTCCATATTACCAGAGATGACAGAAACGGCTTAATTAAGAAACTCAAAAGGCAACCTATTGAAAGGGGTTTCCTTAAAATTTCTATGCGTGACATTCATCAATCCATTACAAGAATGCAGTGAAACGTATACTGAGCTTTTAAGGGTCAATATGGCCGGTGTGTCTCCGTTTTAATAACTAGCTGCTGACCGCGACTTCGTACGCGGATGATGTTGCTTATACCGGGACAACGGGTTCATCAAAATCGAAGATCTGAAAAGTCTGATGTCGAATTCTAAGAGCCCCGGGACGGGAAAACAACGAGATGCGCGGGACGATTCGAGACGTTCCAGATCTTTCATTTTTGTAAGTCAACACGAAATTCCCACCAGACTAAAGAACTTTTGCTAAGACGTCATTCCTATATATGTTATAATGTCGCTGGGCTTTGGAGTTCCACAACAGGCGTTCCAGATCTTCAAATTTATTCTTACAGCAGAAAAAACTCTTCACGTGGAATATGTTTTGCTATGGCACCATTTTTATATCTCTTATACTTTAGCTGGTCTGTTGCGGTTCTGCATCAGGTGTTCCATTTTCCAAAATAAATTATAGCCCATATGTTATCTAGACTTAACACCTATACAAAAAACTTTTCATTCCGTATATTTCACTGATCTGTGCGGAATGCAGCGGATCCCAAGGGTACACTGAATTAACAATAATATTACAAATCACTTTTAAAAAAATTTTTATAAATGAACTATAGCTGCACCCTTGGTTTTGCCCACGTTCTCGGTCACGCGCAAGTCGTATCTCACGCTCCTGACTGCTCTCAAGTGATCGAGCAGTCTCAGAGCGGATATTCTGAAAACTCAACCTCTGATTCCTCTGTGTACCTAACCGTTTCGGATGCGCGAGATAAAGAATGACGATCCCGGTCGGTAGCTAAACGCATTTCTCGTTGTTCCACACTTTCCTGAGATCGAGAAGCAGTAGCGCGGACTCGTTTAAATTCTAGTCGTAATTGGCGCTGCGTGCCAGTTTCTGCGGACAAACTTAGTGCATTACGCTCACGGTTAGCACCCAGCCGTTGTTCACGCTCTGCGTGGGTTCGAGAGAGACTACTGCTACTACTAAATAACCTGCGCATCTTAGAAACCCTTGAGTTTCGAGACAGATTTGATCTTTTTCTAAAAGGCATAGCTAAAATTCCTTCTTAATCCGATACTAACAATATTCAAAACAATGAAATGTAATCGAATAAGTACGTAAGAATTGCTAGTAAGTAGAAAAATAATAATTATTCACAGGAAGATTAAACACATCAACCAACACAGACAACAAAGGTAACACCCGTTTCCATAGGATGAGAGCGGTCCATCGGCACCTGTAAAATCAATTTTTGGGAATGAAACCATAGTGCGATCCAACTCAACGCCAACGCCGCAAATGATATAATTAAATTATGAATTAAAACTAAATTGTCGTTAATTTAATAGACAAGTACATTATTTTTGCATTAAAAAAAATTTGGTAACAGCAGCAAGGAACAAAACTAAGAATTACATACTTAAATCAATTACGTGCAACAAATGTGCTTGGTAAGATATAACTTAGAACCAAAAGTTTGACTTGACTTCATGATAGTGTAACTTGTACCACCAATCAATCTGTTTAGTAATATTGGTGTGAAACTCTCCATACAATTAGATAGGACATGTAAAGTTCTCAGATTTCCTAATCCACATAAAAAGTGCAAAAATTACAAATTACAATTTTATGAGATTTAAACTCGCACCATTTAATGCGGTAAACGGTTACCTGACCTTACCGCTAAATTCCCCGTTGACAAATTGTTAAACAGCTGTTCCCTTGCAATTTATAATATTACTGCCCCGCTCCTTTATAAAAATAGCGTGATTATTATGTTGCAAGAGTTAAATTTTTATTTTTATTTTAACTAATAACATGTCATTTTGTGCATTCAATTACGAAGAAAAATCTTTTAAAATCAATACTGCTTACCTCCTATAACATACGGCGTGATAATATGTAGCCTAAAGCCTTCCTTGGTTTACAAAGAACATTTTTGCTGAACTTCAATTCAATCTATCCAGTAGTTTTGGCGTGAAGCCGTACCATACACACAGACAAACAGACAAAAATTCTAAAAAGTCACTTTTTGTCATCAGTTACGTTTTTCTAACAAAAACCACTTATTTTTTCTCTAAAATACTCAATGTACAGTTTTTCTTTCTTTACTGTTTTATTATAAGTATTATATGAGAGTTGTGATATAATATCAGCTTAGTTTTCAAAGGTGGCAACGCAACATAAGGTCTTCTGTTACTGCGATCCTGCCAAATTTAACGATTAATGCAAATCATGCCTAAAAACGGGAGAAACCGATTTCCAGAATTGGACGTCACTGGCTGATGAAACAGAAATATTTTATAGAAGAGACCCGCAATATGCAACCAGCAGGGGACTAAAAGTTATGACCAACCCGTCCGCCAAGCATGGTGAGTATTTTTTTTATAGAAGAGGGGGCAAACAAGCATGCTCCTCACCTGATGGTAAATGACTACCGCCGCGCATGAACAACTACAACACCATGGGATTTGCAGGTGTGTTGCCGGCCTTTTAGATAAGAGTAAGCTCTTTTCTTGAAGGTCCCTAAGTTTTACTGTTTCTGAAAAATCGCCGAGAGTAAACGAGGAGGATAACTCCTAGCAAAACGTATAGTAGTGTACCGTCAAGCCTGTAATGTATAAGTATATAAAATCTCTCATTGTATATATATATATATATATATATATATATATATATATATATATATATATATATATATATATATATATATATATATATATATATATATATATATATATATATTTCAAAGGCTTATGTCCCGTCGTGAATTTGAAAGACTGTTGATAGTACAAAGGTTATTAATTTTTTAATAATAATATTAATAATAAAATTATGAACCTATTTAAATCCTGAGTAGCAATATTTATGTGTTAAATATATTGTTAATTTTATATCTCTCTACTATTGCTATGGTTTAGAAAAGGAAGGATGTTGTGGCTAACAAATGTAGGGCAGGGACAAGGATAGAATATGATATATAACCCTACTAGAAATATATCACTCACGTAGTACGTTTTGCTAGTAAATTTATATATTATATTGAGAAATGAAAAACACGAACCAAAATATTTAAAACTATTTTTAAACATGCTAGCATATTATGGTATTTTGAGCAACTCGTGAAATTTACCAAAAATACATTAAATATAAGTAATTATTTACTATAAATAATGAAGGATGAATAAACCTATTTCGAAACTGATAATGTTAAATCTTAATATTTAAAAATAATCATATTTAAATATAAGAAATAGTTCGGGAACCAGAATATAGCCTTTATCATCTTTCAAGGCCAAAAAATATTCCCAAACATCATCACATGGCTATATTTCGCCCACGCTTATTGTTATCTTTATGTCAAAACGAAGTGCGTTGGAATAATTACAACCATTTAAAAAACCGATACGACTTTTTATCGAACTACTTTACATAAAATTTACGTAAAAAATAAGTTTTATCGAAAAATTCCAGCAAAAGGCTTGAAATGAATGGTAAAATTGTCATGTTCCTACGTACCTTTATTTTGATCTGCCATTATTCTTTTGCCCGCGAAAATTGTCGCATCATTAAACCGCAAAACATTCACATTACACAAATAATATCGTAGCAATATTTCAGAGTGTAGCAAGTTGTTTAAAACGTGTTTACAATGACACTGATGGTTGAAAATGGCTTGTTTAGTGGAAAAATCGATGTGGAGTCGCGCGCAGTGAGCCGCCAGCGCTACGCAAGTGATAAGGCGCCTGCCGAGGAATTGTGGCTATTATACATTTGTACACACATCCTTACAACTTCAAACAAGTGCTACAATAAAACTTATCAAAATAACAATAACTGTTTTCGTAGCTCATATGCCTGCATATGTACTTCAAGATAGCCTAGAAGCACCATCAACACCAATTCCTAAAAATGAGCAACTTACCTGTACTCGGTATTTAATATTTTTTGACTGGAATTAAGATGTTTAGATTTTGTAAATAAAACAATGTTATACTCAATTATTTATTACACGAATACTAGACATTTAATGAAATATTTTTTCCCGATTTTATTGTGTATCTCCTTAGGATATATTAGTTTGTTAAATAATTTTAGGTGGTTGAACAACGCTAACGTATTATAATAAGTAATATAGCAGTGGCATGGTTAGTTGGTTGACAAGACCACGCTCGCGGAAAATACCAGCATGAAAAAGCAGTATAATGCTGTGTTTCGTATGATAAATGATAACAACCGAAGACTTTTTCAAAGCGACGTTAAACAAACAGTGAGAATAAGTACGTTACAAGTAACTTTTACTGGATGTTATTTAGTTTTTCGACATAGTTACACCGTTTAATGTAATACAATTAGAACGTCTTTTCTTAGGCTTAAAATTTCCTTCCTAAAGATCTCTTCACTACTGCTTAATCATCTTCGAATTTCCATCTTTTCAGATACTCCTACAATCTCGAAAATAGATTGAAATCACTGAATGCAAGGCCTAGTGAACCTGGAGGATGCACGAGTATTTCATAGTCAATATCTAGAATTGCAGTGTGCTTCGTCGTTTCTTGGGGATTTCGATGTGCCATTCTTTTATTTTTATTTTCTATATAAGGAGTGCTCTAACAGTAGTTTCAGGTTCAAAATATTCAATAATTAGCATGTCATAACTTATATTCATGTGTATTAGTTTAATAAATAAATCTTTTTTTTAATTTGCGGATCTTACAGCTATATTTAAAATCTAGATCACTATATTAAAACTTATATGACAATAAAAAGCTTCCACATATAGGCATAATACATTCACAACAAATCTTTACTCAGACTGATATTTACGAAATCTATTGTAAGAGTAGACGTAATGCTCGTAATATTATTATTTTTTTATAGAAGAGGGGGCAAACGAACATACGGCTAACCTGATGGTAAATGATTACCGCCGCCCATGAACATCTGCAACACCAGGGGAATAAATCTAATCCAAATATAACTATGGTTGGAGCACTACACCAAAAGTTTTTAAGTTTTAAGAAAATCTCCAATTGAGTGTCTTCGCTAGAACCTACTATTCGGGAGCCTCTGTAGCTCAGGAGCGAAGACTTTAAATGACGAAGTGGAAGAATATCCACCAAAGATAACCCTCACTCGAAGCAATTTATATACTCTTTACGCCACACAGGACAATAGCAGTGACCGAAGAAATAGTTAAAAAGTCGAAAAAATTGATTTAGCATATCGTCATGCCACGTACCTCCAGATTACTGAAGAAACAAAGATTTCGACTGGTAGTGTCCATAGCACTTTGCATAAACGCTTGGAGATGAAAAAATATCTGCTCGTTAAGTAGGTATCAAGAATTCTTACTAAAAAGTTAAGTAAGGTAAAAAGGTAATCAAAGCAGACTGAATATTTTAAAACGAGACTTTCTGAAACTTTTTAAAACTATTTCAAAAATATCCTTATTGTTTAGCCTTGATTTATAACAATTGACAAAAAATGCCTCTACCATAACATTAATATACCGAAACAAAGCTACAATCTATAACTTGAATATGTCCAATTCTTTTAAAGTTCAAGGCACGAATGGGTAGACTCGACCGGGGAAGGACCACGCTCTCAGAGAATACCAGCGTCAAATAGTAGCTAAATGCTGCTGTGTTTCGTATGATGGATGAAACGGAGACCCTTTTTACTGAAAACGAGGCATTCCATCTAAGTCCACACGGGTGACAACGCATCTGCATTTTGCTTCTTAATCTAGGACAGATGTATATGTCTATGGGCCACAGCAAGCACTTACTACGAGGGCGGCACTGAAAATTACGGAAATCAAGGAAGTGACACAGTATTACTATTTAAAAATGTATTGATTGCTTTTCGAAGTATTCTTCGCGAAATTTGAGACATTTTTCCATACGATGGAACCAATCATTGAAGCAACCATTCCATTTGGAAGTTGGGGTCTCCAAAATGGCCGTTTTGTAGGCGTCCACAGCTTCTTCAGGTGATGAAAATCTCTGTCCACGCAATTTATTCTTATTTTAGGGAAAGTATAGAAACCTTTAGGGCTTAGGTGGGGGCTGTACGGCGGATGGTCTAATAATTCTATGTTTTCTTGCTCTAAAAACTCTTTTGTTCTGTGTGCGGTGTAAGAACTCGCATTGTCGTGATGGAGGATGATGCGGCGGTTGCAGTTCTCTTTACGGAGTTCAGAAACGACCTGTGGCAAACAAATGCTAGCATACCAATCTACATTAACCGTTCTTTGTCCCTCAAGAGGAATAGTCGTAACATGGCCGGTTTTGGAGACAAACGTGGCCACCATTTTTTTTTTTACAACACTCCGTGAACGAACAATTTTGTTGGCTTTAACTAATTTTCGAACACCCAAACTCGTGACTGGTTTTTTGTTTCGGGTTCGAACGCGTATATCCACGATTCGTCACATGATACTATGTTGTATACAGCATTTCAGGATCCTGCGTGGAATCTTTCGAGAGTTCTGTCGCACCAAGTAACGCGAGCCGCTTTTTGCTCTTCACAGAGCCAATGCGCTTTCCATCGAGAAAACAACTTTTTTACACCTAATTATTCATGCAAGATTATTTGTATTTGACTCATGCCAATGTCTAAAGTTGCCTGAATTTCGCGATATCTCACATGTCGATCTTTCTCAATCAGCTTACGCACAGCATCAACGTTTTCTTGGGTTACTGCAGTTTTTGGACGACCTTAACGGGGATCATCACTGAGCTTGACACGTCCACGTTGAAATTCAGCAAACCAGTGATAAATTGTGGTTTTGGATGGGGCTTCATCACCAAATGCAGAAATCATCCGGTCAACGCACTGTTTTTGTGTTAAACCACTTCGAAAGTCATAATAAATCATCGCTCTTGAATTTTCTCGAGTCAATTCCATTTTCTCAACGACTAAACAAGTTTGACAAAACCTTGTGACAAGACCGAGAATATTTTTTTAAATAAATAAATGGTATTCGATTTTTAAAACCAAGGAGTTTTCAATTAAAAAGATTTTAATATGACAGGAACAGTGGAAATATTCCATTCCCGATACTTTTAGTGAAGCCTAGTATCAGGTGGACTGTGTGCTTTGTTTGTCACCCTATCATATTAAAAAAAGTTATGTAATATTCTAAATCATTCTCTCGCAGACTAAAGACAGGGTCGGCCGGAAAAAACATTATGTCCACGATATCCAAACAACGTCATTCAGCTCGGTGTGACGTCGGCCGACGGCAAATGGCGCTTTGCGTACAGCACTGTTAGCTATCGTAAGGCGCTAGTAACATTTGTACTACGTTGATAGAAGCCAAACGACCACGTCAGCATGCTTACGTCCCCAATAATCGCTGAACAATTCAGACAACAGCTGTAATAAAATCATTCCGTTATTCTATATTACCATAGCACTACCGTACCATAGCAGCTACGCTTCTGCTGCCTTTCCTGCTCTTCCAACAGGTATGGTCTATCATAAACAATGGTGTGTCTTCCTACTGCAGCCCGATTAGATCATCAGTATCATCTCAGATGTAAGTGTAACTAGCAATGATTAAAAGACAAAAAAAATCTGTGCGACTCAGAATACACGACATAATGCCAATCCGCGACGAATCTAAGTAATGTAAGCAATGAGTTGCAACGCTGGGGGCCACGGGTTCAACAAAACAAGTATTTGTATAGCTTCGAATAAATGTACTGGATCTCGATGTTTGTCCTTGTGCAATTTATTTTTGTAAACTGCCTTCACGATACAGGAGAAAATCATAGTGGGCGTAACTTCAATAATAATAGTAGTGTGCTCTGGTAGCTCAGGAGCTAAGCGACAACAATTACAATGTTAAGTGCTGGTTTGCCAGTTGCTTGGCGGTGAAGGAAAAAATCATTAGGAACAAAAATATTTTGAAGGAATGTGAAGCCCGCCAGTTCACACTGAACTAATTGCTCTATAACCCTATAATAAAAACTGACCTGTGGCCAGCAGGGAGACGTATATAAGCTGTGAATTTTTGAACAATAAAGAATAAACAAATAAATAATGAAATTGACTAATATAAACTTATTGAACTTTTAGGACACATTAGGATTACCCTTAATCGACGAGCGTGTATGCGTAGATATGTGGATGTAAAGGACGCGAGAGAGGTATGTTAGAATCGAGCCAAATGGAAGTCCGTAGTCTCTGCCGATCCCTATGGGTGACATTCAGACATTTCGTAATGTCGATCCAACTTACATGCTAGAGCCATGCTACAGATTTACGTGGTAGAGCTATGCTGCATATATATTATTACCAGCATAAAATATTCAGCTTAGTCCTTCTGTATTTCGTACATAGAGATGAGAACCGGAGACCCTATTAACTAGAAATGAGGCATTCCATCTAAGTCCTCAAGGCAAAGGTGGCAACGCATCTGCATTTTGATTCTTAATCGAGGATGGATGTAGATGTCTATGGGCTACAGTATCCACTTACCATCAGGTGGACTGTGTGCTCGTTTCTCACCCTTATTCTATAAAAAAAAACTAGGGAGAGGTATAACAAAGGTTGACGTTATATCCTAGGAGAATAGAGCTACATCCACTACATTGAAGATCATATTTTATAAATGGTACAAGCGATGTAATGTCCCACCCATGTACTACAATCACTTTTATATAAAAAAGTTTATTATTACTATATTATATTATATGGATACGGTATCAACAACAATAATGATTTTATCAATAATACTAAAATAACTAAAGAACTTGCAGTCCACCTGATGGTAAGTGACTACTGAAGTCCATACTACTCTGTGTAAAAAGTAATAATAATAATAATAATAATAATAATAATAATTTCTTTATTCAGGAAAAATTTTTAACAATATAAATTTGCATCTGCGCCTGAACTAAGCAATAAGCTTGTATCTCAGGCGACATTGCTCTTTCTTATGGGACAATTTAACAGAAATCTTTCTGATTAAGAAACTTACGTAAACATATTATATCAAACAATAATATTATATAAAGTATGAAAATTAAATCTACATATATAACTAAATGTATTGTTGTGTGTAAATTGTTCCTCTCGTATGTGGGTGCGTGCTAGTGTATGTGTGTGTGTGTGTGTGTGTGTGTGTGTGTGTGTGTGTGTGTGTGTGTGTGTGTGTTAGTGTGTATGCGAGGGAGAGGGTGAGTAGTATACATTAAAGTAATAATTATAATAAGAAAATATAATTTAATGGTATATTAATTATACGTTATAGAAGTAAATCAGTTATTTAGGGATTTCAATAATACTTCTGTTTCATCATAATCTAGTTTTTGAAGCCATTTGAATAGGGTTTTTTTACATTGATTCTTATTTAAAATGTATAAATTTAGTTGCTTATTTATACATGTACAAGAATGGACCAAGAAAACAAAAATATTTATGTGCATACCAATGTTTAAAGGTAAGTAGTAAGGCACACTTTATCGGATCTTCTCTTTATTAATTGAGATGAGGTAAAATTTAATAACCCATGTTGCTTTAAAATCGTCAGATAAATGTATAATTGTCGGACTGTTAATACTTGGCAGTGTTCATATAGTTCATATGTTGGATAGAGAATGGGTAGAAAAGTACAAACCTTTAAAACAGCTCTCTGAGCTCTTTCCAGTGGAGCTAAAGTAGTTTTTGGGGCTCCGCCCCATATTGTTATACCATAAGTTATAATGGATTGACACAATGCAGTGTATATTTGTTTCACTAGTTCAGGGTTAGCTACATGCCTCAGAATTTTAAAGACATAAATAAGTTTTCGAACTCGGGACGTTAAAACCTCTAAATGATCTTTAAAATTCAGTTGATTATCAATAAGAATACCTAAATACTTAACACAGTTGGTTTTGGATAAAGATGGGCAGGTACACGGTAATCCTAAAGGTTTTATTAAATTTAAACAAATGTGAGCAGTTAACTTATAGTTGATAGTTGATTGAGGATCACTTGTCATGGAAAAGGTAATATATTTAGTTTTTTCAATATTAAGAGATAGGTGGTTACTACGCAACCATACTGAGACAACATCAATTCCAGTTTGAGCGTTATCAAAAGCCTCCTTCCATGTACTTGCTGAGAATAGGAGTGCTGTGTCATCAGCATATGATATGATTTTGCCATGGAAGGATTTAAGTTTTAAGAGGTCATTTATGTAAACTAGAAATAGAATTGGGCCCAGAATACTCCCCTGAGGAACTCCGTAGCTAACAGGTACATCAGAACTATACTGGTTATTTATTGTAACACACTGTAGTCTTCCAGTTAGATAGCTTTCAAATAATTTTAGTTGTGTACCCCGTATACCAATTTTTCAAGTTTCCTTAGCAGAACGGGGACAGAGACCGTGTCGAACGCTTTGGCAAGGTCCAGAAAAATCCCTACCGTTTTATTGCCTTTGTCTAGATTTTTGATGATATTATCGGTTAATTCGTGTACTGCATCATTGGTAGATTTTCCGGATCTAAACCCGAATTGACAGTTTGATAGAATATTAAAGTTCTCTAGGTATTTTACAAGTCTGATATTAATAAGATTTTCCAATACTTTTGAAATAGAAATCTGTGTAAAAAGTATCGGGAATATGTCAATAAAAAGACCCGCGTAAAAGAGGTCGTTCTAATTTTTTTACTGCATGTTGGTAGCACTGTACTGATTTAGCGCGCAAAGTTTGATTGTCATTTAATTTGTTTTAAACTACACTTTTTGTTGGTCATAGTTTTGAGTTCTCGGCGATTTTTACAATGGAAAATATTGTTGAACAAAGAGTGTGCCTTAAATTTTGTGTTTCGAATGATATTTCATGTGGTGAATCACTAAAAATGTTGCGAAATACCTACGGCGAATCGTGTATATCGAAAACAAGGGCTTATGAATGGTATAAGGCTATTAAAGAAGGCCAAGAAGTAGTAGTAGACTTGCCTCGTTCTGGTAGACCTTCAACCGCTACGACCAAAGAAAACATCGACAAAATCAAGAAGCTAGTGCTCGAAAATCGACGTATGAGTCTGAGAGAGTTGGCTAGTGAGGTGAACATATCTTTTAAGTCCGTCCACAACATTCTCATTGACATTTTAGGCATGAAACGCGTCGCCGCTCGACTAGTTCCAAAAGAGCTCAATTTTGTTCAAAGAGCGCAGCGAAAGCATGTCGCTGAAGACATGGTTTCCCGAGCTTCTACGGATCCGACCTTTATGAAACGTATAATAACTGGCAATGAAGAAACTGGTAAGACATGGGTTTATGAGTACGACATGCAAACAAGCCAACAGTCTTTGGAATGGCGTCTCGAAAACGAGCCGAAACCCAAAAAACCGCGGCAAAGTCGCTCCAAAATCAAGGTGATGCTGACAGTTTTTTTTTGACTACCGTGGTGTGGTTCACTCCGAATTCCTTCCAAAGGGAGAAACAGTGAATAAAGAATATTATTTAGGCGTCATGAAGCGTTTGCGTGAGAGTATCCGCCGAAAACGTCCAGATTTGTGGCAACACAACTCTTGGATGCTGCACCATGATAATGCACCATCACACACAGCCATTATAGTGAAAGAGTTTTTAGCGAAAAATTCAACAAAAGTTCTCGACCAAGCACCGTATTCACCTGATATGGCTCCGTCTGACTTTTAATAATAATAATAAGAGTAGTAACGTAGCATCCAATTACCATCAGGTGGACTATGTGATCGTTTGTCACCCTTATTCTATAAAAAGTAGCCTCAGGCTAACACATTTATACTTTGGACACATTTACCTTTTTTTGAAGGAGATGAACGAAATTGGGTGCTTGACATCGTTCCGAACAGTTATACAAAAATATGTAGGTAATAAAACAATAAATTATAAGCATAATTAAATGGTTTTTATTTCTTTTGTCCTTGGGACAAATCATAAAAACTTTTTAAACTGAAAAACGAAAGCTAATAATGCTTTTACTACCTATAGCAAGAACGAAACTTTTTAACTTTTTATTTAAGAGTTTTGGCTTGGACGCTTGTCATTTAAGCCATGTCTTCATTTCATTCAGCTGGAATCTTTGTCTTTATGGATTTTTTCTTCACAATATACTGATGTGTCACCATGGGATGTTTTTAGGAGATTTTGATGACAACTCAACGAATGAACAGTCGATGACGACAACCACTCAAGTTCATAAGACGCCTAAGTGATCAAAATACCTTGAGGTTTATATCTACAGCAAAGCACTTGTTTCGTTGTTTTCTCTAATAGTTCAGGTGCGCAGATACTTAATACACAAAATTGCATCACTTTCATCAAAATCCATTTCAAGCCATTATTTAAACGATAAAACAGGTGCAACAGTCCGTCGATGGTCAATTTCCTACCAAAACCACTACGATTTTAAATATTTTTCTGTATTTTGTTTATGGCAATAGATAATGAATGCTATTTTTATAATAAAATTACCTTCATTACTAGTAAATCATAATGTTGAAACATGAAGCGAATCTGTCTAGATTAATATTGAATATAAAGAAATATATTTAAAAACGATTGAATAGGCTATATTGTTAAAGTAAAAAAATATTTGAATATTATCTTACACGAGTGAATAGGCCGTATGGTCATTAATCATTGCCTGTTCCGAAGGAGACTTAACTTCAGTGTAACCATATGTGGCAGGATCCTGCATTTTTGAAGGATTGGCCACTTATTTTTTTTTTGTCTTTGGCATGATCGGTTGACGTTTTGCAAAAACTGGCAGTATTTGGCAGTATTGGGATATTAAAAATGAAGTTCAGTTTCACTATGGCAACTCAAAATGCCTAAAATGGCAGCCCTAGATACTTTACCAGCATGTGGGGTAATCCCCTATACTTCTCGTATTATGTTTGTACCACATTCAATAAACAACTTCAAAAGTTTCTATGTAAAGTTGATAATCTTAAAACAAGTATTCATAAACACGAGTTTATGGTTAATGTTTCAATCAATCATAGAAGAGATACTTAAAATATGAATGTATTGCAAATTTCGAGACTGCTATGCTTACCAATGTCTAACGTTGCATTCGAAAGAATATTTTCTCAAATATATTTAATTGAGACAATAATACAAAACAGATTTATAAATATCATGTACCGTCTATCTTGCACGTTAAACAAGGCATTGGTGAGCATGGTGATTGCATTGCATTCAAACCAACGAAAGATATGTTAAATCGAATGAATAAATACATGTACAAATATGAAAAAAAGAAGAATATGATCATAACGGCATTATTTAATTTTAATTTAATAAAAATAATATAATGTTTTAAATGTTTTTTTTTTCTTAATTTAATACAATAGTAAATAAAGTTGGCAGTATTTAGGCATTTTTCATTACAGACTTCGGCAGGTTTTGGCAGGGTTTTAACCAAAGTAAGGCAGGATCTGTATTTTAAAAATGGTCACACTGCTTAACTTGATAACTTCAAGATTCAACTTGTCATGCTCATTTGGCATTGTAGCTGTTTGTAATTTCGTGTTTTTACTTTCGTGGATTTAGTTAAGTTTACCCTCGGCTTTCCTCTTGTATTACTGGACAATAAATACTAGGATTATAAAAGGAATAGCACAGATAATTTACAGCCTCCGGCTGCTTTACTAGATGACATTTTATAATTAATTGCAGAAAATAATTTAACAATTTAAATAAGTTGAGTTTTATTTTACTTTATTTAATAATTTCTACAAAACTGCATTCTTTTGTGTCCTTTTCAATTTATTTAAATGACTTATCACGAGAACGATTTACACATAACGCAACGTGTCTGCCATATAACACATTCTTATACTTCTTCACATTCATCGCTCCGCCTACAATCGGCAACCCCAAGCTTGTCTTCTCGGGAGACAAACATGCCGAGCCTCTTCGCCGATTTTGCTCGAGAAAATTCTTCACAACCCTGCACTTTTAACTTGTGAAACTTGTGTCATTTCCATTTGTTTCTGAACCATTTTAGAATAAAGGGGTGGTTAATTCTCACGCCGCCACCACACAACTAAAAGCCACTGATTTGTATCTATTACTTTTTCACCAAAGTTGAAGTTGTTGTTGAAGGTTGAACCCAATTGATGCCTACACTCGTGAGGAGTGATCTGTTCTCCAAAACAAGATCACTGAAACCATGTGGTTCCAAAAATTATATTATCGAATTGCAATATGTTTTTAAAATTTTGCCCAACGTAATTTGGTACACGTAGTGATTGTATTCTCTTCGCATTAGGTTGGCTGTATGCTTTGTAAGTCTTTTATTCACAAACTAATGAGTTTTTAATTTTAACGTACTTATATTTTCGTGGCTTACATGGAGGTTAAAGAACAGCAGAACGATCGCTACGTACTAAAGCCTAGCCCACCTGTCCTTGAAAATTTGTAGAATTTATAGCGGCGCTGCCGTCGGTGAACAGTGGCGGCGAAGTTAGGTACAAGTAGATGAAGTTAGTTGAATAATGTACAAATTTTCTTCACGGTATTGGTGAGAAAATTTTCATGTTCCGTAATTGTTTAATTTTTGACAAAAAGAAACATTAAAAAATAGAGAAATATTTTATTGTGCGTGGATGTGCAAGTGGTTTAGCATCTGATCGGAAAAATAGACTGAAAATGACTTTTATTAAGCGAACTTAGCGATTGCAGCGCCTTACTTATGGTGTCCATATTTCTAGGACACTATTCATGCTCTATTAAAATACAATCCCTCACTCTTCCGAGGGAAAAGGCGTTTTAACCCCGTGGACCGCACTCATATAACTCTATCCACCAAACTATCTAAACGTTTCTTTTGTCACCTCGGAGGTTTTCTATACAATAAAATCAATAAAATTATCCCTATATTTAACGTCAATAAGACTACATGCAAAAATAAAATAACTATCTGGCTACAAGAATTAAATTATGATAACACTGAAAAGCTACTCACTAATCCTAACTAATTACTATCCGTACTAAAGTTAAATACTAACCCAATCCTAAATTTAATTTCCATCCCAGTAACTACTACACTACTAACAAACAAAAGAACGCACACACACTCACACGCACACAAACTCTATCTCACACACACACACACACACACACACACACACACACACACACACACACGCAAACACGCACACGCGCACGCACTCACACACACACACACACACACACACACACACACACACACAGACTAATACTAGCACCAGATTTCAATATATATTAAATACTAGTTAAGTAAAAGAAGGTACATTATGTAAATTACAAATATGGTACATGTACATGGTAAAAGTATTGTAATAACAACCATAGGGCGGAGACCTGGTGGCCTGAAATACAGGCGTAAAGCCTAGCTTAGGCACCAGTCTCCCACAGTATAACATTAAGGTGTAATATTCTAATATTATGTACAATAATTCTGTAATATTGTGGCGAGAAAATAAATCATTTATTATTATTATTATTATTATTATTATTATTACTATTTTCTACGGCGATCGTTCTCCTGTTCTCTAACCTCCATGGTGGCTTAGCAGCTGACAGGGTTTTGATGGGAACTTGGCCAACGACGGACTGTCGCTCCTGTTTTGTCGCTTGAATAATGTTTTGAAGTAGATTTTAATACGTAAAAGTGATGTGATTTTGTGAATTAAGTGTCTGCGCGTGTGAACTAGTAGAGAAAACGACGAAACAAGTGACTTGACGTTGATATAAACCTCATATGAACTTGTGGCTGTCGTCATCAACAGTCCGCTTGGTTGAGCTGTCATTAAAATCTCCCAAAAACTTCGCAATGTGATGCATCAGCATATTGTGAAGAAAAAATATATAAAATGAAGATTCTGAAAGAAATGATAGGCCCAGAAAGACTAGTACCCAGAGGCGTAAAGCCAGTTTAAATAAAAAAATAACAGCTGACAGGTGACAGCTGATAACCACTGTCATAAATCAGTTTTGAATGTTTGTTGTGTTGTATTGTCTTGTTTGTATATGAAGTAAATTGATTTGTATGAAAAGAAGTTGATTACTTTTTACTGTTGCTATTATCATGAAGGAAATAAAAATGAGTACACATCTCTCAGGGGGCAGATTAAATGTAGCTTTGTTGCAAGAAGCTATGAGAAAGGAACTATTAAATCTCTTAGAGCTATGTGAGGGGCCAAAAGTAAGTTTTATAGAATGACATAATATTTGAATAAATTTAATTTAACGTCATCCATCACCATCATGACAATCCTTCGTAAGTTCACTACTGAACATAGGCCTCTTTTAAGGAACACCACAAAATTCGAGCCATCTGCATACATCGAATGCAGGTATTATACATATACCTCTGATCGAATTTTTGGGCACGTCTTTTTGTTTTACTATTCGATTATCAATATAAAGCTGCCATTCAAGAACCCCTATTCCCCATCTCTTATAGATTAAGGGTGACAATCAAACACTCAGTCTACCTGATGGTAATGGATGCTGTGGCCCATAGACACCTAAATCCATTCTTTATTAAAAATTAAAACCACCAATTTAAGCTGCAACCATAATATAACCACAACATTTTTCAACCATGATAAAATATGACTGGCCCATTATAATAATAATATAACATAATCTAATATATAAAAATTAATGTTTGCTTGGTTGTATTTTGTGCTGCCATACCATTCATCAGATTGCGGTAGGTTATAGGCATAGTAATATTAACTTATAGTAGTTGGTGCTTATATCATACTGACACATTTATTTGAGAATTATTTACCATTCAACTTCAATGAATATATTGTTATTCCTAACTAAACAATATAACTCTTCCAAATTTAAAACAACATTTCCACAACTATTTCTTTGCAATGCATCAGGTACCAGCTAGTACTGGATAAAATAATGGACAATGTAATTAAATAACATTGGAAATACATATCTATCTTTAAATTTGAAATAACTGGCTTTTATTAAGCTTAGGGGGTTAGTTGTATGCTATTAAGAAATAAATAAACATTTAAAAAAAATTGTGCCGGTCTCGCCAAATTCTTTAGAATTAATGTTAATTTAAAAGTCAAATTAGAAGTTAGAATGATGTGTTTAATAAGGTTTTATTCAATCAAACAGAGACTCAATAAAATGTACATTAACTCTTTTAATTCATTCTTTTATGAGAAAAGCTGTTGCCAGTTGCTTTTTTTACTACTTCTGATGTTCATGTCGGGTTCCTTTAAGACCATTATTATTATTTCATATTCAGGTTACAATATGGGATGAATGGCTGGCAGGTCCAGTTGGTCTTGTTGCTCAGTATTCACTTTTGAAAGAACATGAGGTGGCTGACATGTTTCCATTGAGACCTGGCAGCCTGCCTACTATATCCGTCAAGCACATTGTATTCATTGCTAGACCTAAACTTGTTCTTATGGATTTGGTTGCTGATTACATTCTTTCTCTTAGGTGAGTTCTCTTTCAACTATTTACATATTCTATAGTTACATATTTTATCAATTACTCATGCTTTATAATTTAGAAATAAAAGAAAGTCAAATATTTTCTGATTATTGTTTTTGTAATTTAAACAAATAATTTTATTTTTAGATTATAATACACACAACTAGCTTTTGCAAGCACTTTCATTAACACTACTAAAGAAAGAAAGAAAAAAAAGTTTATTTAGCAACAGTATACATATATATATATATATATATATATATATATATATATATATATATATATATATTTCATTATAATTACATATTACATCAACTTATTTATATATTACAGCAACTTGCTTACAATAATAATGTAATATTTTAAATTGGAAAAATTGTTACAATAAAGTTTTTTTATAGAATAAGCATGATAAACAAGCACATAGTCCACCTGATCCACCTGATGGTAAGTGGATGTTGTGGCCCATAGACATCTACGTTTATCCTTGATTAAGAATCAAAACACAGATGTGTTGTCACCCCTGAGGACTAAAATGGCATGCCTCTTTTTCAGTAAAAAAGGTCTCCAGATCTTTACACTCATGATATGAAACACAGCAGTATTACCCTGGTATTCTGTGAGAGAGTGATTGTTCCCCGGTCGAGCTGACCCATTTATGCTACAACCATAATATAGCGTGGCTCTAAGAGGTTTAAAACCCCTGTGCCCAACAACTCAGCATAATTTTGGTACTAAAGATGTTGCAACAGCTTTTGAACAATATTTTACCACCTTTCCAATCTTGTCTACAAAGTCACTGAAACCCTCTCCTATTGTTACCAAGTTGCTTGCTGTTATCGTACAGTATAATAATTACTTGTTTTGCCGTAATTATAATTACTTGCAGGTCAAAACAAAATGTTCCAGTGGAATTTCACCTATTCTTTGTACCAAGAAAAAGTGAATTAAGTGAGAAACACTTAAAGGATCGAGGTGTGCTTTCAAACTTGTCAATTCAAGAGTTTAAATGTGATATCTTTCCCTTTGATAGTGATGTAATGTCTTTGGAACTACAGAATGATTTTAGGTTTGTTTTACGTCTATTTATTAAATTAAGTGAATTTTATTTGTAAGTTTGCATCTTATGTTTACAAAGTAGCTGATAATCAAAATTCATACTTCTATATACATTAAATTTTTGTACATAAGCTTTTTAGAGTACATAATATTATGCTATGTTACAGTTGTCATAAGAATTGACCATTGCTAAACTAGATTTTGACATTGGTGCCCATTACTGGTCTGTAATTTTACATCTAGCAAATTGAAGATATTTACATCACTGTCTATCAAAGACCTTAAGATCTTCGCATGCGTGATACGAAATGTGAGATACCCAGATGTGCCAAAATTCTAATCACTGCAGTCTCACCGTTTTAACACTAATTTTCTGCAATTCAGCTCCTTTATAAATATTATAGTTTTTCTGCCATCATTCAGAAGCCATGATGATTGTTGTTTCATGTTTTCAATTTTTATGGCACTCATCAAACTTTGGTAGGTAGGTAATTAACTAGGTAGTAGGACTCTATCCATCTAGGAGTCCGCCTTAGTAGGTATCACCTTATCACATCATTAGTGTTTGCATAGCTGTATTCCGATCTGTAGGGTATAGAAAGCAATATAATTACTGGCTGTGCTGTGAGAAATCCCATTTTAGAATCAGGGGTAACATTACACCTGTAGCATTCTTTGTATAAAGTTAGCTGGTATAATGAGTACTTTTTAATTTCACTTCGGTGTATCAACACATGACACTTTTTTAAAATAAAACATCTGTGGAACTTTGGAGCCTACATAGTAGAATCCATCATTTATATATATATATATATATATATATATATACAGTGGATTTCATTAATAACGACTTTTTGGTTATAGCGACGTCAAACTTACGTCCCTTGAATTTAAAGCATACTTTCGTATGAAATTCGGTAATAGCGACTTCGGTTATAGTGGCAACTTCGGGTATAGGGACTTGTTTTTATGAACCATTTATGACAGATTCCTAGAAATCCCTTGCAGATATTGCGACTGAGTCCGCAAAGGCACAAAGACTCATTCATAAAACTATTAAGCTTTCTTATCCTTTGTTTACATTCACAGATGGTCAAACTAATGCTTTGTTTGTATGTAGAACTATATAGCATGTTTACGAAGTTAAACTTGTGAATCAGTTACATAGCAATTCCAGTGAGTGAACAGTGTTTTTTAAACTTGTGACTATGGCTCCTCGACGTACATTTACTGTTAAACAAAAAGTGGACATCATTTCGAGACTGCAAAATGGAAAAAACAATGTTGATCTGTGTAAACAATTTGGAGTTTCACATTCTACAATATCGACGATGTGGAAAAAACGCGCTAAAATTATGGAGTGTTTTGAATCAAAATCCCTGAAAATAAAGAAAAATCGTAATCCAACTCATCAAGATATTGAAAATGCTCTCCTAGTGTGGTTTAAAGCTCAGAGAAGCCAAAATGTACCCATAAGCGGTCCTTTTTTGCAGGAGAAAGCTAATCATTTTGCCAGACAGCTTGGGAAAACAAACTTTGTATGTTCACAAAGCTGGATTTACAGATTTAGACAACGTTATAATATAGTGGTCGGTAAAGTTTATGGAGAAGCCACCAGCGTGTCGCAAAATGACTGTGACAATTGGTTGAGAAGAGTTTTACCAAAATTAGTTGAAGGGTATACCGACAGTCAAATATGGAACGCTGATGAGACGGGATTATTTTTTAAATTGACTCCAGATAGAACACTAAAATTGATAGGAGAATAGTGTGCTGGCGGCAAACTATCAAAAGATAGAATAACCGTGCTTGTTGCTTCAAGTATGGCAGGCGAAAAACGAAAATTGCTGGTTATAGGGAAGGCGAAAAAACCAAGGTGTTTCATGAATGTAAAAACTTTGCCAGTTGATTACGAAGCCAACAAAAAAGCGTGGATGACATCGGAGATTTTTTTTAAAGTTTTACGGAAATGGGACTCTCAGCTAAGAGGAAACAAAAAGAAGATCATTTTATTTATTGACAATTGTCCAGCTCATCCACAAATTCAAAATTTGACTAACATCAAACTAGCATTCTTACCACCAAACATCACATCAATTATTCAGCCTATTGATCAAGGTATAAATAAGACTCTTAAAAGCCATTATCTAAAGCTTCTAGTGGAGAAAGTGGTAAACAACATTGAAAAAAGTACTACCCCATTTGCCGTCAATCTTCTGGATGCCATTGAAATGATAACAACAGCGTGGGCACGAGTTACTCCAGATACAATTAAAAAATGTTTTTTACATGCTGAGTATTGGTAAATTTTCGAATTTAAATATATCTGATGACGATTCTTATGACGAATTGGACAATTTGCCATTGGCGAGATTATCATCAGCGGAAGTAACAGTTACGGATTGGGAAACTTATGTGAATATTGACGATCAAGTTATCACTACTGGTAACTTGACTGATAATGAAATTATGGAGGATATAGAGACCTCCGGATATAGCGACGACATTAAAGTGGTCCCTCCGCCGTCGTTATATATATAGCGTCTGGCACTATAACCATCACAATTACGCCAGCCCTAAAATAAGCAAACTGGCGACGGACAGTAGTGTTAAAGTTGCGAGTCATGCCAGACGCTATCGTTCATCTGCAAATTTGATCTCCCTGCAATGATTTCAATGATTGCATAACAAAAATAAAATTACTTAAATCCATAATATTTAAAAAAAATGTTCAAGCCGCTATTATTATTTCACTTTTAGGGAGAACTATTTAGAAGGCGATCCCACGTGCCTTTACAATGCGGCTCAAGCATTACGAACTATTCAGCATTTGTATGGAATCATTCCCCGAGTCTTCGGCAAAGGACCTGCTGCCAAACAGGTTTGTATTTTTATAGAAGCAAGGGTAACAAACAAGCACACAGTCCACCAGTTTGTTAGTGGATACTGTGGCCTATAGTCAACTACGTCTATGATTGATTACAAATTAAAATGAAAATGCATTAGCCTCTGAGGACTGAGACCGTTCTAGATATTCATTATACAGTGTGTCCGGTTACCGGTGTCGGAGCTTTTAATGCTATAAAATATAATCAATTTCATCGACAAATCATGTGTCAAATCTCATTTAGACCTAGCTGTAATTAAATGGCAGCCATTTAAATTTTTTGCATTAAAATTACAATATTCGCCGATGTTGAAGTCCTACATTCTTAAAAGATATCTCATTGGATAGATAAAGATACGCGTAATGAAATAAAAGCAAACTTTTAACTGCAAAATTGTATTTAGATCCTAAAAAGACTTAGAAAATATAAAAATGTAAAAAAAAAATCGGTTATTTTTTCACATTTTCGACTTTAATGAAAAAAGTAAGTAGTTTACCTAATGATTTTTTACATTAATCAGATAGATCAGAACATATCCTAACCAAAAACATAAAAATCTTATTTGTAACCAAAAAAAAAACGGTACTATAACTGTTTGAATATGACCTTTGAAAAATTTGTCGCCCTGGTTGCAGACAGACAAAGTGAATTGATGAGAAGAGTGAAACACAATATTTCAAAATGCACGTAACTAAAAAGTTATTTATAAAAACTGTTCGAAATGACCTCCGCGATGTTGGAGTTGTTATGTGGTTGATGTTGTAGCCCTTATTGCCACATGTTGAGTAGCACGTCTGATCATTTCCCGATCTTGTCGCAATTCATTTCCAACTTCGATTATTTTCTTAATCAACTTTTCTCGTGAGTTTGGCACGTTCGCATAAACTCTTTGCTTCATAGTTCCCCATAGAAAAAAGTCTAAGGGAGTTAAATCCGGTGAACGCGGAGGCCAAGCGATCCTTCCACTGCGACCAATCCTCGGCGAATAGCGCTCATTTAAATAATTTCGCACATTTACTGCAAAATGTGCAGGTGCACCGTCAAGTTCGAGAAGCACCTTGATCTGTGAGTTAATGGAAGCTCCATTAATTCTTCCAAAAACTGTGTTTGCAAAAACTCTAAAAATCTTGGGCCATTCATAGTTCTGGCCGATAATTTTATATCGGCCAATTAAAATATCGTCTTTTATTCCAGCCCAAACGTTCACTCGAATTTCATGTTGGATAGTACTTTCTTTAACAGCATGAGGGTTGTTTTGAAGCCACAGATGCTCGTTACGATGATTTGTATAACCCGATCTCGTGAAAGTGGCTTCGTCAGTCCACAAAATTCTTTTTAAAAAGTCTGCATCTTGTCTTGTTCTTCTATTGATCCAGGAACAAAAAACTGCCCTTATAGCATAATCAGGTTCGCGAATGTCTTATACCCGCCGAAAATGGTAAGGATGCAAACCTTCCCTCTTTAAAACTCTCCACACCGACCATTTTGTTAAATTAAGCATATTGCTTATTCGTCTTACACCGAGTCTGGGATCTTGTGTAATTAAACGTAATATCTCTTCTTCCTCCTCAGGTGCCACAAGCCAAAATCTTTCATTAACGGGTCTTCTGATCCCAAGTTCAGCTATCCGCAAATGTATCCTTACAAAAGTGAGAGTTTTGAAAATATCAAAATAACTAGAAACTTCACCACAAACTTAAAAAGTTCCACAAAACGGATTTTTTTTTCAACAATAACAACAACAAGCGATCTTAGAGGGGCAAAAGTAGTGTAATCACAACGCGTGGCGAGGGACGACTGTTTTTGTGTCCCAAGTACACTTGTTTAAAACATCAAACAATGGGCTTTGGGTTTTTCTACCTGCTCTTGAACTATCATAAATGATCCTGCACGTGCAGCTTGCGCTTTTAAGAGGTCGTGTTTGATAAAGACCAATTCTTAAACTATTTAATTTACAATTAAGATTTTTATGTTTTTTGTTAGGATATGTTCTGATCTATCAGATTAATGTAAAAAATCATTAGATAAATGACTTACTTTTTTCATTAAAGTTGAAAATGTGAAAAAATAACCGATTTTTTTTACATTTCTTTTCTTTTCTAAGTATTTTTAGGATCTAAATACAATTTTGCAGTTAAAAGTTTACTTTTATTTTATTACGCGTATCTTTATCTATCCAATGAGACGTCTTTTAAGAATGTAGGACTTCTACATCGGTGAATATTGTAATTTTAATGCGCGGGGTCGAGGTGGTGACACTGAAAAATTTAAATGGCTGCCATTTAAATACAGCTAGGTCTAAATGAGATTTGAGACATGATTTGTCGATGAAATTGATTATATTTTATAGCATTAAAAGCTCCGACACCGGTAACCGGACACATTGTATACAAATACAGATGAATCATGCGGCAATTTCATCCTACCTTTTCTATAAGAGCGTGGTCTTTCTCTAAGCGAAGCCAATACATATGAAGTGATGTTCTACTACATACAAAATAGTATTACCATAGTCATTAATGTTAAAATGTTTTTAAATCAACTAGACTGTGTACTTGTTTTTACCCTTATTTCATAAAAAGCTGATAAAATATAGAAAAAGATTCAAGCTATGCATGTTAGTTGATTAAAATTAAATAGATCTTAATCTAACAGTGAAATAAGCTGTTTAAATATTCGGAGTTGCTAAACGACCATCTATTGAACCTTATGAAAACTCTGGTATTTTACATAGTTATCTTTTAAGACATCTAATATTTACAGTGTGGAAAATAAGAACATCACAAATGTAAGTGTATGGGCTTTACGCTCACGCGTCCTTTCAGCGTTATGAACATGGGCGTAAATCATCAATCGTAAAAGGGTCGCACGCTTTTTCGCTGCGGTTTAAAAGTTCCTTTATCTGGGGTATGTTCCGAAATACAACGCAGTGTACTGTCAAATGCAAATGACGTATCATTTGACACTTTATTGTACTAGCGTGCCGCCCAGTGCCGCCGCTATATTGTGTCGGATATCCGGCCATAATAAAACAATTTTTAATTGTGTGTTTGCTGAATGAAGCATGCCAGAATTTGTTTCTATTTATTCAAATACAAAAAATTATAGAATAATTGATTGTATATCCATTAGGAGGATATAATTATTTTTGGAGCACAAAATGACAAAATAATCGCCAACACTTTTCCAAATGGCGCAAAAGTATGACGTCATATACTGTCCAATGTTTTGGAACGAATCACCAGTATAGCGTCGATTCATGACGTCATTTGCATTGGACAGTACACTGCGTTGTATTTCGGAACATACCCCTGGTAATGACTGGTCAAGACAAAGAAGATTCATATATCCATGTCACAATGGTGGTACCTAATATTGCCAGATATTGTTGAGGTTTAAATTCTAACCTAAAAATGTGCAATACAGAAACTAATACGTATCTGTGAAGGTACAAATGTGAAGGTACAAATTTGGTTGCTATGTTACAAACCTAAAATCCGATTCCTTCTCCAGTCTCACCGCATTGTCGGTACTTGATAAGGTAAACTTTGAGGTATAAGTCGTAATAGATCCAAATACTAGGTACTTAGGAAGACGAATATTTTTTTATTTATTACCGCCCACCACAAGTTCTCTGCTGATCAAACGTCTCCACCAATAAATTGCCACAAAACATGTTCCTGAGCTTACGACATACAAAGCCCAAAAATGTACTTACATAATTTACACAATATAACTGCAGAGCCATTCTGCAGCTAAATTAAGGTTGCACGAATGGGTCGGCTCGACCGGAGAAGGACCACGCACTCATAGGAATACCAGCGTGAAATAGCAGCTTAATGCTGCTGTGTTTCGTATGGAGAGTGTAGAGCACTAGAGACTTGCATCCATTACACTTTAATTCTCAGGGATGACAAGCCATCTACATTTTGATCCTTAATTAAGTATAGATTTTGATGTCTATGGGCATGGCATCCACTTACCACCAGGTGGACTGTGTAATACAGATTTGGCTGTTGTGAAAAATAATTAGGGTTTCGAATTTAAATGTTTTATGAGTTTACCAACATGTTCATTTTTTCTTAGGTATGGGATCTTCTTTGCCGTTTGAACAAAGAAGACCAAGGATCACCACCAAAAGGCTCCCCAACGTCTTGCATAGATCAGCTGTTGCTGATAGATCGCGCTATCGATTTCACCAGTGTTATGGCCACCCAACTCACTTACGAGGGTCTCATAGGTAATCCACCGAGTTCTTTATATTCATCATCATCATCGTTACAGCCCTTAATGGATTTGTCCATTGCTGAACATAGGCCTCCCCCAAGGAATGCCACAAAGCACGGTTCTGAGCCACCTGCATCCATCGACTTCTCGCATGTCTGACCAGGTCGTCAGTCCATTGAATGGAGGGTCGCTTTATATTAATAGAGATTATTTAATTACTAGGGTCTCATAGGTCTAGCATCTAGGATTTTTTTTATAAAATAAGGGTGACAAATGAGCACACAGTCGACCTGATGGTAAATGGTTTCTGTGGCCCATAGACATCTACATTTATCCTCGATTAAGAATCAAAACGCAGATGCATTGTTACCCCTGAGGACTAAGATGGAATGCCTCTTTCTAGTAAAAAAAGAATCTCTAGATCTCTACACTCAGCATACGAAACACAGCAGTATCAAACTGCTATTGCTGCTGGTATTCTGTGAAAGCGTGTTCCTTCCCCGCTCGAGCCGAACCATTCGTGCTACAACCATAATATAGCTGCAGCATGGCTCTACCCAGTGACGAAGCTAGGGCTCCAAACTAGGGCAAGCCCAAGATATGGTTTTGTTGTTTTTAGCAGTTTTATAAAAATACACCAATCTTGATCTGTCTCTACTCTTCAGTTTCATATTTAGTACTGTCGAGGACGTGTCTTTAACAAAGCACTTTTTGAAATCAAATTTTTGAAATCGCAGTTGCATTCTGCGGGCTGCCGCCGTGTTTGGCACTATAGGTCAGCCGATTGGGATGGGGTGCAGTCTGGTGCAGGTCTTTCTTTGCATCCTACCCTTGGGGGCGGGTTTGCTTCTTGCCGGACGATCCCAACGTTGTTGCGGATTCTGTCGCTGATGTGGTACTTCAGGGTATGGAACTTTTTATTCCTTCCTCTACGGTGCCCATTGGAGGCAAATCTCAGCCATGGTTTGGTCGCTCCTGTAAAATAGCATCATGCTATAAGCATTAAATTAAATTTCTAGATATATATTTGAGATTGTATGACATATCAGCAATTGCATACCTTCGGTGGCTTTGAAAAAAGCCGTTTGGGTTTGCTTGAGCGAAAGAAAAAGGTATTTACATACATTAATATACATAAACAAAAGAAAAGCATGAACAAAATACAAACAAACTATGTACAAAATTAAAAAAAAAAAACAAATGATTTATATTCTAAATTGAATCGTCTCTCTTTCTTAAGGAAATATTTGATTATGTCCGTGTTAAATGTTGGTGAACGTTTTAATTGTACTCGATGCGAGTTTTTATTACATCAGCAACAGAATGAATAATGTCATTTTGGATTGTACTAGATAAATAAATCGGCCGTTTGTTGCTTTTTGATGCTGTATATGCTTTTCTAACACGAGATCGTACTTCGAAAGAAGCGATACAACTTTTAAAAAATTGCCTCTATTTAATGAAGTTTTCGACTCATCGTGACCTCTTATTACATAGATGAGCTATTCGGTATAAAGAACTCAACTGCAACCTTCCCGGGTGAAAAGTTTGTGAGTGCGGACGACGCCAGCCCTGAAGTGACAGCCCGGGAGAAGAAGCGAGTCATACTGAACTCTAGTGAGGAGTTGTTCGCTGAACTTCGCGATTGTAACTTCACTGCAGTGAGTATTCAGTATTCATTACATTTTCATTCTTGGGGGAGATCTGCGTGGTTAGCCACAATGACTTTTATACAGAACTAACGGCCCGTCGCACCTTTGCCCGGGTTGAACAATTATTTACATTGTCGCTCTCACGTCGACATTCTTAGAAAATAAACATATGCTGTCGCGGCCTTTTAAGAACTTTTCAAGAAGGACAATTCAGCCATACATTATTTTCATGCAACTTTAACTATTGATGGCATGACTTTTGCCGACTTAGTTGACTAATATCCTCATAACTTTTAACCGTAATATAATTATAATAATGTCCTCCAGACCGAATTTCGGTCTCGGCGGCCTGCCTCAACGGAGGACAGGATTATAGTTCCCAAGTGTATTCGCAAGCACAGGTGCACTCTCTATTCCCTCACTCTCATAATCCGATGGGACGGTAAACCGAAACGACCGGAGAGAGATCAGGCGCAGGACCAACGGCTTTACGTGCTTTCCAAGGCACGGGGGTGAGACACCACCAACTTCCTGACTCCGGGCAGCTACTGAGAATTTCTTGACAGAAAAACTCAATAATTGATTTTTTGGCCCGACCCGGGATTCGAACCCAGGACCTCGTGATCAGTAGTCGCACTATTACAACCACTAGACCAACGAGGCGGTAACCGTAATATGCACATAATATATATATATATATATATATATATATATATATATATATATATATATAGCCTACGTCCATCTGGAATAATGTACCTTACCAATGGTGAAAGAATTTTTCAAATAGGTGCAGGGGTCCCGGAGATTACACATATATACAAACTTACAAAATTCGCACTCTCTCTTTATAATATTGTAGTATAGATAAGGCTGACAAACAAACACACAGTCCACCTGATGGTAAGTGGAGACTGTAGCCCATAGACACTTTCATTTATCCTCGATTAAGAATCTAAATGCAGATGCGTTGTTACCCCTGAGGACTAAGATAGAATGCCTCGTTTCCAGTAAAAAGGGTCGCTGGTTCTCTACACTCACCATACGAAACACAGCAGCATTAAGCTGCTATTTTGTGCTGGTATTCTGTGAGAGCGCGGTCCTACTCCGGTCTAGCTGACCCATTCGTGCTACAACCATAATATAGCTGCAACATGACTATATCATATATAAAACTGGCGTATTTGAATGTTGGGTCACGTAAATTTGATTTTGAACGTTGATTTTATTCATTTTTATAGTTTTCTATAGCGTTAACGAACGTCAAATATCATCTTGACTAACCCCGCAAATTCATATACGCAAAACTTCCATCATACTGCAATTCGGCTGCCCTTGCGACTACCCGCCATTGGTTATGACGTGTAGTGGCGGTCAAGAATATCCACTAGCCCATATCTTCCCGTGGGTGTCGTAATAGGCGACAGAGGGAAACAGGCGGGAGATGGGCAGCAGCATCTTCCTGAAAATAGCAATTGTACAACAAAAAGTAACTGCGGTTACCAACCCGCTCGCTAAGCGTGGCCACTATGGCAATATATCTCCTGTGAAGGTTCGGTTGCCACCTAAGACACCTCGACCTGGCAACGTGTAAAGCACGCACTCGCACTATCCTGGAGCTGGAAGAAGGGATAGACAAGTTGCGCTGGAATATTATAGGATTATCCGAGGTCCGAAGAGAGGGGAGGACACTGTGATTTTCGAATCCGGCAACTTGTTCTATCACCGGGAGGGCGACCATCTGTCCCAAAGAGGTGTTAGATTTATCGTCCACAGGTATCTAGTTAACAACGTTGTAAAGATTGAGAGTGAGTCGACGAGGGTTGCGTACCTTATAATTACCAAACGGTATTCGCTGAAGGTCATACATTTTTACGCACTAACTTTATCACATCCGGATAAGGAGAAAATATATGAAGATATTTCTAGAACCATGCATTCCTCCAAAATCAACTATACGATGTTAATGGGAGACTTCAACGCAAAACTAGGCGCAAGAAAGGACGGTGAGCTGTAAGCAAATTCGGGATAAAACAATGGAACCCATGGGACCAGCAGCTGGACAAATTCATGGAGAAAGAAGGACTTTTGGCGGTGGAAGGTAAAGGGAGACCTCCCGCCGGGCAAGGTGTTTTGCCCGGGGAGCGGTCAACGCGCCGTGTGATAGTTCGGAACTATTCTATATATACTGTTTTTGCTTCGGAACTTTGATAACGTGATTTAGACTTCGATGTGTTTCGCTTGTGGCGCGAAGACAGCATCGCTACAGACTCTTTATGATGAACTCTTTCTTCCAGAAGTGGCCTCGCAGAAAGTATGACGACTAGACGGCAACTGTTCTGTGATATATCAGTAATCGCAAGGGTGTAAACTGGCAGCGATCACCGAATGGTTAGAGGCACCCTAAACGTTAAGCTGGAGAGGTCTGGTCTAATTAAGTCAACGCTCGTCCCCCTCGTGCTCTTATCCAAAGTCCCGAAACCTTTCGGCTCGAGTTACAAAACCGTTTTCAGTGCCTAGAAGACTGCAAAGTAGTGGACGATATAAATGATAAGCTCGTGAAAACTGTCCATGCGGTCGGAGCTAAGTTCTGCAAAACCCGCCGCAGAAGAACACAAAGACTCCGATCACACTCTTAATCTCATGGCTGTTAGACGGGAAATGAAGCAGCAGTCTTCAACAGATTGGACAGCATACAGGCAACTGAACGGACAGATCTCCAAATGATTTGTTATATTTACGCGAACACTGTACATTGATTAAAACTACTTTTACGGATTTTTTCGCGTTTTATTTATTTTATTTTTAATACTCGACGTTTCGGGTGCTTTCCAGCACCCATGGTCACGGGGGACTGAGGTGACTGACGTCCCGATGTCAAAGTTAACCCGGAGTACCTTCAGCTTTTTTAATTATTGTCTTTGGTCCGATCTACGCAGAATGAACTAACTGTGGTTTGAAGTCTTGCTTGCTTGGAAGAAGTATGCTTGGGTTTAGTTTTAATTTTATTAATTATAGGATCCCAAGCAGGTGGTAATACCAAGCCTCCTTCTCTATTGAAATTAGGATGTTTTTTAATTTCAATAGCCTCACGTATCATCCTTGGTAGTAATCGGTGTTCTTTCGCGAGGATTTGTGGTCTATCAAATCTGATGTAATGGTTGGGGCCATCTAGGATATGATCGCAAACTGCAGACTTCCCGGAACGTTGATGCTTCACATCAGCTATGTGTTCTTTTACGCGGGTTCTAATTGATCTCTTTGTTTGCCCTATATATGAGAAACCACAATCACAATCAAGCTTGTACACTCCTGCATCTTGTAGAGGAATATGACACTTGACGGATGGTAAGAACTATATATATAATAATCTTCTTCGGCGGCTTGTAGAACATTCTACAAGCCGCCGAAGAAGATTAGTCAGTTCTTACCATCCGTCAAGTGTCATATTCCTCTACAAGATGCAGGAGTGTACAAGCTTGATTGTGATTGTGGTTTCTCATATATAGGGCAAACAAAGAGATCAATTAGAACCCGCGTAAAAGAACACATAGCTGATGTGAAGCATCAACGTTCCGGGAAGTCTGCAGTTTGCGATCATACAACAACTTTTGTCGGATGAAAGTACATACCGTAAGGTCAAAACAGACCCTACAACTAATACGCTTAAAACAACTAGCGATCTAATTAAGAAATACTCCGAGAAATTGAATCTAGACGTCAATTCGTCATGATACCTTCGTGTGCAAAACCTCCCAAGTTGTATGGGTTACCAAAAATACACAAACCTAATGCTCCATTACGTCCAATAGTGAGTCAAATCGATTCGCCAACTTACAGATTGGCGCAACACTTAGACAAAATATTATCACCACTCAGAGGACACACAAGAGCACATACTAAGGATTCATACCATTTTGTCAGTAAGATAAAAGACCTACATCTTGCTGACAATGAAACCATGGTCAGTTTTGATGTTCAGTCTACCTGCCTACCTGTTGAAAACTGCATCTCAATTATAACTAGGAAACTAGATGAAAATAACATGCCACCAGAATATGCAGAACTACTAAGACATTGCCTTACATCTGGCTATCTATTGTGGAAGGAAGAGTTCTACAAGCAAGTAGATGGTGTTGCGATGGGCTCACCTGTATCTCCCATTGTCGCCGATATATTCATGGAAGACTTCGAGGAGAACCCTTACTGCACCTGTGTGTGTAACCCGCGTAAAAGAACACATAGCTGATGTGAAGCATCCACGTTCCGGGAAGTCTGCAGTTTGCGATCATATCCTAGATGGCCCCAACCATTACATCAGATTTGATAGACCACAAATCCTCGCGAAAGAACACCGATTCCTACCAAGGATGATACGTGAGGCTATTGAAATTAAAAAACATCCTAATTTCAATAGAGAAGGAGGCTTGGTATTACCACCTGCTTGGGATCCTATAATTAATAAAATTAAAACTAAACCCAAGCATACTTCTTCCAAGCAAGCAAGACTTCAAACCACAGTTAGTTCATTCTGCGTAGATCGGACCAAAGACAATAATTAAAAAAGCTGAAGGTACTCCGGGTTAACTTTGACATCGGGACGTCAGTCACCTCAGTCCCCCGTGACCATGGGTGCTGGAAAGCACCCGAAACGTCGGGTATTAAAAATAAAATAAATAAAACGCGAAAAAATCCGTAAAAGTAGTTTTAATCAAGATCTCCAAATGCTTGCGGCCCGGCTTACGCAACTTTAGTACTGCTCGTACTGAAGAAGCGGTCGAGCGGAACCAGGGCTCCAAAGTCTTTGCCAGAGATCTGTCTGCCAGAAAGCGCCAACTGTCAAACCTGAAAACTGAGTGTGGTAGCATCGTTTCCGGGACACCTGAGATTTTGAATTTTTGAGTGAGATTGAGAGGTTTTATGGACAGCTGTACACATCATCGTTGGAGCCACACGCAAGTGTGAGTAACGATCCAAGAGCAAGTCTTATCCGACACTATTCCGATGATATCTCGGACGTCAGTCTGAGCGAGATTAGAATGGCTCTCCGGCACTATAAAACGGGAAGCCCACAGGCGAGGATGAAATTACAGTGGATCTTGTGAAAGCGGGTAGAAAACCGGAACTTAAAGGCCTTCAGAAGCTCTTCAATTCCGTCCTCCATGGTGGCACTACTCCGGAGGCGTGGAGCAGAAGTGCAGTGTTCCTGTTCTTCAAGAAAGGCATAGCCTTTCTAAGCCGCATCTACCAGGCGGTCCCATAATGAACTGGCCTGATATAGTTCAATGCGACATGTCGCTACATGTTGTGTTGCATTAAATAGTACGTTTATCGTGCACTTAATATAAGAAACATGCATCGACATGAAATGCTTAGTCTTAGTTTAACAGGCATTTGAATAACGAGTGTCGCGTATTTTTTCAAAATGTCGAAAACTGAGTATCGAAGTGTCATAAAGTTTCTGTTTAAAGAAGGTTTATCCCCTGCCCAAATAAAAGAACGATTGGATGGCGTGTATAAGGAGTCTGCCCCCTCCTATAGCGTGGTGAAAAATTGGGTGAAAGAGTTTTGCCTCGGGAGAGAAACCGTCGAAGACTTTGGCCACGACGGTCGACCTGTGGAAGTGCTCACTCCCGAAACGATTGCTCTTATCGAAGAGGAGGTTTTGAGTGACCGCCGTTTGAAGATTAGAGAAATTGCAGCAAGGCTTGGGCTCTCTAAGAGTACCGTTCATCGCGCGATCCATGAACATCTTCACATGAAAAAAGTGAGTGCAAGATGGGTACCGAAACTTCTTTCAGCGGTACAGAGACAGGAAAGAGTGCGCTGCGCTTCGGAGTTTTTGGATCTTTGTGGCGAAAATCCAAAGGCTAGTGACTGGTGATGAAACTATGATCTTGTATTATGATCCACAAAGCAAGCGCGAGTCAATGGAATGGCGTTATAAGGGTGAAAATCCCCTAGAAAGGCAAAGGTGCAACAATTGACTAAAAAACTGATGTGCACAATATTTTGGGATTTTCAAGGCATTTTGATGGTGGATTTTAAAGAACGTAATACAGTCGTGAACGGCGAATATTATGCTTCTTTAATATATAAATTACGAGACAAGATAAAGGAAAACGAAGAGGCAAGCTGTCTAAAGGTGTCCTGTTGCTCCATGACAACGCCCCTGTTCATACCGCTGGTGTTTCGAAGGATGCAGTTCGTCAATGCGGGTTCACAGAAGTTCAACATCCACCTTACAGTCCAGACATGGCCCCGTCCGACTACTATTTATTTCCAAATTTAAAGCGGGACTTAAGAGGAAGAAAATTTTCAAGCGATGAAGAGTTCAGTCGCCGTCTTCAGTCATTTTGAGGATAAAAAATGTGATTATTTTTATAAAGGTTTAGAGATGTTGATTCACAGATGTCAGAAGTGTGTTAGTATTCATGGTGATTATATTGAAAAATAAAATTGGTTTCGTTTCATTTCCTTCATTGGTTCATAGTTATGCCAATTCATTATGGGACCGCCTACGTACGTGCTGTTTTCGAAAGTCATTACGAATCGTCTCGTACGCAGACTTGACGACTTCCAGCCTCCCGATTAACCGGTCTCAAAAAAAAGGGTCGAAAAGGCTTCAGTACCATAGCCAGCTCCGTACTGCGGCAGATTGTACAGAAGACCGAAGAGTACATTCTGCCACTTTTCTTTGCGTATGTGGACTATGAAAACCTTTGATTCCGTCGAAATTTGGACGCTGCTACAACACCCTTCAGCGGTGCCAAGTTGACTGTCGGTATATCGAAGTGCTGGAGAGTTTGTACAGTAGTGTGGCTAGTGGCTATGATGGCCATCTGAGTACAGAACCAGAGTACAAAACCTATCCAACTGCAGAGAGATGTAAGACAGGATCACGTAATATCCCCGAAACCCTTCACCGCTGCATTTGAAGACGTTTTCAAGCTACTGAACTGGAAACGATACGGTATTAACATCAATGGCGAGTTCATCACTCACCTTCGATTTGCCGACGATTCTGCCATAAGGGCTATCCTTATGTTCATATCACGTCGGTTAATCACCACTGTGGCCGTGGAAGGAAAATGGGAGATCTCACGCCGGGCAAGGTGTTCTGCCCGGGGAGCGGCCAACGCTCCGTGTGATAGTTCGGAGTTATTCTATATATACTGTTTTTGATTCGGAACTTCGAATAGCGCGACTTAGACGATTGATTTCGATGACCTCAATAGTGTATCCCAACGGACAGATCTTAAGATGAACATGGACGAAACAAAGATCATGTTCAATGTCCATACTACACCTATGCCGGTAGTAGTTTGGAGCTCTAAGCTCGAAGTTGTACGTTTAGTTGGGTTTAGTCCGACTAGGTAAGTTCAATTTCGAAAGAGAGGTCAATCGACGGATTCAACTCGGCTGGGCAACGTTCGGGAAATTACGACCCATCTTCTCATCAGGTATACATCAAAACCTGAAAACTAGATTGTACAACCAGTGCGTGTTACGAGTGATGACTAATGGATCTGAAACGTGGTCTTTCACTGCTGGCCGTATGAGAACACTCAAGGTAGCTCAGCAAGCTATAGAGAGGGCTATTCTCGGGGTTTCTATGCGTGATAAACTTAGAAATGAGGATATAAGTGACCAGAGTGACCGACATAGACCAAAGGATGTGGCAGCCCCCTCCTCCCCACTTGATGGAGTGACGATCTAGTAAGACATTCAGGAAGTCGATAGATGCAGGTAGCTCAGGATCGTGCTTTGTGCCATTCGTCGGGGGAGGCCTATGTCCAAACAGTAGACTTGTGAAGGGCTGTAATGATGATGATGACGCATACATGTGGGTACTAAATAAATAATGTAACTAATATTTTTTTTTTATTATGCTATATTATGGTTATAATACGAATGGGTCGGCTCGACCGGGGAAGGACCACGCTCTTACGGAATACCGGCGTGAAATAGCAACTTAATGCTGCTGTGTTTCATATGGTGAGTGTAGAGAACTAGAGACTCGTTTTACTGGAATCGAGGCATTCCATCTTAGTCCTTAGAGGTTCTCCTCATCCTCTTAGTCTTCATCTGATTTTGATACTTAATCTAGGTTAAATATAGATGTCTATGAGCCACAACATCCACTTACCATCAGGCGGACTGTGTGCTCGTTTGTCACCCTTATACTGTAAAAAAGGACACAACATCCATTTACCATCAGGTGGACTGTGTGCTCTTTTTTCTTACGTGCTCTTACACTTTATGAGTTAATTATTTATTCGCTTTTACATCTCGTAATATAATTTAGATTCATTCGTGTTATAGATTTGCCGATGTTGACGAATCATAAAATTAAATTAACCCTTTCGACTGTTTCATATTACATGATAGCTCTTATCAGGTTTGTTGTACTACGTGTGGACATTTCAACTGCAGTAAAAAAGAGTTGATGAGCATGTTGAATGAGTTTTATCTATATTATATATTGTTTTGCGTCCCATAAAGATAAAGCTTATATTTCAAATTAATGTTTGCCTTTAATTCCAGCGCTCGTTAATTTTACCGAAACATTAACAGTATAAATTACTGAACATTAATTTGTTACCAAATATTTTGCAGCCTTGCTATAGTTACGGAAATGATCTTATCTTAAAGCTTGTATATTTTTCGCTCTCAACAATTTCATTGTAATTATAAATCTATATTTTGCCATTTTATCTACTGTAGGTAGCTAACTATTAAATGTGTCAAAACAAACTATTAAATGTGTCAAAGGTTTTCCAGATATTGCCAATATCAGATGGGATTAAGGTCAAGCACTTGCTTTTAATAAATAAAAAGTAAAATGACAACTTATTATGCGACGAGAGTTGATATATATTATGAAAACGTCAATGTGTATGACGGACGTCACTAATCGCCGCAAGCACAGAGGTTGGCAAGCGCGAGGCCGTGCGAGTGAGCCGACGCGGTGGCCATTTTGTCGTTCAGTAATAAATACTAATTAAAAATAATTAATGGGCTGCACTTTTTAATGACTTCCTGCTTTTTTCATCAACACTCGCCGAACAAACCGTTGTTTAGGAAACATCACATTGCCTTCATATTGTTAATTATTTATGCGTGAAGCTTACCTTTCCATATTTTCCTTTGTCACTATGTTTTTTGTATAGAAGAGGGGGCAAACGAGCATACGGTTCACCTGATGTTAAGTGACTACCGCCGCCCATGAACATCCACAACATCAGGGGAATTACAGCTGCGTTGCCGGCCTTTAGCAAGGATTAAGCTCTTTTCTTGAAGGTCCCCAGGTCGTATCGGTCCGGAAAAATCGCTGGTGGTAAATTACTCCACAGAGAGGTCGTACGCGGAAGAAAACTCCTAGTGAAACGTAAAGTGGTGGAACGTCAAGCATCCAGATGGTGTGGATGGTATCGGGAGGTTTGCCGCGTAGTGCGTACATGAAATTTGGTGGCTGGGATTAATCCGAACAAATCCTCAGAGCACTCCCCCGTGATACATGCGATAAAATACGCTAAGAGATGCAACATTTCTTCGCAGCACCAGAGAATCGAGCCGATCGGAAATCACTCGGTCTTCCACGATTCGAGCCGCTCTGCGCTGGATGCGGTCGATTGGAAGAAGCTGGTACTGGGGAGCCCCAGTCCAGAGATGGGAACAGTATTCAATGTGCGGCCGAACCTGCGCCTTGAAAAGTTGCAGGCGGTTTGCCGGCATGAAATACTGTTCCGCTCTGCTGAGCACGCCAAGCTTTTTATAGGCCAATTTGGCCTTCTCTTCCAAGTGACCACGAAACTGCACGTCACTCGATATGTCGATGCCAAGGATTCCGATACTAGCTGAGGCAACAAGGGAAGTGCCTTGAAACTGAGGAGATACGACAAAGGGATTCTTTTTAGCGGTTACCGCGCAAACTTGTGTCTTCTCAGGGTTAAACTGGACTAGATTTAGTCGCCCCCTACTTTGTTCAGCAAAGACTCGACTTCAGACACAAGTTTGTCCCGGTACTCGGAGATGTTTTCCGAGACATTTCGGTACGGCCGGTGTACATAGCAATGAATGTTACAGGTTTGCAACATATCGTTGATATGCAGAAGAAACAGCGTTGGTGATAGCACGCAGCGTTGTGGAACACCAGCATCAATAGGCTTGTAATCGGAGCTTGCACCGTCTACAACGACCTTGATGCTACGATCTGCAAGAAATCTGGTAATCCAATTGCACGATTTCTCGGGAAACCCATAGGAAGGGAGCTTCGAAAGTAGCGCTTTGTTCCAAACCCGATCGAAAGCCTTCGCAATGTCCAAACTAACGGCCAATGCTGTCCCCTTGGACTCTACTGCCGCCGCCCACCTATGAGTCAGGTAGATCAGAAGATCACCTGCTGATCGACCAAGACGGAAACCGTATTAGCGATCACTAATCATCGGTGATTCTCAAGGTACCTCACGAGCTGGCAGCTTACAATGGATTCTATTGTTTTGGAGAACAAGGAGGTTATGGCGATTGGCCTGTTGCTGGACGGGTCTGAGCGGTCGCCTTTTTTAAGGATTGGGTGGACGAAAGCCGTCTTCCATGATTTTGGGACTACGCCTAGAGAGTAGGAGTATCGGAAAATACGCGTTAAGACCGGTACCAACTCTGGAGCACACGTCCTCAGCACAATTGGGGTGATACCATTGGGCCCACTCGTTTTGTGGATGTCCAAGGAGAGGAGTGGTTTGCGAACCGAGCGCTGTGTAAACTGCACCTCCGGCATGGAGCACTCACACCGCGGGATGGTCGGCGGCGTACTCCCCCCGTCATCAAGAGTCGAGTTGGACGCAAAGAAAGAAGCTAGCAGATCGACTTTCTCCTTTGTGGCATGGGCCAGTGAGTCGTCCTCCCTGTGCAGAGATGGAAGAGATGGCTGACAGAAATTTCCCTAGACCGCCTTGGCGAGAGACCAGAATGCACGGGTTCCAGAAGGAAGGCGAACTAGTTTCTCACAAATTCTGCCTATGTGCTCTGACTTTGCCTTGGCAATGACTCTTTTGAAGGACCTGGAGGCGGAATTATACTTCTTTTTTAGAGCGCTGTTGTTTACACCCCGGGACGTTGATGCGTCCCCAGGCTTGGTAGCACTCCTGCTTATAGCATGATGCTATTTTACGGGAGCGACCAAACCATAGCTGAGATTTGCCTCCGATGGGCACCACAGAGGAAGTAATAAAAAGTTCCATACCCTGAAGTACCACATCAGCGACAGAATCAGCAACAACGTTGAAATCGTCCGGCAAGAACCAAACCCCAAGAGTAGGATGCAAAGAAAGACCGCATCCTATCCCAATTCGCTAACCTATAGTGCCAAACACGGCGGCAGCTTGCAGAATGCAACCGCGATTTCAGCGTGAGTGGCACCACACTCCGCACAAAACAATGGTCTGAGGAGCCTAAAGGGGCGTTGACGAAATTCTGATATCCGTCCGGATGAGAGGTCAACAGAAGGTCCAACGGGGAAGGTGTATCCTTCCTTGTGGATTGTATGGTCCTCCACATCTGGAATCCGCGTAGTCGAAGTAACCAGTTGTGTCAGACCATATGCCAAGGCAAAATCATAAACAGATCTCCCCGCATGATCGGTTAAACGTGAACCAAGCCACTCGGCGTGGTAGGGATCGCCGAGGATCACTATCTATGTTTAGGTGATCTGCTGTAACAAAGAATCTGTAGCAATTTGGACGTGGTCGAATAGTCGGACTGCTTCGGCATTACCGCTATTGGACCTATAGAGGCACCCGTAGACGCGCAGATGGTCGTCGCTGTCTACGCGTAGCCGAAGGATGGACTTGGACCTGTCTATCCTTTGACTACGCGTTACCTTCAAGACTGCCGAAGCGTCGGGAACAGATGTCCTCTCTGACGTATACGCAAACTCCAGCCGGAGGCACAAAGGAGTGTTCCAGTTTGTACACCGGGTAGGTATGTGGTAAAAAAGTAGTTAAATGTACTTAGAAATAACATACTTTTAAATATAAGATGAAACCTTGAGCTGCCATGGATGAACGTGAGAGTAGGGACACATACAATTTAATTGTTTATTTATTTAGACTGAACATATAAACCTATAGTCTCATCTAAGTATTTATCTATAGAGTTTCCGTACATTTTAACAACAGAGTTCCTCCACAAGACAAAAATCGTAACTACTAACTAACCTTTATTAATTATCTTTGCACCAGGTTGGGGCAGCACTATCGAAGAAAGCACGCATTATTAAGACGCAACTGGATGAGCGACACAACGACAAGTCCGTACAAGAAATCAAACAGTTTGTTTCCCGCCTTCCGCAGATGCTCGCTAACAAGCAGTCATTGGCCACTCACATGGCCATCGCAGAGTATGTTAAAGAGGTGACGTCGTAACTAATCATATATTATAAACTTAAAAAAATTGGTGCGACAACGGGAAGTCCACACCACAAAATTCTCACTAGGAAGCAACGAACAATATGAAAAGAGATACATATATGAAAAAGAATGCCATAAAATTTTTGTATATTAAAAGTTCTCTGACCATTTTCAAACCCTGCATGAGTAAATAAAACACAAGTACACACGAAACCGTACCCATTACAATAATTTCATCTGGGAAGTTAATGAAATTAAATAAGGTTACCCTATTTATTGTTTTTTATGACGTAAGTGCACGTCAGTGGCGAAGCCTCCATAGAACCCGAGAAGCCAAGCTTGTCTCATTAAACTGAATCAATCAATAATATCAAGTAATAAAATAACTCGTAAACTGTTGCAATTTAAATTCGTAGAAATTACTCTCGCGCTCCTCTGTTAGACACAGGTCATGACCTCGTATATTGTCTTAGCGATACTGCTGTTGTCATAAAAAATGAGTTAATTGAGCGATTAGTCGTCTCACTCGCTCGCGTGGGCGTTTTACGGAGCTTTCGTTTTAAAGTGCTAATCGAAGAGGAAAAGGTAAAATCTTTAAACTTTGTTGAGAAAATACACAAGGTTAAGAGTGTCTTTCATACTTATCTATTATCGCAATTAAAAAACGGTTATTAGTACAATTAAAACGTTTACCAACATTTTAGGCGGACGTAATTAAATCTTTCCTTATGAAGGAGAGACGATTCAATTTAGAATGTAAATAATTTTTTTTTTAAATTTTGTACATAGTTCGTTTGTACTTTGTTCATGTATTGTATTGTATGTAAATATCTTTTTCTGTCTCTCAAACAACAAACCCAAGCGGCTTTTGTCAAAGGCACCGAAGCTATGCATTTGCTGATATGTCATTTAATCTATCTTGCAGTAGTATGCCTTCTGTGTGCTTTGTCAAACACGTCCCCGGCAGCACTGAAGAGTGGAGACAGATCAAGATTGGTGTATTTTTATAAAACTGCTAAAAACAACTAAACCATATCTTGGGCTTGCCCTAGTTTGGAGCCCTAGCATCGCCACTGGTGCACGTCATAACTTTTTCACATTTCTGTAGAAGAGGATTTTAGAGTAGAGAAAATTTCACCGTAGCGTCCCATTTTCATCGGCGGGTAGGTTTCAGCACGATGTTCTTCTAGTTAGTGTTAGGCCAAAAATGCCACTAAAAATAGTTATCTTCATGAATTTTAATATATTATATGTAAAAAATATAGTGAGGTGAAAAATAATATGCCCAAATTTGTAGAGAGGGTTCAGAATAAGTAATATACCTATAGGTTAGGCGAATGGTGAAAAGATTAATTTAAAAAAAACTCCAAATATTCTGGGTACATTTATCGTTTAAATTCTGAATGCGTAGTAGCATTTAACTGTTGTCATTCGTAAATATCACATTCGTAAGGGTCAATCGGTCGGCAAAAAAGTTGTGAATCGCACTCTTTTGAATTAAAATATAAAATTAGGATACTCTGCAAAATAAACCTGTGTAGTATTGGTAATATGAAAATTTTATAATATTCTTCTTAAAAACGAACAAGTGTCTTTCAGACGACAGATTCCTTCGAATTCCATGATACGATACAATGTGAAGAGGACTTTCTGAATTGCGTGGACAACGAAAAAGCGTGCCCTTTCATCGAAGACCTCATCGCACAAAAGGCTCCTCTCACTAAGGTAATCACTGCAGAACCTAACTTTACATCTATCCGTTATAGCCTAAAGTCCACGGCTGAACCTAGGCCTCTCCCATAGGTTGCCTCAAAGAGAAGATTTAGTCATACTTGCTATTGGCATGCGGGCTGGCGACCGCAAATTTTATATTATTTTGATATGGGGAGATGCTGCTGCCCATTTATTGTATCAGTTTCTCTCTGTCGCCTCTTACTACACCCACGGGATAACTTGGGCTTGTGGGCTCCTACGCCACCATTACACGGCCTTAGACTAATAACCTAAGTTCCCAGATATTTAATCTTAAATCAGAATGTCCTCATCGCCAAATACTCAATTGTAAGATGTAAGTCCCGTGTTGTTACAGCCGCTTTGACGCAATGTGATAGAGATAGCACAAGACTTAATGGCACCTTGACATTGAGTATTTGACCATAAGTCGCCTATTAGTCGTCCTATTAGTTGGCTTAACCATGAAAATAGGTAAAATATTTTTGTTACTGCAATTGCTAATCTGCCGAAAGATTTCATGAAGTGATAAAGAAGACAATTTGTACCTTAAATAGTTCAGCCGACTTTATGTATATTATGTGTTGACCAACTTTAAAAAAATCATCATTTGGATATATGGCCTTTCTAACTATGAACCAAGTAGCCTCAGACTAACAAAGAAAAATAGAAAGAGCGCTACGTATATTTCAATCGACGCGGAAACCAAGATCAACTACTTGACGCACACTCTCGCACACATCTTTATTTCTTATTTCTTTACAGCCTATAAAAGTTCACTGCTAGACGCCTACTAAAACCCTGTTGGTTGGAAATGATTGAGGATTCATATGTGTACGTGAGTGCGTGTTTTTACAATATGTTGAGCACGGCCATAGTTAGAATTCGTCCTTTGAAATGTTAGTTCACAGTTTTCTGTTTTTCTTTCTTTGTTTATCTGAGCAAGTGGCCTACATTGTGTACTGTTCGTTTAGAATAGATAGCCGTGGTCTGCTGTCAGTCATTAGAGTCTTGTGATAAATTAATAGAATTGGTCATCTGAATATAATGACGTGGCTGCTAATTACCTAACCAACATTTTGTGCAAAAGCACAAAATTATTTTATATATGTTAAAATTTATTTAGCCAAGATCCGCGTAGTAAAATAAAAGACTGACTTGACTTCACACTTCACTTAGCAGTCAGCTACCGCAGTATACTTCACCTGAAGTTGCCTAGTTTAGAGGCACAGCACATATCGTATTATCAACGGTAACGACGTCGACGGGGATAGTTCACGCAGTTGAGGGAGGGCGGGAGGTGCACTTCATACTAAGATACACATTTTATTTTATTACATGGCTCCTAGCCAAAATATTAATAATTTTGTTAAATCTTTAATTATTACCAAATTATTATCAGTTTACTGATCTCGTTGCGAATGTTGCCATTGCTCTTACTGTAGTCTAACTGAACTTATCGCGTAATACCTGTAACATGCTTAAGATAGAACATGTAAAGTACGTCTATCCTAAATTAGACTGCTTAAGCGACGGCTGCGGGTATAAATCACGTACGTAACAAATGTTTAACTACATAGCCTACAAATAATTGGCTTGGTATGGATGTACTTCTATTTGCAATATATAGGGATGTCCTGTTAATAATAGTAGTCTAAACGAAATAGATGTGTAACTGCATGTTTATTGCAGTTTACCAACAACATGAACAGTTTCTTTAGAAAAAGATATTAAAGTTGCAAATTTTTCCGAGACAAGATTTTTCATCCATGTTTAAGATATTGTGATGTTAAAAAGTACTAAATTTTTGATACCAATTGGCTTGAAAAATAGTGCAATTACTGAAGATTTAAAAACAATAAAACATAAAACAATTTTTAATAACACAAGAAGTTGTTGCTAGTTTTGGTTCCACCTCTCTAATTTTGACCATAATCTCTATATATTATTTATTATTAGATATTTTGAGATGTACTGCAAAATAAAACAAAACTGTTATTGAAAAACTAGGCCCTTCAGCAATGAAATAGCAATAACTTTTTGTTTTACTAAAATTCTTTTTTGTTTTAGTGTTTTTAAATATTCTTTCATTGTACTATTTTTCAAGCCAATGGGCATCAAGAATGTAGTACTTTTTTTAACATCACAGTACCTTAAACTTGGATGGAAAATCTTGTCTCGTAGAAATTTGCAATTTGTTGTTGCAAAAAAAACTACAATAAACATCAGTTACACATCTAGTCAGAAATAACATTGAATAAAAAAGTACGGTTTTGCTATTTCAATAGAATGGCATAAACTATACGTATTAAGGTGAAAAATTTGCGATAAAATCATGAAAATCGAAAAATCTTGAAAACTAACAGTTCTATTAATTTTTTTGTTGTTTTCATAGGGCACGATCTCATCTCTCGCCACATTTCGTTTGGACCATTACTTACAGGACAACCTGTATGTATGTAAAAGGCCTCCACGATACAAGACAATATTCTCTAGTATGGGCGTAACCTTTTATTAAATAAGAAAGAAAGAGAGCACAAACTGATTACACATTAAACTATTATAATATCTAATAATGTCCTCCAGACCTAATTTCGGTCACGGCGGCCTGCTTCAATGGAGACTAGCCATCGGCGCAGTACATGATTATAGTGCCCAAGTGTATGCGCAAGCACAGGTGCACTCTCTTTTCTCTCACTCTCATAATCCGATGGGACGGTAAACCGACACGACCGGAGAGAGACCAGGCGCAGGACCAACGGCTTAACTTGCTTTCCGAGACACGGGGGTGAGACACCGCCAATATCTAATATGCAGTTAATAGCCTCGGAAAGTATCCCGGAATTATCACCGTGTGGACATCATGGAGGGAGAACGTAATTTAATCCAATTAACAGGGGGACTTTGCTTGCAGATTCTTAGGCTAATATGCCTGCAATGTGTTACTGGGTCCGGCTTCAAACCCAAACTACTTGAATACTATAAACGGGAGCTTGTGCAAGTGTACGGGCTTAAAACATGGCTGACGCTTTGTAATCTGGAGAAATGTGGCTTGCTTCGTGCTCAAACCGGCGGCCGGCAGTACGCTGTGCTAAGAAAGGTGACGTACTATAATGACAAGATAATGTAAACCATCATGCCTACAGCTGAACTGCATTTACCATCTCTTTTTTAATAATAATAGAATAAGGCTGATAAACGATCTCACAGTCCTTTGATAGTAAGTGGATGCTGCGTCCCATAGACACCTACATCTATCCTCTAAGAATATGCATAATTCAAATGCAATAGAAACCGTGGGAAAAATCAAATTGGTTTTCGCTTCTGGATGAGTTTATAATTCATGTCTCTGATGTAGCATCCGAGCCTACCTATTGGACTTATCGCATAAGCGTTTCTTCGCATATAGATAGGTTCGAAGTCCTGCTAATGTGTTTGTTCGTACATTTGTGACAAAATTATGTACGCCGAAGTACCGTACCATCATCAGAAAATAAGACGCTTTTAGAGTCTTCTCTTTCAAATCAAACAAATCAATTTATTCAAAACAATATACATTGTGTCTCACATTAAGAATTATCACCAATACATAAGCAAAACAAAATTATAATATTTTTTAACAATGGTAATGTCATAAAAATACAAATGAAGCAAAGTCAAGTAGTGAAATTGTTAATGTCAAAACTGTCATGATACATTTCAGATTACATTACAATAATATTAAGATGATCGAACACTATCATTAACAAAGTTATCAACACAATGAAAGCATTTTTCGAACACAATTTTTTTTCTTTTAAAGACAACTTTTTAGGTCGACTGATTTAATGTGACACCCTACATTCGAACCAAACTAGTCTAATTCCAAGAGTCTATTCTGTTAGTGTAGTCTATTCAATTTAGCCAATAAAATATAATTAATTTTCATTTAAAATTTAATATCATGTTCTTTAAATTAATTGCACTCTTTTTAGAAATAAATTAAAAAAAAAACACCGTCTCATTTAATTCAAAAAATGTAAACATACATAAATGGATAAATTATTAACTGTGTCAATAAAAAATGTTTTATGATCCAAATAAAACTTTCTTATACCCGAATATCTTCTTTGATCAACAAAAATCTAATTCATTAAGGGCAAAATCGACCGATTCTTAAGACACTACTAAAATGGCAAATTAAAATAATAATAATTGTAATCGTGAATGCAAATAACATGATCGTAATTTATTCATAATACTATCAATTTCTAATTGTTTTGTGTTTCAGACGTTACATTTAACTATGGACGAATCCGAATTAGATGCAAACGAAAAAAGTTATCTGTCAAGCAAATATGTGCCTTTGGTCGTTAGGCTTAGTGAACATATTGCAAAGAATAAAGGTTGGACCGGTAAGTGTATTAATATTACGTTAAAATATATTATCTTGTAGCAAATAGCAAATAAGACACTTTGAGACTTGTGATGCTCGACGGCCTAAAAAATATTTGTCCGGAAAATGAAATACTCGATAAAATTCTTAATCGAATGTATTTTTAAAATACTTTACATTAATCGAGATAAAAAAATTACAATTTAATCGCCGGGAACAAACTTAGACGTTCGAGTCTCATTTTTTCAGGCGATGGTTTTACTATATTATTCGTAAATATGATTAACAAGTTAGAATTGGATTCTTTATCGATTCTATATCTTTTTATTGTATCTTTCCTTTATTTTCTGGTAATAAGCCAAAACATTTCAAATAACCGTACTAAACCGTGTAGTGGCGGTTAAGAATATCCACTACCCCATATCTTCCCGTGGGTGTCGTAAGAGGCGACAGGGGGAGACGGGCAGGAGATGGGCAGCAGCATTTTCCTGATAACAGCAACTATACAACAAAAAAACTGCGATTGCCAACCCGCTCGCCAAGCGTGGCAACTATGGCAATATACCCCCCCCCCCCCCCCCCCCCCCCGAAGAATTACACAAATAGACGGCCCCCAGTCCCCGGCGGCCCCGCTAGTCCTGGCTACGGTGGCGACCATGGTAACGGCGGGGCAGGGGGTGCTAAGAATCTCCGGTGGAGGTTCGGTTGCCACCTACGACGACTTGACCTGACAACATATAACGCACGCACCCTGTGGACTGACGAGAAGATCCTAGAGCTGGAAGAAGAGATAGAGAAGTTGCGCTGGAATATTATAGGACTATCCGAGGTCCGAAGAGAGGAGGAGGACAAGGTAATCCTCGGTCCTCCTCCCAAGGAGGAGTTGGATTTATCGTCAAGTCTCTTTTTAACAACGTTGTAAATATTGGGAGTGTGTCGACGAGGGCTGCGTACCTGATACTCAGAATCACCAAACGGTATTAGCTGAAGGTCATACAGGTTTACGCACCAACGTCGGAACATCCCGATGAGGAGATGGAGGAAATGTATGAGAATATTTCTAGGGCCATACATTCCTCCAAAACTCACTATACGATGTTGATGGGAGACTTCAACGCAAAACTAGGCACAAGAAAGAACGGTGAGCTGAAGTTAGGGAAATTTGGGAGGGCAACGAAACCCAAGAGGCCAGCAGCTAGCTGTCTTCATGGGGAAAGAGGGAGTCTTTATGATGAACTCTTTCTTCTAAAAGTGGCTCCACAGAAAGTGGACCTGGTCGAGCCCCGACGGTTCGACAAAAAATGAGATTGACTTCATTATGACGACTAGATGACAAAGTGATGTCTCAGTGATCGCAAGGGTGTAAACTAACAGCGATCACCAAATGGAATTGGCACACTGAACCTAAACGTTAAGTTGGAGAGGTCTCGTCTAATGAAGTCAACGTTCCGTCCCCCTCGTGCCCTAGTCCAGAATCCCGAAACCTTTCAGCTCGAGTTACAAAACCGCTTTCAGTGCCTAGACGATTGCAATGCAGTGGACAATATGAATGATAAGCTCGTGGAAACTGTCCATGCGGTCGGAGCTAAATTCTGCGAGAACCGCCGCAGAAGAACACAAAAACTCTCCGATCACACTCTTAATCTCATGGCTGTTAGACCGGAGATGAAGCTGCAATCGTCAGCAGATTTGACAGCATACAGGCAACTGAACAGACAGATCTCCAAATGTTTGCGGCGGGACTTACGCAACTTTAGTACGGCTTGTATTGAAGAAGTGATCGAGCGGAACCAGGGCTTCAAAGTCTTAGCTAGAGATCTATCTGCCAAAAGGAGCCAATTGTCAAAGCTGAAGACTGAGTGTGGCTGCATCGTTTCCGGGGCACCTGAGATTTTAAGTGAGATTGAGAAGTTCTATGGGCAGCTGTACACATCATCGTTGGAGCCACACGCAAGTGTGAGTCACGATCCAAGAGCAAGTCACACTATTCCGATAATATCCCGGACGTCTGTCTGAGCGAGATTAGAATGGCTCTCCAGCACCTTAAAACGGCAGGGCCCCAGGCGAGGATGGAATTACAGCGGAGCTTCAGAAAGCGGGTGGAACACCGGTACTTAAAGTCCTTCAGAAGCTCTTCAATTCCGTTCTCCATGGTGGCACTACTCCGGAGGCGTCGAGCAGAAGTGCAGTGTTCTTGTTCTTCAAGAAAGGCGACAACACTCTCTAGAAGAACTACAGACCGATTTCCCTTCTGAGCCGCGTCTACGTGCTGTTTTCTAGAGTCATTACGAATAGTCTCTCACGCAGACTCGACGACTTCCAGCCTCCCGAACAAGCCGGTTTCCGAAAAGGCTTCAGTACCATAGACTACATACATACCCTGCGGCAGATTGTACGGAAGACCGAAGGGTAGAATCTGCCACTTTGCCTGGCGTAGCAAATATGTGGACTATAAGAAAGCTTTTTATTCCGTCGAAACTTGAGCGGTACTACAGTCCCCTCAGCGGTGCCAAGTTGACTGTCGTTATATCGAAGTGCTGAAGTGTTTGTACAGTAGGTCTACGATGACTATCCGAGTACAGAATCAGAATTCGAAACCTATCCAACTGCAGAGAGGCGTAAGACAGGGTGACGTTATATCCCCGAAACTTCACCGCTGCATTGGAAGACGTTTTCAAGCTACTGGACTGGAAAGGATACGGTATTAACATCAATAGCGAGTACATCACTCACCTTTTACCGACGATATAGTCCTTATGGCAGAATGGCTGGAGTACCTAAGCACTATGCTCAATGATCTCAATGGTGTCTCCCAACGGATCGGTCTTAGGATGCACATGGACAAAATTAAGATCATGTTTAATGTCCATGTCACACCTATGCCGGTAGTTGTTGGGAGCACTATACTCGAAATTGTTAACGAGTACGTTTACCTAGGACAAATAGTCCGACTAGGTAAGTCCAACTTCGACCGAGAGGTCAATCGACGGATTCAACTCGGCTAGGCAGCGTTCGGGAAATTACGACACATCTTCTCGTCAGTTATACCTCAAACTCTGAAAACCAGATTGTATTACCACATAAGAACTGAGACGTGGTCCTTCACTGCTGGCCGTATAAGGACGCTCAAGGTCGCTCAGCGAGCTATGGAGAGGGCTATGCTCGAGTTTTCTCTGCGTGATAAACTCAGAAATGAGGATATTCGTATTAGAATCAGAGTGAGCGGCATAGCTTAACGGATTAGTAACTTGAAGTGGCAATGGACCGGCCATATAGCTCAAAGAACCGATAACCAATGGGGAAAAATGTTCTGGAGTGGCAGCCTCGTACCCGTAGGCGTAGTGTAGGGTGACCCCCACTAGATGGAGTGACGACCTAGTAAGACATGCAGGAAGTCGATGGATGCAGGTGGCTCAGGACCGTGCTTTGTGGCATTACTTGGGGGAGGCTTATGTTCAGCAGTGGACTTGTGAAGGGCTGTAATAATGATGATTTCAAATAAAGTAGACTTTCGTCCATCGAATGACGCGCGCTTAGGTACTTCATGCTGGACAAATATGTATACAGCGGAAAAATGAGCGCTAAAAGCTTTTTAATTTAGGAATTCCTCGTAAAGAACGAAGAAGTATTGGGTCCTACATCTTCCTTTTGGAAAATCACATCTGATATTTTCTTTTTGTTTTTAAAAAACGTTTATAGGTGGCAATGTTTTTTTTTTTTTGTAAGAGGCCTGTATTAAACAGTGGATTAAAATGCTAAAAAAGCAGTCGTTTAGAACTCTCACTTTACCGCTGATCTTTGCAACAGTTTTGCCTTTATTTTTTTATTGTGTCGCGCGACTAAGTTTATGTCTGGTACCTGACACTAGTGCCATCTAGTGTCGGGGAACAGAGCGAGGACAGCTTTCTAGAAAATGCCATGACTGAACTTTTAACCAACAGCGCCATCTAGTATCAAATAGAAGAACTAATCTTTCTGAAAAGCCCCACACTCGAACTTCCTGTACCTGGTCGATCGGGACCGGTATTTGCTGGCGTATATAAAGCCCGCCACCGGGGCAGTATTGAATTGGCTAAAAGCGAAACTTCAGAGCGAAATAAAGTGAACTAAAGTGATCAGTGTGATTAATTATTAGTGTGTGTTAGTTTTAATTGGTGTTCGGTAATTAAGGTGTTCGGTAATTAAAGTTTTGGTAATTCAATCAGCAGTTTTTACTGTCACGAACCCTAAGCTCGTAACAATTGGTGTCAGAAGTGGGATAAAATCCTGCCCATTTTATCTTAGGAGAAAACGGAGGGTGTCCGTACCCGAAGTCAACGCCAGCAGGAGACGGACCAGAGAAGATTTGGTGGTGTAACGCCGCAGACGTCAGGGGGCCAACTGCCAGCCACGGAGGCTGGCCCGTCAGCAGCTCCTACACCTGCAGCACTTGACTTAGGTGTTCTCATGATGATGCTGCAGGAACAGAGACGCCGATAGGAGGAACGGGCCCGTATCGGATTGTGACCAGGATCAACGACGTAACCTACCGGATACAGAGAAGTGCAAGAGGTACTCCTAAGATCGTCCATGTGGATCGACTGGCGCGTTATTATGGGGCCGATAATGCTCGGGACGAGCTTGTCTTAGGAGGGGGCAGTGTAGCGCGCCTAAGTTGATGTCTTGTAGCACCATCTAGTGTCGGGGAACAGAGCGAGAAAAGCTTTCTAGAAAATGCCATGACTGAACTTTAAACCAACAGCGCCATCTAGTATCGAATAGAAGAACTAAACTTTCTGGAAAGCCCATACTCGAACTTTCTGCACCTGGTCAATCATCGTGGGCCGGTATTTGCTGGAATATTCTGAAAAAGGCGTATATAAAGGCGTTGAAACCCGCCACCGGGGCAGTATTGAATTGGCGATACAAGCGAAGCTTCGGAGCGAAATAAAGTAAAGTGATCACACTGATCACTTTAGTTCACTTTATTTCGATTAATTATTAGTGTGTTTTAGTTTTAATTGCTGTTCGGTAATTAAAGTTTTGGTAATTCAATCGGCAGTTTTTATTGTCACGGATCCTAAGCTCATAACAATAGGATAGGGTGACAAACGAGCACACAGTCCACCTGATGGTAAGTGGTTGCTGTGGCCCATAGACATCTACATCTATCCTCGATTACAAATCAAAATGCAGATGCGTTGTCACCCGTGAGGACTAAGATGGAATATCTCGTTTCCAGTGAAAAGGGTCTCCGGTTCTCTACACTCACCATACGAAACACAGCAGCATTAAGCTAATATTTTACGCTAGTATTTGGGTATGGGTGGGTGTAAGTATTAGGTGTGCAGTGCTAAGCGAACTGATTTCACATAAGCCATAGCCAATTAAGCGAAGATAAATGGATAGGACAAACGAAATGAAAACTTTTTATTTTGCGACGTAAGAAATTAAAATTTTATTTATCAAAGGTCAACTTTTTTTTTAATTTGCTACAATGCAATGCCGCTTTTTTTCTCAGAACCATCGTGGGCGCATGCTCAACACTTAGCCATTAGATTACAATGAAACTCATGAGTTATCTCTACACTCACAACTACTCTTAACTCACAAATATTCACCTAAGCTAGCCCTCTGTCACTCTTGCTACCTGCGTGAAATACGAGGGCGACACTGAAAATTTCTGGAATCAAGGAATTGACACAACATTACTATTTAAAATTGTGTTTATTGCTCTTCGAAGTATTCTCCGCGAAATTTGACACATTTTGTCGTACGATGGAACCAATCATTGGAGCACCATTCCATTCGAAAGGTCTCCAAAATGGCCGTTTTGTAGGCGTCCACAGCTTCTTCAGGTGTCAAATCTCTGTCCACGCAATTTATTCTTTATTTTAGGGAAAGCATAGAAATCATTAGGGCTTAGGTCGGGGCTGTACGGCGGATCGTCTAATAATTCTATGTTTTCTTGCTCTAAAAACTCTTTTGTTCTGTGTGCGGTGTGAGAACTCGCATTGTCGTGATGGAGAATGATGCGGCGGTTGCAGTTCTCTTTACGGAGTTCAGAAATGACTTGTGGCAAACAAATGCTAGCATACCAATCTGCATTAACTGTTCTTTGTCCCTCAAGAGGAATAGTCGTAACATGGCCGGTTTTGGAGACAAACGTGGCCACCATTTTTTTTTGCAACACTCCGTGAACGAACAATTTTTGTTGGCTTTAACTCATTTTCGAACACCCAAACTCGTGACTAGTTTTTTGTTTCGTGTTCGTACGTGTATATCCAGGATTCGTCACCTGATATGATGTTGTATACATCATTTGAGGATCCTGCGTGGAATTTTTCGAGAGTTCTGACGCACCAAGTAACGCGAGCCGCTTTTTGCTCTTCACAGAGCGAATGCGGGATTTCATCATTCATCATCATCATTCATCGGGAAAACTACTTTTTTACACCTAATTGTTCATGCAAGATTATTTGTATTTGACTCATATCTATCGTCTATCGTCGATCTTCCTCAATCAGCTTACGCAGAGCATCAACGTTTTCTTGGTCGACTGCAGTTTTTGGATGACCTTGACGAGGATCATCACTGAGCTTGACACGTCCACGTTGAAATTCAGCAAACCAGCGATAAATTGTGGTTTTGGATGGGGCTTCATTACCAAATGTAGAAATCCTCCGGTCAACACACTGTTTTTGTGTTAAACCACTTCGAAAGTCATAGTAAATCATCGCTCTTAAATTTTCTCGAGTCAATTCCATTTTCTCAACGACTAAACAAGTTTGACAAAACCTTGTGACAGGACCGAGAATCTTTTTTTAAGTAAATAAATGGTATTCGATTTTTAAAACCAAGGAGTTTTCAATTAAAAAGATTTTAATATGACAGGAACAGTTGAAATATTCCATTCCCGATACTTTTAATGCAGCCCTCGTAACTACCTACAATCGCGAGGCACCCAGGGTAACATACGCAGTCGGATCTAGCGCGTTCTAGGCGATGAATCATTATGAATATTAAAGATTTTTAACGCTGTTTACGTAAATAGTTTTTTGTATAATGTATGTACTTGTATGATACTTGTTGAAATAGTTTTTGTTTAGTATTCTGTATATTTAATTGTAGGATAAAATTGTTGAAAAAGTTTTAATGTAATTTAAAAATTGTATATATGATGTATATCACCTATTTGATAAATTATAATGGCAAAACGTCGTTCCTACTATAATTGTTGCGTGGATGGATGCTAAATAACCAACAAAAGATTTCAGGTAGGTATAGGTTTTTAAGTTACCGAAAGATTTTAGTAGGAAGTTATGAAAGGTGAATTTATTTCATTTTTTTGTTAGATAGCTATTTATAGTAAAAAAGAATAAAGTAATAATTTATCTACAGAAGTAATAAAAGTACTTTATTACAAAACTTAGTTGAAACTTACTTCACTATCCAAGTATGTACTTACCTATACTTATCTTTTGTAATTAAAATATTTCAAGTTATAGTATTAACACAAAATACTGAAAACTTTGTTTACTAACAAGATTTTTAACTATGTAGAATACGATCACATGTCTATTAGGAATCGTTTTTTAAGTTTATTTGTCGTTTAAACTACCTACCGATTTCTTCCGAGCCAAGCATCGCGATTCCCGACGAATGGCCTTGCAAGTTGCATGCGTTGCATCTCACATAGGAGCGAAAAAATGGTCAGACGATCATAGTCAGCATAGGTATTTGATCTAAGTAACTTAATCAAGTAGTGATTTCTTAAATTTACGCGAACACAACACATTGAATAAAACTATTATTTACGGATATTATCGCGTTTAATTACTTTAATTTATTTTTATTATTATCCTGACGTTTCGGGTGCTTTACAGCACCCATGATCACGGGGGGACTGAGATATTTGACGTCCCAATGTCATAGTCCAGCTACCTTCAGTTGTTTTTTTAATATTAATTTTTGGTCCGATTTACGCAAAACGAGCTTATAGTATCATAAAGTCTTGCAGTGGTATGCTTGGGTTTGGATTTAATTTTGTTAATTATAGGATCCCAAGCAGATGGTAGCACCCAACCATCTTCTCTATTGAAATTTGGATGTTTTCTAATTTCAATAGCCTCGCGTATCATCCTTGGTAGGAATCGGTGTTCTTTTGCGAGAATTTGTGGTTTATCAAATCTAATGTAATGGTGGGGACGATCTTGAACATGTTCGCAGAATGCAGACTTCCCGGAGCGTCGGTGCTTCTCATCAGCTATATGTTCCTTCATACGTGTTTTTATAGATCTCTTTGTTTGACCTATGTAAGAGAGACCACATTCACAATCTAGCTTGTACACACCTGCATCTTGTAGAGGAATATTACATTTGATGGATGGTAAAAATTGACTAATCTTCTTCAGCGGCTTGTAGTATGTCTTAATGGACGCTCGCTTCAAGATGTAGCCAATCTTGTCCGTGACTCCTCTGACATATGGTAGTAGAGCAGGCGCGCGCTCGACTGTGGTCGGCTTCACTCGTTCACTGTGACGTAGGCGCGGGACCAGAAGCTTGTTTTGCAATACTTGCTTGACGTGCTGAAGCTCCGCGGCCAGATGTTTTCTGTCACAGATCCCTCGTGCTCTCTGAAACAAATATTTACCCACGGTAGCTAACTGTGAAGGATGATGGTGAGATTCACCATTTAGATACCGGTTGGTATGGGTCTTTTTCCTATACACAGTGTGACCAATAGTGTTATCAGGATTTCGGATGACTAAAACATCTAGGAAGGCTAATGAATTATTTGCCTCTAACTCCAAATTGAATTGTATTTTAGAGTTTATGGAGTTAAGGTGGTCTAATCAATTAATCAAGTAGTATTTTTTTATTCTTTTTTGCCATCTCTTTGTAATCACGAAAAGTCCACCGTCACGTAGGAAGGGAAAAAGATGTAATAATACGGACACTTGCGCCTAGCGATAAAGTTTTATTTCGACTTATCTAATTAATAATAACTATAAAGGCTATAAAACGTCGGCAAGTAGTCAACATCAAAGGAATGCAACTTCTATACGTAGGACTACTATTTATTCTGTGCCTAAGCTAAAATTATCTGTTAAAAGTATGTATCAATTGCTTGTGAATCATAAAAATCAGCCCAAACGAAGTACCGAGGTACATACAGTGGCATAAAATACACTAAAGTATAACAACCCGTATTCTATGTGCGTTTTTTTAATATAATATAATATATAGCAAGAATTTCATTTCGAGCGGGTCGGGGCGGGGCCTAGATTTATAGATTAAGTATAATCGTAAAGGAGGCAAGAGAGGTATGTCAGGATCGTGCCAAATGAAAGTCCGTAGTCTCTGCCTATCCCGCTGGGTGACAGGCGTGAGTGTTAATGTTTTTTTAAATTTTATAGTGAGGGTGACAAACGAGTGCACAGCCCACCTGATTGTGATAGTTGTAGCCTATGAGCTATCCTCGATTAAGAATCAAAATGCAGATGCGTCGTAACCTCAGAGGACTAAGACTACGCGCTGTCGACTGGTCGACGGCGACAGTGACTACCTATAGTATAAATAGGTGTTTACGCACTTAGTTGCCAGTTGCCCGGGCGACTCGGCGACTCGCCACGCAGTGGCGACGCACAAGAGACTGCTCGAATGGACTTGGAATACTGTCGCTTTTCTTGGTGTCCTGGTCCCCGAGAGACTGAGTTGCTGGCAACCACTCGACAGTGCGTAACGGCTCTTAGTTGCCAGTTGCCCGGGCGACTCGGCGACTCGCCGCGCAGTGGCGACGCACAAGAGAGTGCCCGAATGTACTTGGAATACTGTCGCTCTGCTTTGTCTCCTGGTCCCCGAGAGGCTGAGTTGCTGGCAACCACTCGACAGTGCGTAACGGCTCTTAGTTGCCAGTTGCCCGGGCGACTCGGCGACTCGCCGCGCAGTGGCGACGCACAAGAGACTGCCCGAATGGACTTGGAATACTGTCGCTCTGCTTTGTCTCCTGGTCCCCGAGAGACTGAGTTGCTGGCAACCACTCGACGGTGCGTAACGGCTCTTAGTTGCCAGTTGCCCGGGCGACTCGGCGACTCGCCGCGCAGTGGCGACGCACAAGAGACTGCCCGAATGTACTTGGAATACAGTCGCTCTGCTTTGTCTCCTGGTTCCCGAGAGACTGAGTTGCTGGCAACCACTCGACAGTGCGTAACGGCTCTTAGTTGCCAGTTGCCCGGGCGACTCGGCGACTCGCCGCGCAGTGGCGACGCACAAGAGACTGCCCGAATGTACTTGGAATACAGTCGCTCTGCTTTATCTCCTGGTTCCCGAGAGACTGAGTTGCTGGCAACCACTCGACAGTGCGTAACGGCTCTTAGTTGCCAGTTGCCCGGGCGACTCGGCGACTCGCCGCGCAGTGGCGACGCACAAGAGACTGCCCGATTTTACTTGGAATACTGTCGCTCTGCTTTGTCTCCTGGTCCCCGAGAGACTGAGTTGCTGGCAACCATTCGACATTGCGTAACGGCTCTTAGTTGCCAGTTGCCCGGGCGACTCGGCGACTCGCCGCGCAGTGGCGACGCACAAGAGACTGCCCGAATGGACTTGGAATACTGTCGCTCTGCTTTGTCTCCTGGTCCCCGAGAGACTGAGTTGCTGGCAACCACTCGACAGTGCGTAACGGCTCTTAGTTGCCAGTTGCCCGGGCGACTCGGTGACTCGCCGCGCAGTGGGGACGCACAAGAGACTGCCCGAATGGACTTGGAATACTGTCGTTTTGCTTGGTCTCCTAGTCTCCGAGAGACTGAGTTACTGGCATTCACTCGACAGTCCGTAACGGCTCTAATATGGAATATCTCGTATCCAGTAAAAAGGGTCTCCGGTTCTCCACACCCACAATACGATACATAGCAGCATTGAGCTGATATTTTACGCTAGTATTCTGTAAGGGCGAGATCCTATCTCGCTCGAGCCGAGTCATTCATGTTTCGTGCTACAGCCATAATATAGCTGCAGCATGGCTCCACCGCGTAAGAGTTGTGTACCTATGTATAATACACAATAATATGGATCTTTAACTGGCAAACATTTATAGCCAACTGATATATGTAACGCAATTGGGCACCGAATGTTATCTCATGATTTAACTGTTTTATTGGTTTTAAAATTAAAAGAATAATCATTTTCCGATTGCTCAATTTTTTCTGTACTAAGTTTAATAGGTTTACCTCTTGAAATTGTCAACGTGTTATCAACTATGTGACATTACAGAATGAGCTTTTCTCAGTGTTAAATTTATGAGCAAACATTACAATTTGCGTGTTATCGTTACATAATGTTTTAAAGCTATTTATAGCGTCCCGCTGCCGGCCAGTTGTCTATAATTAACCTTGGTATAACACTTTTGTTCCATTTAATATCAGTTTATCAGTGACCTAATTGAATCGACACATGCTACGCTTACAATTTGGTTGATTTACATATTTAAATTATATAATAAATTTTAAGTGGCCATGAGTGAGTCCCTTGCCCCTTTGTAACTCCGCAACGTGTTTCCTCTAACCCTCTCAAAATAAAGGTTTTTAATAATAATGTCCTCAACGGAGACTAGCCATCGGCGCAGGACAGAATTATAGTGCCCAAGTGTATGCGCAAGCACAGGTGCACTCTCTATTCCCTCACTCTCATAATCCGATAGGACGGTAAACCGACACGACCGGAGAGAGATCAGGCGCAGGACCAACGAGTTTACGTGCTTTCCGAGGCACGGGGGGGAGACACCGCCAACTTCCTGAATCCGGGCAACTACTGAGAATTTCTTGACGGAAAACTCAATAATTAATTTTTTGGCCCATCACTCCTTGCCTTTCAATAAGTGCTTTATAAATTTCAGTCTATATACATATAATTGAAGTATCTGTCTGCAATATCAGTTCTTCTATTATTTATTATTATTCGGGCAGCTATTTGCATTCTATTCAAACATGAATAAATATTTTTTAATTTTTTTGTCCGTCTGCCTGTCCGGGCTTATATTAAAAATGGCTGAACCGATAGTGATAAAACTTTAGGAACATATAGAGAGCACTGCCAGGAGTGATATCGGCTATATTTCATTTGAAAAACATGAAGGACATATTTTATGAAATGAAAAAACTTTTAAAATATTATTATAATTTGATAATTTTCTTACAAACTATAAGAGATATAAAGAAGTTTCAAACAAACCTTTTTATCAGTATCTCTCAAAGTTATTAACTATGAAATATTTTTTATTTCCAAACCAAATTATAAGTTTTAAAGGAAAAGTTGGTAATACTTTTTTGACGTATACGCTACTGCTATATTATACATGGTAGAATCTCAATCTTACACCTACTAAGACTGTGGAAGAGACATGCTGCTGCTATATTATGGTTGCAGCACGAATGGGCCGGCTCGACCTACCACGCTCTCACAGAATACCAACGTAAAATAGTAGCTTAATGCTGCTGTGTTTCGTATGGTGAGTGTAGAGAACCGGAGACCCGTTTTACTGGAAACAAGGCATTCCATCTTAGTCCTCACGGGTGACAACGCATCTGCATTTAGATTTTTAATCGAGGATAAATGAAAATGTCTATGGGCTACAGCACCCACTTACCATCAGGTGGACTGTGTGCTCATTTGTCACCCTATCATATAAAAAAACAGAAAAATAGAAAGTGAGTTAAAAATTGGATATTAAGAAGAGGTAATGTAAGTATCCACAATCATGTATTAAAAAACTCAGGTGCGAAGGACCTATGCAGTTTAAAAATTTCATTTTTCATCAGAATGAAATTTTTAAACTGCGTAAACATTTCGTATCCCATACAAAGATTCAAAATCTTTGATCCCATAATTCTCTGTGTTGTTCATAGTTCTCTATTAGCCGCACAGCATTATCCAAACTTTTTAAACTGAAATCTGCTCAGGACTTATTACTTTAAACTTATATTTTCAAGTAAAATAAACCGCAAGTTACTGCCAGAAGTTAAAAAATAGTGTTTACACTTGCGACTTGCGGCAAATCCTGCAAGTTACAAAACTTGCAGAAGTGAGCTTGACGTGATTGTTTACGCGGTAGGAATAGCTTGCAGAAGTCAACTTCTGCAAGTTTTGTTGCTGATCTAAACCTCGCTTTATAATTGTTTTTCCGTTCAATGTCACAGTTTTCTAATACTTTTCTGTCTAATTCTTGTGCTCAGGTCTGATTCAACCATTTTAATAATTCTACTTTAATCACGACAGTACGATTATTTCCTGCCCAAATGACTAATTCTGGTTTTACCAGATATTCCTTTGCTTGTCTTGCTGCTTTTTTTAGTCCGTAGTAAGCCTTATTAACACAATCTTTTCGAATTTTTTGTGTATAAATCTAGTCTTAGTTTTGGAAACGGAGAGTTTTTCAAGTTGGAGTTGATTTAAAAAACATATTTGAAATTTAAAGAAGAAAGTTTTATTTATTTTATATGTAAGTTGACTTTCCATATTCGTTAACGCTAATAAAAATACTAAATAAAAATGAATAGTAATGACGCATCTCAGCATTAAGTCTCTAGGCTGACACAAGATTTAATGTTGATTTTATTCAATTTTATAGTTTCTACTAACAAATTGTAGAAAACCAACTTGGCTAAACCCACTGATCTCTTTAACTTAACCTGTCTATTATAACTATCAAGAAGTACAAGGCATACTGCAAGAAATCTTGGTTCAGTTTTTAATTTTAAATCTTTTGAGGTCAAATCAATGTTGACTTGGTGGAATAGTCTTTACATTATAATTTTATGAATATATGAAAAAAATATATAAATAAGAGGGGGAAACGAGCATGCGGCTCACCTGATGGTAAGTGACTACCGCTGCCCATGAACATCTGCAACACTAGGGTGATTGCAAATGCGATCCCGGCCTTTTAAGGTGATACCCCGACCAAAACCTTGCGATAGTGCGTTTTTCGGAGACTATTATCTCATTAGTTATGAGAAATAAACAACATCTAAAAGCACATTATCAATGTTCGATATCCTATCATCACATTCCACGTTTAATTTGTTTTTATGTGCTATAAATACATTTAAAATCAACTTTTAAAAAATGACTTAAATTATTGATTACATGTATCTGTTGCTAAAGGCAACGCTCTAATCATTTGAGGATTACACTAATGGATAGATAATCAAAAAACTATGTTATTCACGTTTTATTTAATTTCTTGAGTTCGCTTTTCTTTTTTAATTGAGTTAATTCCAAAATTTTGGTGTAATTTTTATGCGATATATTATAGAGAGAGCGCGTGGATTGTATGGGACCGAACGCTCAAGGTCGTTTGCCTTGGGGTAACGCCTTAAAAAGCATACGCTCTTTTCTTGAAGGTCGCATCGGTCCGGAAAAATCGCTGGTAGTAGTCGATTCCACAAGGAAGATAATTTAATTAAATTTAGAAACAAATTCAAAAAACAATCTGGTAAAAACTTGAGCAGGCGTGTAGACAAAAGTCGGACAACAATGCGTAAAAATAGAGCAATATCTACTTTTATAGCTTCACGCTTCACCTTGTAAACCGGATACTAATTAATTCTGAACGTTGCAGGTATCTGTACAATGAAAGTATCTTTCAGGGTAATCTCATTAATCATACAATACATGACCTATAAAATATGAGACCTACTTCAATAATTATCGACATATTTCTTAAGGCCCGTTAAGGGTAAAATTTAGTTTAAAAAAAATAGCACTACGCGACGAAACAAAAATCTATCAGACTATTTAGTTTGCAGTTCCTGTGTAGGACAGGAACATTCATACTTTTTTTATCGGTGTTTTATGTTCTATATAATGGCTACCAACATTCTGACTTAATCATTCACTGCCTCGGGTTTGAATCTAGGGTCGGGCCAAAAAATTCAGTAATAGAGTTTTTCCGTTAAGAAATTCCTAACGTACCCAAGGTAGAGAGTCGAATAAAATAGTAGGTATATAATAATTACGTTTAAGGTTCTGTAATATTATCCGACAGTCGAGAAGCAGTGTTGCACAGATTAATTGGAGATGCCTATTATATATGTTACAGTCAAAACTCAACCGGTCAAACCCCTTTTAACTGTAAAATCAGGCAAAAATGGTTTTGACCGATGCCCTTAGTCAAAAACAGTTAACTGATTTTACAATAATACAATACAATTTGCATTGCATTTAAATAAACATTACAATTTGCGTGTTATCGTTACATAATGTTTTAAAGCTATTTATAGCGTCCCGCTGCCGGCCAGTTGTCTATAATTAACCTTGGTATAACACTTTTGTTCCATTTAATATCAGTTTATCAGTGACCTAATTGAATCGACACATGCTACGCTTACAATTTGGTTGATTTACATATTTAAATTATATAATAAATTTTAAGTGGCCATGAGTGAGTCCCTTGCCCCTTTGTAACTCCGCAACGTGTTTCCTCTAACCCTCTCAAAATAAAGGTTTTTAATAATAATGTCCTCAACGGAGACTAGCCATCGGCGCAGGACAGAATTATAGTGCCCAAGTGTATGCGCAAGCACAGGTGCACTCTCTATTCCCTCACTCTCATAATCCGATAGGACGGTAAACCGACACGACCGGAGAGAGATCAGGCGCAGGACCAACGAGTTTACGTGCTTTCCGAGGCACGGGGGGGAGACACCGCCAACTTCCTGAATCCGGGCAACTACTGAGAATTTCTTGACGGAAAACTCAATAATTAATTTTTTGGCCCATCACTCCTTGCCTTTCAATAAGTGCTTTATAAATTTCAGTCTATATACATATAATTGAAGTATCTGTCTGCAATATCAGTTCTTCTATTATTTATTATTATTCGGGCAGCTATTTGCATTCTATTCAAACATGAATAAATATTTTTTAATTTTTTTGTCCGTCTGCCTGTCCGGGCTTATATTAAAAATGGCTGAACCGATAGTGATAAAACTTTAGGAACATATAGAGAGCACTGCCAGGAGTGATATCGGCTATATTTCATTTGAAAAACATGAAGGACATATTTTATGAAATGAAAAAACTTTTAAAATATTATTATAATTTGATAATTTTCTTACAAACTATAAGAGATATAAAGAAGTTTCAAACAAACCTTTTTATCAGTATCTCTCAAAGTTATTAACTATGAAATATTTTTTATTTCCAAACCAAATTATAAGTTTTAAAGGAAAAGTTGGTAATACTTTTTTGACGTATACGCTACTGCTATATTATACATGGTAGAATCTCAATCTTACACCTACTAAGACTGTGGAAGAGACATGCTGCTGCTATATTATGGTTGCAGCACGAATGGGCCGGCTCGACCTACCACGCTCTCACAGAATACCAACGTAAAATAGTAGCTTAATGCTGCTGTGTTTCGTATGGTGAGTGTAGAGAACCGGAGACCCGTTTTACTGGAAACAAGGCATTCCATCTTAGTCCTCACGGGTGACAACGCATCTGCATTTAGATTTTTAATCGAGGATAAATGAAAATGTCTATGGGCTACAGCACCCACTTACCATCAGGTGGACTGTGTGCTCATTTGTCACCCTATCATATAAAAAAACAGAAAAATAGAAAGTGAGTTAAAAATTGGATATTAAGAAGAGGTAATGTAAGTATCCACAATCATGTATTAAAAAACTCAGGTGCGAAGGACCTATGCAGTTTAAAAATTTCATTTTTCATCAGAATGAAATTTTTAAACTGCGTAAACATTTCGTATCCCATACAAAGATTCAAAATCTTTGATCCCATAATTCTCTGTGTTGTTCATAGTTCTCTATTAGCCGCACAGCATTATCCAAACTTTTTAAACTGAAATCTGCTCAGGACTTATTACTTTAAACTTATATTTTCAAGTAAAATAAACCGCAAGTTACTGCCAGAAGTTAAAAAATAGTGTTTACACTTGCGACTTGCGGCAAATCCTGCAAGTTACAAAACTTGCAGAAGTGAGCTTGACGTGATTGTTTACGCGGTAGGAATAGCTTGCAGAAGTCAACTTCTGCAAGTTTTGTTGCTGATCTAAACCTCGCTTTATAATTGTTTTTCCGTTCAATGTCACAGTTTTCTAATACTTTTCTGTCTAATTCTTGTGCTCAGGTCTGATTCAACCATTTTAATAATTCTACTTTAATCACGACAGTACGATTATTTCCTGCCCAAATGACTAATTCTGGTTTTACCAGATATTCCTTTGCTTGTCTTGCTGCTTTTTTTAGTCCGTAGTAAGCCTTATTAACACAATCTTTTCGAATTTTTTGTGTATAAATCTAGTCTTAGTTTTGGAAACGGAGAGTTTTTCAAGTTGGAGTTGATTTAAAAAACATATTTGAAATTTAAAGAAGAAAGTTTTATTTATTTTATATGTAAGTTGACTTTCCATATTCGTTAACGCTAATAAAAATACTAAATAAAAATGAATAGTAATGACGCATCTCAGCATTAAGTCTCTAGGCTGACACAAGATTTAATGTTGATTTTATTCAATTTTATAGTTTCTACTAACAAATTGTAGAAAACCAACTTGGCTAAACCCACTGATCTCTTTAACTTAACCTGTCTATTATAACTATCAAGAAGTACAAGGCATACTGCAAGAAATCTTGGTTCAGTTTTTAATTTTAAATCTTTTGAGGTCAAATCAATGTTGACTTGGTGGAATAGTCTTTACATTATAATTTTATGAATATATGAAAAAAATATATAAATAAGAGGGGGAAACGAGCATGCGGCTCACCTGATGGTAAGTGACTACCGCTGCCCATGAACATCTGCAACACTAGGGTGATTGCAAATGCGATCCCGGCCTTTTAAGGTGATACCCCGACCAAAACCTTGCGATAGTGCGTTTTTCAGAGACTATTATCTCATTAGTTATGAGAAATAAACAACATCTAAAAGCACATTATCAATGTTCGATATCCTATCATCACATTCCACGTTTAATTTGTTTTTATGTGCTATAAATACATTTAAAATCAACTTTTAAAAAATGACTTAAATTATTGATTACATGTATCTGTTGCTAAAGGCAACGCTCTAATCATTTGAGGATTACACTAATGGATAGATAATCAAAAAACTATGTTATTCACGTTTTATTTAATTTCTTGAGTTCGCTTTTCTTTTTTAATTGAGTTAATTCCAAAATTTTGGTGTAATTTTTATGCGATATATTATAGAGAGAGCGCGTGGATTGTATGGGACCGAACGCTCAAGGTCGTTTGCCTTGGGGTAACGCCTTAAAAAGCATACGCTCTTTTCTTGAAGGTCGCATCGGTCCGGAAAAATCGCTGGTAGTAGTCGATTCCACAAGGAAGATAATTTAATTAAATTTAGAAACAAATTCAAAAAACAATCTGGTAAAAACTTGAGCAGGCGTGTAGACAAAAGTCGGACAACAATGCGTAAAAATAGAGCAATATCTACTTTTATAGCTTCACGCTTCACCTTGTAAACCGGATACTAATTAATTCTGAACGTTGCAGGTATCTGTACAATGAAAGTATCTTTCAGGGTAATCTCATTAATCATACAATACATGACCTATAAAATATGAGACCTACTTCAATAATTATCGACATATTTCTTAAGGCCCGTTAAGGGTAAAATTTAGTTTAAAAAAAATAGCACTACGCGACGAAACAAAAATCTATCAGACTATTTAGTTTGCAGTTCCTGTGTAGGACAGGAACATTCATACTTTTTTTATCGGTGTTTTATGTTCTATATAATGGCTACCAACATTCTGACTTAATCATTCACTGCCTCGGGTTTGAATCTAGGGTCGGGCCAAAAAATTCAGTAATAGAGTTTTTCCGTTAAGAAATTCCTAACGTACCCAAGGTAGAGAGTCGAATAAAATAGTAGGTATATAATAATTACGTTTAAGGTTCTATAATATTATCCGACAGTCGAGAAGCAGTGTTGCACAGATTAATTGGAGATGCCTATTATATATGTTACAGTCAAAACTCAACCGGTCAAACCCCTTTTAACTGTAAAATCAGGCAAAAATGGTTTTGACCGATGCCCTTAGTCAAAAACAGTTAACTGATTTTTGTAGTCCGGTTATGAGTTAGGTTAAGGTGTTTTTAGGTCGTTTCGTCCGGTTGTGACTAGGTTAAGGTGCGGCAAATAGTCTTGTCATACGAGTATACCAGTAAAAAGTAGTTTTGACCAAAGTCTTTAGTCAAAACTACTTATTTCTGATTTTTGCAGTCAAGTGGTTTTGACCGGTTATGAGTTTTGACTGTGACATATATAAACATGCCATTGATGCGCTCATTTTCAGCCTTTAATAATTAGAATATTGGTAATAATGATCCTCCAGACCGAATTCTGGTCACGGCGGACAGTCCCTACGGATACTAGCCATCTGCGCAGGACAGGATTATAGTGCCCAAGGCCAAGTGTATGTACAAGTACAGGTGCCCTCTCTGTTCCCTCACTCTCATGGTCCGATGGGACGGTATGGAAAAGGTCCAGAATAAGTAATATAAAGGCGAATGGCTTTAACTGATTGTCATTCATAAATATCTAACGTCTACTATTTTACTACGCACGCACACATTCGAAAGCGTCGCTCGGTCGGTAAAAACGTAAATTGATACGCACAGAGGAGCGCGAACGCGTAGTTGCTGCCCATAAATCACATTCAATTTGGGATAACTTCAATTAAAAGTAGAAGATTTATTTAAGTTCTCCTACATTTAAAAACTGCAGTAACGATATATCATGATTTATATATTTAAACTTAAATATAAAACTTGGATACTCTTTGAAAAATAACCCTGTTTTCTTTTTGCATATTTAGATTTTGTCCTTGTATTCTTTCAGGTATTTTAGATGTAATGAATTCTCTTCCCGGACCTACTGTCGATGAACTGCAAACATTGCAACCCCGTATGGCACGAAGGAATTCTGTTTCTAGCGACAACTCTTCCTCCCTCGAGAATCCAAGAGTGGTACTTGTATTCTTCATTGGAGGATGTACTTATCATGAAATATCTGCACTCAGAAGTATTAGCCATCAAGAGGACTCTAACGTTGAATATGTTGTGTTAACTACCAAATTAATTAATGGAAACACATTTATAGAATCGCTTATGGAGAATGAATAAATGTTATTTTATTGTATTTTTAATTTATATTGTGATTTTAAATTGTAACCGTCAAAGAAAGCTAGTACCTACTACCTAACTTATAAATTATGTGCAATTAAAATGTTACTGTGGTAAAGTTGGTTTTCTTTTAAAATGTTCTGCTGACCGGTTTCAAACACAGCGAAAACTTCAAAATACAAGCAAAACTCTTCAACTACCATGAACTTTTAATTTATAGTGCGGCAATAAAGATGCATCACCAAAGGCTATATACTTTTTTATATTTTGATTATGAAGTGGCTAACAAACTTAGTCACATACCTGATGCTGTGGCTTTAGCAGTAAATGACACCTGCAGCTAACTTCAGAGAATGCTACAGACACTTGGTCACCTCTGAGAACTAATTACTACTAGTTATGCTGGCTCTACCCTTCAGAGCGAAACACAGCTGCTATTTAGCGACAGAAATAGGTAACCAAGTGGAACCTACAGACTCCCAGGCAAAAAAAACTAAGTGTTTATGCATAAACATTGGCTGCTTTTGGGATTTGAAGCCATAATTTACAACTAAGTAGTCAAGTACCTCTGATCATACTTGTCACTCTCTGTAATACTGCTGTCATTTACTATTAATATATTTTACTATATAATAAAATTATGCATTTAAGTATTTAAAAGTTAATATTATATGTCATGTAGTGCAATCCATTGTTCCATATTTTGCGTGGGTTTCTTAATAGGCGACAGAGGGATACTTAGTCAAAAGATGAGCTGCCAGATAATCCTGAGAACAGAAAAAAACAAACAAACTGCAGTTATAAGTAACCCTCTACCAAGCATGGCATCTATGACAAATATTACCCAAATTATGGTTTTTATATTTACGAGAACACCACACATTGAATAAAACGATTTATACGAATTTTATCAGATTAAATAATTTCTTTTTAATTCCAGACATTTCAAGTGCTTTACAGCACCCATGGTCACGGGGGAAATTAAAAACAAGTAAATAAATGTGATAAAATCCATATAAGTAACATATTAACATATTATAATACTATATAATATTATTATAATAATATATTCAATGATTTTTAGTTAAAAATGAGATTACTCTTGACCTCCATTTGGCCAGAGGGTAAAGATGAGGTCTACCATGGAGCGAGTTTGCCTCGGAGAACCCTGTTCACATGCAGTGTGATGAGATTCAGGTTATAAGCACTCGGGAAACAGACACCGGTAGGGATTCCTAGTCTGTGCGCATTATAGTAGACTTATAATAATTAATGCAAATATTCAGAATATCAACCAAATGTGGATGGTAACCTGCAGTATGTCCGGTATTCTGAGGGCACACTCTCCAAAGTACAATCTATAGATCGACAAACAAGCAATTGGCGGCAGTGAGCTAAGCTGTGAATCTTAGTTTCCACCAGCTTTTTGTCACTAATCAGTCTCTTGGCTCTCTTGAGGTCTATGCTTAGAAGTAGACTTGTAATGGGCTGTAACAATGATAAATTGGTAGTTAAAGTGAATACAAACCCCTTGTGGTTTCTAAATACAACAAAATGAAATTTAAAATTCTCTAGCTACATTACCTACTGATTTGCATATAATATCACTTTCTGTAAACAGTAGTAAACATCTTTATTCAGGATTATTTTTAACATCGTAATATTTATTATGAAGAGGAGCACAATGGGTATGTTCCAAAATGTTTCCAGTATACTGGAGATTGCAAATGACGTCATTAATTGACACCATATTCCATGATATTCGATAAAATGAATCACCAGTATGGCATCGATTTATGACGTCATTTGCATTGGCCAGTGTACTGGCTTGTATTTCGGAACATACCCTATATTTAAATCAGAAAATCCATGAAAAATTATATATCTTTATTTTTTAAATTTTGGAACCAAAACTCTTGTGGAAATTTTGGAGTAGACTATTTATATCTGCTTTTTTATTTTATCGCTTATCTTACCTAAGAATCATATTGCCACATTCTTAAAGCAAAACACTTACTTCAAATTTAATATAAAGAGTAATGTAAATATGACTGCATTATTATATTGCCTTTGATGGCCAAAATGGCACTATAATTCTATTATTAATAACATAATCATATCTATAAGACAAATAAATACCATCATAAAACTATGAAACCTCGGTTTATTAAAATTTCATATTCATTAACTTGCATATAATATAAATTTTAATTTGATCAGTTTTTAAATAACCTTACAAAAAATCTGCATGCTTACAATCTATATATTACAGTATTAAAGCTTTAGCATAATAAAAATAATTCTTTCATTTGACAGCATACATACTCAATGAAATTTGCAAGTGACTATTCTCATAAATATTCATTACTTGTATACTTTGTGATGTTTGACTTCTTTGGAGGTGTAACTTTCATACCAAACTTCTTTGCTAATGATACTAATTTCTCATTATCATAACCAACCTCTTCCTTGTAAACCCTTAGCATTAGCGGCATAACTGTTTCTAATAAAAACTTGAAATTCTTCTGAGCATAACTTGAATCATTTCCTACAGAGAGCGCAAGGCGACTGTTGAATACTGCATATATACACTCATCTAAAACATCCATCATGTCCTTTGTTACAAGTTTTAAACCAATTTTCTGTATAGTTAATATGGACTGAGCAAACCATATAGTACTGCTAGATAAGTCTACCCAAGTTTCGTTTATTATGTACTTAGCTAAGATAAGGCCCAAATTTTCCATCTGCAATAAAAATTTATTTACACCAGCTTTTGTATGCATATTAATAGGCGTCCACTTATCTTCAGATACTTTCATTTTCATTGAATCTACAATCTTCTCTTTATATTCTCTTAAAGCCTTTATGATTGGAGTTCTCAAGCAACTATTCATTTGGAACCTTAAATCTAGACCAAACTCACAAAAAAGACTACATTGATCCCTTAAACTCTGAACACATTCCAAAACAGAGTCCAATGCACATTGTGGGGTAAACACTTGTTTTATAATTTGACTCATTAAAATCCTTAATTGCATACTAGCCCATACTATAAATGCACTTATTTTATTTTTAGGGAATAGAGTAATAAATTCAGTTAAGGCATCACTTAATGAGCAAAAAAATACTTCCCCCACTTGATTAACATAACTATGAATTGAACCTTCCAATTGCACTCCTTTAACATGAGCCTTAACAGTATGACTACAAATTTCTAGAAATAGCTCACAAGCTTGACTGGTCATATTAAACTTATTGAGTATTAGTACAGGATGTCTTGAAGATCTCAGGCCTCCCCTCGGACTCCAATTATGGCTTACATCCAGTTCTTTAAGTAATATCTCCGTTAAAGCTTTTTGTTTCTGCTCTATTCTTTTTAAAATATCTGCTCTTTGAGGATGATTTTTAAATTCTTCACTGTTTAAAGTTTTCTGAGCTAAAACCATTAGTTCGTAGGTTCTTTGGAAATGTCTTTCAACAATTAACACATCTAACTCTTCTGTAACATCTGACAACCAGTCTGGTAAAGGAGTCACCTGTGGTGATGGAAGCTCCTCAACTGAGAGACTTGGGGAATCTAGGGACTCAGTTCTAGGTTTATCTTGGCTTTCCTTTTTCTTCTGCTTAGAGGTTTCTTTTTCAATGTGCATTTTTTTAGCCACATCAAATTTATCTAACCAGTCTTTTTTAATAGCCAAACTATTACACTGAAATACTCTAGTATCTGGAAATGCTAGAACTTTAAATGCTTGTTTAACAGTACCCAAATCTCGTACATTCACTACTGCTAGAGTGCTAATGGGGTAACTTGTTTGAAACTTATATCTCATAGGGCCTCTACGGTTTGAAATCCATGAGGTTAACATTAGACTGTCATTAAATAAATATACATGCATTCTCTGTAAGGCAGTGTTTTCTTCTGCGTCAATTTCTAGTAAATCACCTTCATGAAGTAATGTTCTATCTGGTACATCTAAGAGATTCATACAACCTTCCACTTTTTCTGTTATAAGATTAAGTTTATTCTTACGCTGTTCTTCAGACCTGTCAGCCTCCAAATCATGGTTGTCAAGTGACTCCCGTGAAATCGTATTATCATTACCCAAAATAAACGCTTGGGATAACGTTGTAAGCACTGTACGCTGTTCACTTAGCAAGTGAGACAGTTTATACATTTCAGCTTCTAGGTGAGAAATCTCCGTAGCCGTCTCAATAAATTGCATGTAGTTCTCGTAAACATTTTTTTTAAGAGCATTGGCGGTCTCTTCAGCCAATGTTTGAATTTTTTCCTTTTGCTGCTGCAACTCCTCCCCTCCGACGCAGGATTTCGCTAACTCTTTTACATAGCGATCAGGAACAAACTCTGGCACCGCAAACTTCTCCATGTTTATATCGGACATCGTTTCACATTAATATTTACTATATAGGGGAGTAACAATTTGTAAAAAACACCGATTCGCTCATCATTCGGTAATCGAACGACAGGACGTTTCTATCAAAAATCATCAACCCACCAAATGTCAAAACTACGTTCCGTTTGAGGTTGAGGTTCCGTTTTCAGTAAAAAAATTATAAGATTTTTCGCTTGGATGCTTATCTTTTAAGCCATTTCTTCGTTTCATTCGGGACCTTCGTTTTATAGACTTTTTCTTCACAATATGCTGATGCGTCACATTGCGAAGTTTGTAGGAGATTTTGATGACAGCTCAACCCAGCGGGCAGTGGATGACGACATTCACTCAAGTTCATAAGGGCCTAAGCGATCAAAATAACTTGAGGTTTATATCAATAGCGAACCATTTGTTTCGTCGTTTAACTTCTAATATTTCACATACGCAAACACTTTATACGCAGAATCCCATCACTTTTACGTATCAAAATCCACTTCAAACTATTATTTAAACGATAAAACAAGAGCAACAATCCGTCGACTGTTAAGTTCTCGCGAAAACTCCATAGTATAATAAATTAGATATTAACCACAGAAAATCAATAATTCTATGAGTGATATTAACAGATTAACATAATTTATTACAAAGAAAAGTTTTTACAAAGTACGTCATAAGATTGCAATTATTAGTATTTTGGTATCCAGTTTTTTTATTTAAATTAGGTTCTATCTTTGTAGCTGATTTTAATACCAACCATGCAATGTCTTTTGAATAGAATAGTTCAGTGAATGGGAAAAGATTTCCACGTGGTAGAGCCACACTGCAGCTATATTATAATTGTAACACATAGGGGTTGACTCGACCGGGAAGGACCACGCTCCCACAAAATATCAGCGTAAAATAAAGCACTTTTAGACTGATGAGGATAATTGATAAGTTGTTTGAATCATTCTAAATAAGTTTAAGGCATTCTAGATAATTTTCGAATATTTTTGAACAGTTGAAAATGGTTGCGCCAACGTACACCCTTGCATTTCGTATTTGTTGATGTATTTTGTAAGATGGGTTGGTTGACATAATCCTGTCCTTATCCGTTAAATCGTTAAATCCGTGTAAGAAGAACAACTCGGACTTGCAAATTCGGAGCACATTGGTAGAATTGATGAGAAACTAATTAGCCTTCCTTCGAGAACTCTTGCGTTCTTATCCCTCGACAAGACTGCCCAAGGAGATTTCTGTAAACCAACATTACCATCTTTGCGCAAGAAGAATGACTTGGCGACGCCGCAAGTAAAACAGCTGATCTTCTAGGGCCTCTTATTGTGTCCAACTCTAAGTCTCGGCGACAGGGGGATTGTACCGCCGACAATCCCGCGCTCCATGCTGGATGTGCTGTTTATACCGCTCGGTGCACAAAACACTCTTGTTCCTGGACGTCCAAAAGTCGACTCCCCTAAATTGTGGTAAAGATGAGTACTCCAGAGTTGGAATCGTTTCTTTCACGTCTTTTCCGTTTCTCTTACTCTATATTCAGGTTCATGGAATACAAGCCTCAGTACACATGATGCCTAAAAAAGGTGACCGCTCTTACCCGTCTCATTACACGCCTATCGCTACTACGTCCTTGTTTTCCAAAGTGATGGAATCCATTATTAACTGCAAACTCATGCGGCCAATATGGTTTCCGTCGATGTCGCTCAGATGGTGGTCTTTTTGTCTACCCGATTTACCGATAACCGATGGGCGGAGATAGTGGAGACCAAGACGGAGTCCATAGTGGTTAGTTTGGACATAGCGAAGGCCCTGCTCCAACTTCACACACAACAGCACACACAAGACTGTGGATGGTGGTGATCCACAAGTCTGCGTGCTACTTGTGTTGCATACAAGTAATATTCATTGTTTTTCAGAGAACAGTACTGGCGATGCTTTGTACAACGGCCGTGCTAATATTTCTCGGGAACACGTCGTTGAGTGTCGTAACAAACTTGTACCTTAAGTCGAGGCTTTGTTGAAAAAAGTCTCGGAATGGCAGTAACTAAAGTTGAATCTCTAAAAGACACAGGTTTGCATATTTACTGCAGCTGGTTACACTTTGTTGTATCTCCTCGATTTCAGGACACTCCCCTCGTTACCTCAGCCAGCATCGGAATTCTTGACGTCGACATTTCGAGAGACCTACAGTTTTGTAGACGCTTGGAAGGGAAGGCTAAGCTGGCATCAAACTTGGAGTGCTCAGTAGATCAAAACGGGATTTCATGCTGGTATACCGCTTGCAGCTTTAAAAAGCGCAGATTTTGCCTCATATAGAATAATCTCTGGACCGGGGCATCCCAGTATCAGCTTATTAATTTTAGCTGCTAAATTACACCATCGTACATCGTACACTGCGTGAGAAAACGAAATTCCATCCTCATTATCTCAAGGGCTGGCGGTCTACTACTGTCCGCTTTACGCAGAATATCCTGCTTCGTTCAAACTGTGAAATATACTGTCGCCTGCAGTTTTTTCGGACCCATATGACAATCTCATGCCCATAAAGAAAAAGGAACCATGTTATAGTTATCTAAAAACATGCTAGAAATTTATCAAATCAATTGCATCAAACAAGCCATACATCACATGCGTGAAACGGAATTAATGACAATTACCTGGAATGGAACACCATATGGCGTGCAAGCCATAGATCTAAATGTATGGCGCAAGCGACTAATACGTCGGCACAATCGTCTAATATAGACTTTAATACGGGATACACCCTTTATGAATCATTATATGTCCAAACAATGCGATAAACATTTTCTGATATTGAAGCAAAAGCCGAAGATCTGTCAGGATGTCATGAATATCAGCAGCAAACCTAAAGACGGCGCAAGCGAAACACAAAGTACGACTATTTTAGCAGTTCTAGTACACTTAACGGATTTGTTGAAAAGGAAACACCTGGTAAACAGTTTGAAATTGAAGTGTTTGTTATCATTATTGACAACTTGCTATCTGCTTTAGATAAACGCATGAAAGACAACGAGACAACGAATTAGAAAATTTGATATTAGAAAATAACGATTTACACAGATAAATACATACGTTGACCTCGGAAAATAAAATTTTAAAATCACTCTGCCATTCTCCAACAAAAATAGGAGGTAGCCTCGGAGTATAAGGAGTGTCTTTTATTTTTATTCCAAATAAAAATAAAAGACACTCCTTATTAATTAATAACGCATCTTAGGTACCATCTTCGCCGATAGTCAAGTCACACGTTAAACCCAACACTAACACCATCATAATATGCCTGCAACAAAAAATCAGCGACTTGCAAAAACAGCTTCAGGATGCAGAGAAACAAAAAAAAAATACTTTAAAACCTCGATAGAAAAACCGAACAAGATCTCAAATCCCATCACCGAACCCGACCCTATAAAAAAAATCACATCATCGGTTCTCAACAATGCGTCGGCCTGGCTGCAGCTATATCACATTCGAGACATATGACACAATACGAAAAATATGAAGTTACTGCTCAGACGAAGCCATATGCACCAAGCTATGAAATAATAAAAAACTGTCAAAATATGATGCTGAAGTCAGACGATAAACTTATAATTTGTATAGGGAAAAATGATTACAATATACAGCTAGTTTTATTACAGCTACAATGTATATTAGACACCTTTAGTAATAATACGATAATTGTGCTAAATGTTATTGAAAATATAAATATAAATGTTAATAAATTAAATTATTTTATTAGAAATATATGTAAGAAATATAAAAATTGTCATTTTTTGAATTGTAAATACTCTATAGGTTCGCAAATTTGTAAATTAATTAATTATGTTATTGACTGTAATGATTATGCAAACAAATATTTAAACCCTAGCTAAATCAGTAAACGTATTAGCAATAATTTTAAGAAACAAACTGACATCTCCGCAAAACCAGTTGAACGTTTTAAGAGAGGAACGATACCTTATTATTTTCCCGTAATAAAAAAGAATAATACATTTTTTTCGACCGTAAAAAACAAATTCCTGCTGCATATAATTTTATAATTTTACATCAAAATATCGCCAGTGCTTTGTTAAAACAAGATTTGATAGAAATAACTATACAGGAGTTACATGAGAGTAACAGTGACACAGAAGTTATTTGTCTTTCGGAAACTTTTATAAAAAAAGGTCATGAGAAGTTTTTAAGATTAACCGGTTACGTCATGGCCACCAATTTCTGCAGAGAAAAGCAAAGAGGGGGAACCTGTATCTTAGTTAAAAAAGGATTGATTTTTAATGAACTGTCACTAACAAAAAAATATGCGTCGCAAAATACGTTTGAAGTCTGCGGCATTGAACTAACGTGTATTAAGTTAATAACTGTCTGTCTCGACAGAACAGAAAAATAATCTCTTACACGATTTAACTATGAAATACCAATCTGGAGCACAAATAGTATTGGCTGGTGATTTTAACATAAACACATTGAAAAGAGACAACATTACAAATGAACTACAAGATTTATCCTACAACTACAATTTAAAAATACACATTGATGTACCGACACGAAAGTCATCTTGCATTGACCATATTTTAAGTAATATTCCGGATGCAACTGCAGCAGTACTACCACTTCA